>CM074963.1:6538660-6578072 GCA_037577455.1 Pangasius macronema
CAGTACATCTTGCAACACTAATAAAAAGGTATTCCTGCAGACTTTCTTCTTTGTTAATAAGATAACAGATAACACTTTACTAAACTAAAGGGGAAATTAGAGATTAATCCTTTCAATTATACATCAGTCATGATCTGGTCCTAAATCAATCAGCAAGTGAAGGGCCAAACAAAAGCATCATGATCCCGTCCTTTGTACATTCATCAGCTCTGTAACTCTACCTCTAGACAAATCACGCCCTTCAGTGTTTTGGCCAGCTCTGATCTGAGCTTCATTAAATGTAATTTATAGTGTATGTCGACAAATTTAATCACTTCCCACTTTACAAAAAGTGACATATTTATACGTAATAAATACGCAAAAATGGGTGGCATTGTGGAGCAGCAAGTAGCCAGGGTCCGCGGTTTGACTCGGGTTACTGTCTGTGTGGAGTTTTTGTGCATGTTCTGTCCATGGGTTTCCTCCGTACTCTCTGGTTTCATCCCTCCTCCCAAAACATACCCATGGGTGGACTGGCTACTCTAGATTGCCCCTAGATGTTAGTGTGTATACATGTAGCCCTGTGATGGACTGTATTTATGCCTTGCACCAGTATAGGCTCTGGACCCACCATGACCTTGATCAGTATAGAGTGGTTGCTGAGGATGAATGAATGAATAAAGCAAAATTGGCACATCTGGATGATAGATCTTTTACCAGTACTTTGCTAAAACAGTGGATAAGTGTTCGAATCTCAGTTATTGTACCTCAGACCTACACTGACCATCTTAAGAAAAAAAAAAGTTGCTTTAGACCCCTTAAGGTTGTCCTTGGGCAGGAATCATGAGGAAGGCACACAACCACTTCGTGAAGTGGAAACAAAAGTTGTATCATTTTTGAAGTGGACACCATGACAGCAGACAGCATAATAGTGTTTGTCTGGGTCTATTTCCCTCAGCCATGTCCTTATAGACTTTGTTTGATGGACTGTTGGAGCCACTTAAGCATGTAGGTGTGCGTTTAGCAAAGCAGTGTTTTGACTGCTATCCATTGCTCTTGAGCATCTCCTGTATTTTCTTTTACAGAATGAGTTCTTAATTATAGAAATAGGTCCTTTGTAACTTTGGATATATTGTGCATGCTTATTGAAAGCACCTAGCAATTAGACATTTTTCTTGCTTTCTTCATGTCCCATACATGCTTTAGTACAGCAATTCTCCGACTCAGCAGTGTTGCCTCACTACCCTCATTATTAGACAGCTGTAAGGAGCTTTAAAACCCCAGCGACATGATGCTGTCACTGTGTAGTTTCCGTACCAAGCTAAATAATTTAAAAGAAGAGACCATGCTGCAGAATCACAGGATCCCTGCCCTGCATGTATGCCTGTGTTATAATTTTATTATTGAAACATAGACTATCCAGAAAAGTGCACTGTGAGTGTGATGTGAGTGCTTAGAAGCAACAATAAAACCAGTTTTACTTTAAAATGTATTTATTTTTGCTGGGTACATGCACACTAGTGGAATACTAATGAAATTACCAACACGATTTCAGATTGAAGCCAAGAGAAAAAAAAAACATGGAGTCCCTTGGGCTCTTAACACTGTAGAAAAAATAAATCAGAAAAAGGACATCTGTTCTCTGAAGCCATTAGCAAAGGGCTGAAGCAGCATTCTTCCTCATCATGCTCATGTAGGCAGCCATCTTGTCCATCAAGCCCTGCTAGCAATGCAAGTACTGTGAATGAGACAGTCTGTGGTCACTGCTTAATTTGCATTGCTCTTGAGCGGTCATCGTCTTTAATCCTCACACCTCGACAGTCAATTCTCAGAGGCAATGTTAAATCAGATCTGATGGTTCTAACTGCAGAATCATGAAAAATGAAAGGGGAATGTTGAGAACTGAAAATGGTTCAGATTGCTTTCTTGAAAAATGGACCGTCCTAGAAATCAACTATTGTTCAGATTTAAATCCGGTTAGAGCAACTTCACAAGTTGCACATCTTGCTTACAAGTATATTGCTTGAGACCATGCAGACTACTTTGTTATAGCTTTGTGCTAAGGCTTTTGCTAAGAGTGTACTATTTTGATTACTTCAGGATACCTGTGAGTTGTGTTTTTATGATTCATGCATGCAAACACAAGCTCCAAATCATGATGTGCTTCTTTGTTGTTGCTATACAAAAAATCGAGAATACTTAACGTTTCCTAGTTGTGCCTTTGGGGAGCCACTTAAAGGGGGTGTTTCTCTAACAGAGTAGAACACTTACCTATCTGAAGAACATGGGTAGAATAGCTGAGCAGCAGGATGTTAAAAGGGTCTTAAGACTAGATGATTTTTTAGTCCCGTGGTGGCTCAGTGGTTAGGGTTGTGGGCTACTGATTTTTAAGGCTGTGAGTTTGAATCTTGGTACTGCCAAGCTGTCATTGCTGGGTCCAAGACTCCTATCCATCAACAGCGCTGCTCAGTTGTAAATTGCTTTGGATAAAAGCATCTGCCAGATGAATGAATTAATATATGAATCCATTTTTAATGACTGTAATGTACAGTTAGTGCCAACTGACAGAGCTAACATGAACAGTCGCCTACTCTATAATTTAGTCTTTACATTTATTTACATTTAAACTGGTAGAGGATGAGGATGTTGGATGAGGATGTTGAGGAGCTTGATAAATGTCCTAGAGCTTTGTACTGTAAGTTCAAAACTCAACCATTTTCAGATGATTTAAGATGACAGAGCTAGAAGGGAAAGAGAACCAGTGGAACAGGATGGATGGAGGTTGGTGATAGCCAAGACAAGAGGGACCTCATGGCTAAATGTAAGTTGGATAAGTGAACTGGAGTAACTGTAGATAATTTTGGTTTTCAGTGACCAAACATGCTGTGTATCTGATTTAACAAATATACTGGCCCTGCAGTTCTCTTTCCCCCAGCTAACACTATGGTAGTGTTGGTGCAGCTAATATCCTGCAATTCCACAAAACAGCGTAATGTTTGTGTTTCCACAATTGGCAATCCATAAGGACTCCATATGCATTATGTTGTGTGTTCTACAGGTCCTTTGGTGAATGTTTGTAACCTCAACTTCCATGTGGTAAATTGTTGTGTAATGAAAGGCTGTCTGTCTTAGCTGGGGTAACACATGCGCATGCTGAATAGGACATACCTAAAATCTGGCCAAAATTAAAGCCCTTTCAAATTTAAAACTCTTTTACAGTTACCACCATCACATGGCCCATTTTCTTACAAACACTGTGCTTGAATTTTTTTCAGTTGATCTTTATATATATGGGGCAATTTAGTGTAGCCAATCCACCTAGCACGTGGCACTCTCACTATCAGTTCGATTGCTGGTCAGTGCCGTTTCCAAGCCCAGAAAATACAGAGGGTTGTGTCAAGAAGGGCATCCAGGGTAAAACTTGTGCCAGAAACAAAATATGCATACTTGCATATGATCTGCATATGATCTGCTGTGACAACCCCCCCAATGGGAGCAGCTGAAAGAGGGGAAAAATCCACCTATCGGCACTGAGGTGTAAGGAAATCTGAGAACTTGGAGAAAACCAATGCAGACAAGGGGAGAATGTGCAAAACACACAAAATAGCTTTGGGAGCTGTGGGACAGCAATACCACCCAGCACTCTGCACATAAAGCTCTAAAAGTGGTCATATAAAATGATATACCTGTATATAATGTATCATGCACATGATTTCTGTGCCTCTGTGTCAGTGACAATCCTATTGTGAATGTGGAGCAGGTGTGTTTGGCAGGACTTTATCACACCAGCTGTCACCCCGATCTCTTAATGATTATCCCACCATTCCCCATGGCAACCACACAGACTTTCAGCATTCAGTAATGTGACAGTGATGGGTTGCTCACCAATGATTGGGTGTAGTTGAACGGCTCATTGAAGTGAATGATGGCATTGGGTTTATACTACTATGAGAAAGTCTTGTCATATATGGCAATGATATATATTTTTTTAATTTAGTCATGTTTTTTTTTTTTTTGAAGATTTAAGATTGCATTTCATCTTACAACTGAATTTCATTTAGGGAAATGATTGATTAACAGCAAGAGCAATAACTACAAATTACCTACAGATGCTTGTTACAATACAACCTTTGCCAGAATCAGGGTATTAGGTATAGAGATTATGTAAAGGCATGAACAACAGATATGCTGTACATGTGTGTGAATTTATAGCGAGGCTTAGCTATGTGAGGAGGTGACACTGAAGGACATGTCTGCAGCAGTCCATTTTGCTTTGCAATTTTCTCCTCATTTCTAGCTGACAAAAGCTCTGCCAGGTAGATTAAAGGTCTTTATAGCAACCGACCTGCCCTAAAAGAACCGTTGTTCAACAGCTGCTGTCAGAATGGCACAAAACTGTAGGTTATCTACCATCCTTTTATCTCTACACAGTCAAGCAGCTCACACTGCATTTGAGCCAATTAGAGCAGTGTTTTGTAGAAAGAGGGTGGACCTTAGTGTCTGTCTCATCCTGCAGCTCGAAAGCATCTTGTTAGCTGGCTCAGCACCAGGCTGGAGGATGAAACTATGCCAGAACACATCAGCAGTATTAAAGAATGGATGGCCTCTGTCTAATTGAGCTGCTTGGGAGATTGTTGTGCTGCAGAAGAAGACATACAGTATATTGAAATGAACTAAAAGGCACTGTCATTCTCCTGAACAGTCTCAGCTTAATAAACTGCCTTCATACTGTGTCTGACCGGTTCGACCCAGTACACACCGGCTGCTTTGGCTACTATTCCTGGACACTGTAATTGGTAGGGCAGGCAACAGTAGCTGGCCTTTAATTTTTAACCAGTCAGATGAATTCAGGTCAGTGGCGCCTTTAATAAGAACTCAATTATCTTGAATAATAAATTCTACCTCATTTCCCTCCAGCCGAGTGAGAGGACTCGGTGGTGTGTGGAGACTCATCCAGTAGCCATACAGGACAATAGTGTGTTCAGTTCAGTGTAATCAGCTCGGCTTTCTCAGCATTGCACCATGGTTTATTTTGCTGAACTGATGTGGTCAGATGTTATTAAAGCCACAATGAAGAGCTCTGTAATATATAGCCAGGTCCATAAATATTTGGACATTGACAAAGTTACTGTTATTTTAGCTGTCTACTGGAGTATATTGGAGTTGAAATTAAATAATTTGACCTCAAAGTGCAGTCTTTCAGCTTTAAAAACAATCAAAAATTTAATCATTTTTAAAATTGGTTGCAAATCTTGAATTCTTGAACCCACAGTCATCACCAGTAGCTGGGTTTCTCCAATGGTGATGCTCTGCCAGACATTTACTGC
Organism: Pangasius macronema; assembly: GCA_037577455.1. Taxonomy (NCBI): domain Eukaryota; kingdom Metazoa; phylum Chordata; class Actinopteri; order Siluriformes; family Pangasiidae; genus Pangasius; species Pangasius macronema. The sequence goes on from CM074963.1 coordinate 6,543,967, forward strand.
AGCTCTCTTCAGTTCCTGCATGTTCTTTCACTGTGAAGTGTCGTCAAATGAGTTTTGAAGCATTTGGCTGATTCTGAGCAGATAATATAGCCCTATATACTTCAGAATTCATTCTGCTGTTTTTATTAGCAGTCACATCATCAAATACAAGGGAATCATACAGCTATGCATACAGGTATCCATAAGTTGTTGGGTGGAGAGGATGAGAGGTGCACAGAAATGCCACCCACCTGCTGCCACTTATCCTGCTGTAGTGGCATTAGTAGATTAGGGATCCCCCTTAAGAAATCTTCAGTCAGACTGAAGAGCTTTACAGTGGGCTTCAAGTAGCTTTAAACAGGTCTACAATGGATTCAGTTTCCTGTATACTGCTTCATAGGCGTTTTATACCATACAATTATTCTTCATTCTTTCAGTACAGTGCAAGATGAGAGGAAGAATTATAATTTCATTTAATTTAATTTAAAATTCTCAGTAAATTTTGTGATCCTTCCTGCAATTATATATGAGGCAGCATATGCTGAAAATGCAAGATGAGATTCAAACTTACAATATCAAATAAAGATATTGTTTTTGTTTTCCTCCATTACAATGCAATGCAATAATTGAACAGTGGAATTGTTGAATCTAATTGGTCAGAAAATGTTAAGTTTTCTGAAATGAGGGCCCACTGCAAAGCAAAGCACATGCTTATGTTATGTTTATAAATGTGCTAGGTCTAGTATGTGATAATTTCCATAGTAACAACTATTTCACAGGGATTTGTATGGCAGACATTCCACATAACCTATGACAAAAAAATATGTTATTTAACAAAGAAAATAGTTGTCCACAAGAGGTCTATTGTAGGGCACTATGCACACACACTTTCACACACCCAGTCACACCTAAGGGCAATTTAGAGTAGCCGATTCTCCTACTGGCTTGTTTTTCGAAGAGGGAAAGTAACCAGAGAACCTGGAGGAAACTCCTCACAGTCAATAACCTTAGCTCTTGTTTTTAAATGCCACAATATTTCTGTTTTCTGATATTAATTAAATACAGTTAAATTATATTCACATTGCGGTGATTCGCTAGTTGTTTAGATGCCTTTACTGTGTGTATTCTAATCGATTGTGTCAGATTAACTGAGCGGTTGTTGTATTGATCCTGCAGGCATGCCGAGCTATTCAGCTAGTCAGTGTCCTGAGATGAACATATTTATAAAAGGATGTGTCTTTATACACAGTATGTGCTGGTTTGAAATATTAAGGTGTATGCATAGTTAATACTGAGTAAGCACAACCCTGAACTTGTTAAAGAGGATATGGCTGACTCAGTGTTATATAACACTTTTCTCTCTTGCTGTCTCACACAAAAACTATTCTGTGTCATAGGCTTCTGGATGGGATGGATGGTGCAGGAGTGAGGATGTTCTATAATACTGTAACTTCAAGACTTATAAGGAAGTGAAAGCACAACATTTCACACTATTCCTGAGCAGCTCAGTGCTCAATACAAGTGAATAATAAAAGGAATTATGACTTCTTTGGATAAGCCAAGTTGCTGCTGTTAACTTGCAGTACTTTTTTTTTTTTTTTTAAACTTAGTGTCCCTCGGTTCATTATCACCAACACTACACACACACTTTCATACCCCTGTGTCACATCTATGCTTGCTCTCACTAAGCATTACAGGACTAACCATGATAAAACCTTTAGAGAGCTTGCTACTTTTATTTTATTGCCCTTTCTTCCACGGTTACACATCTTTGGCTTAATGATGTTCCATTCTGCGTATATAGGATGTGTTGAGGAACCTCATATCCAGTTTTAGCTCAGTGCAGGAGCTGTAGGCTTTTGGTTTGTATCCGCAAATTTGCTGACTCAAGGCACTCCTCCCCTCTTCTTTCTTTCCCCTACTTTCACATGCTGGATCTGCAGTCTGGTTGTTCCCTTTTGTCATTCTCCTTCACGTGTCTTCTTCTCTGACAGTCTGTGCATTTATAGCACACTCTTTGTACTTTGTACATTTCTACCACAAAAATTCAATATCCAAAAATGCTTAGTGGTCCGTGCTTTTCCGAAATCAGTGCTGTGTTCAAATGAAGTGTCTTGCTAGTGAGAGTGATTCTCCCTATAGCTCCTACTTCAGACACAAAGGCCCAATCTGTCTGTCTCTGTCACCTTCATGTCTCTCCCACCCACTTCCTTTTGTGGCTTCATGGCCCTTTGGAAGCTTTGGAGCTATTTTCTGTCATGTGTGTCTCTTCCATTCTGCAATGCTGTAATTGAGTCCTCTTCTGAAGGCTGAAATTGGAACTCCAGCCTACAGACTATATATTTGTACACTTAGGCCTGTCTCCTGTGTAGTTTTTCTGCCATTCTCTTTCCTCTGGCTTCTCTCCGCCCACCCCATTCACAGATGCCCTATTTGCATATGAACGCCAGAGCGCCTGTGTTAATGAAACATTGGTGCTGTTGTTGCTATGAGAACAAAAGGAGACATGATGTCATGCTTTTCTTTCCTCCCTCTACTTGTAGTATTAGCTACTAATGTCGCTGCCTCTGTGAGGTTTATTGTTTATAAAATTGCAAAAAGTTGCAAAGCGCAGAGAACCTCAAAATGATGACCATTGTTTAACCTGAAGGGGAAAAACACACATATGGGCTCACTCAGACAGCAGCTGACAGTCACGTGGGAATAAGTGGAGCTCTTTGTCATTCAGATAAGAGCGTTTTTGCTTGCTGTTGCCCATTACAGACATTTTATCCACAGAAGATACAAAGCCATGCTTCTTATAGAATGTAGTGTAATAAAGTACCTTCAGTGGTATGTACTATTTAGTAAGGGTTTGTGGTACAACAACAAATATCCAGTTAGTTACAATATATGAAATTTAAATAAATTATGTTAAAATCTATATGCTATAACCTAAAAGTCCATCATTAGATATCCATATATTCATATAGAAGTGTTTTATGTGGAACAGTATAACTCCCAATGGCTCACAACAATAATTATCATTTTAAAAATATTTTATAGTTTTTTTTATACTTTGAGTATTGTATAAGTCAAACTATTAAGCACATAATAAACTGTAACTATATCTATGAAAAATACTCAAAAAATAATAAAAGAAATGTTTTAAACCTAGATTTCAGTTTTTCCCACCCAGTAGCAGCTATCACATGACAGGATGGTGAAGGCTAACACATGAAATCAGCCACCACATCTCTTCAGACTGCTGCTCAGAGTATGTCACTTAAACATGAGCTCATGATTGCGTCATATCACTCTGAATGACATGGTAGAGCACAGCCAGTTTTGCTCTCTTGGACTCCTGGCCACAATTGGCTGTGGAATTGCTGAAAATCGAACACACAAGCTCCCAAAGATAGGGCTATTGCTTTTCTGTTCTACCACTTGAGAACTATTTGGATGGCTAATGGTTCTAGCTTTCTAACAGGGTGAGACCCTGAGTTGTAGATTTTTAGATTAAAACTTTAAAGGTTTCTCCAAAAGGGGCAGACAAAGATCTAGATTTAACATTGTGAGATTCAACCTTTTTTTTTTTCTAAGACTGCAGAGCAAATGTTGTCTGGAGTTTCACAGAATGGTGAGTGAAGTGCTGGAGATAGGTTGTACTCCTTCAGAAGATCAGCATGATATGCCAGAGCTAAACAGTTTAGGGATTTAATTGTCATAAATGGGACTTTATTATAGTTTAAATGTGTGCATAAACACTACTGATTTAATAATGGTTTTCTACTAACTTACTGGTGTTAATGACTGTAATGACATTGCAAACGTCATGTATGTTTTGTATCGTAAGGGATCAGAAGCTCAGATTTCTTCCTTAGTCAGAGTAATATTAGAACACAACAGTGGCTTATTCTGTGTCAGCTGATCAGACCAACAGCCTTCATGTAACTGCAGAAGGAGTATGATAGGCTCTTTATCCAGTATAATTTCACTACAAGACATAAATTTACACAATCACAGGTTGTTTTAATCTCACTTCACCTTACCCATCTCCTACTGCTGCATTCTTCTGCTGTCTCTGGCCAGGACCTCTACCTCTCAGAGCTTTAAAAACCCAGAATGCTGCACTGTCAGACTGCCTCTCACCCTCCCAATGCACTCCTATGAGGATCGTTACTGGCCTGCCTTCAGATTTCTCAGGTGGTTAATGGGATATTTTTGGGTTGTCCTAATGTGTTTTCTGGGAACTGCAACTATATATGTGAAATAATGACAAACATTGTATATTAGATTTTGTTGTCGTGCCTGGCAACAGAATGGTTTTAGGTTTCACTGCCTGTAACCTAGCAGACAATCTTTTATGAGATTTTCAATTTCTGCTCTTGTGTGTTTGACCTGCTCCAGGTCTAATGGAAACCCACATACATTTATTTGGTTTGAAATGCAGCACCAACACAGAACCTAGCACAAACTAGAGGTTGCTACCCCGTGTAGGGTTGCTTGATTTACAAATGGGGTCATGAGAGAATCTCACAATCTTCTCTCTTGTTTTATTTATAATTTATATTTTTATAATTTAACAAATTAACCTTACTTATATCTCTGTAAATATGAAGACAGATCTTGAAATGTTACTGTGAGTCTCATTCCAAGCCACACGAAGAGTGCATATGCTATGTTAGTCTTTTTTGTTCTCCTGACACACTGTGCTAGTGTAGGAATTGAGCAATAAAAATGGACAAAAACCTCTAATAGTTCCTCAACAACATTGTGACTCTGAGTCAGAAGAACAGATTAAAAAATAATAATAATAACACAACAATATGTAGAAACATATTTTATGGATTTATAAGCATGACAGTAAATAACAAGGAGAAACCAAAATGCCAAATCTTGGGGTCACAGAAAATTAAATGTCCATTTGGGGTCATTTGCCCCAAAATTGTGGGAACCCCTGAGCTACCACATCAGCAATTAAGGCCCTTGTAGTCCACTTGAAGTATTTTCTGCATAAGAAACCCAAAGCGCATGAAACAGGCATGCCTTGAAGAGACAAAATCAGTAAGAGGATCCTTGTATCTAAATGATAAATCTGTTTAACAGCCTTTGCGATTGTGCTAGCTGTTGCGATGAAGCTATAAGTCTGCTTCATACTCATGGTAATGACCCAGATAGATAATGAGTTATGGCCCAGTGCCAGCCCATAATTACCACTTTCATCTGACCCACATACAACTGTGGCAATGAACGCAACAGAGTCTGGCTACGAGCACAGGCAGGATGTAGACTAAAACTTGCCAGCCACAATTGAGATCCTGTACAACTGATATGGGTGGATATGCGATATGGATATGGGTGGATATGGCTGTTTTTGTTACCAATTTTGTAAAAACCTTAAAGGTGACTGCTTACAGTTGGGCTGCCTTTGGCTCACAATACACTTGTTATTGCCATTATTGGCCTTATGTGTCTAAATCACTTTAGGCTGAGCATCATCTGCTATCTGGCAAAGCTGCTGATGGTCTCACATATTGTGTTTTCTCACATAGGGGAAAGAAAAACACCTTTGGTTCAAATCTTGAGCTAATTATCAAGGCCTTGAGCTGGCTCAGATGTGCTAGAGCATGAAAAAGTCTCTCCCTAGAGGTTCCCCATAATCCTGACTGGCCATTTTGTGCTTCTACTCACAACGCCCACTCATTATCACCTGGATCAGTTTCTTGCATTGGAGGGATTAAGGATTTTTATGAACACTCCCTTATTTATCACACACACTGTTTATGTCTTGAGTTAAGTTTGTGGACACCTAACCAACACATCCATATGAGAGCCTTCAAAAGACCATTACACAAAGTTCTGTATAGGCCACTGTATAGAACGTATTTGTATACTGTAGCATTACAATTTCCTTCACTGGAACTAAGAGGCTCAAACATGATCCAGCATGACAATGCCCCCGTGCACAAAGCGAGCTCCATGAAGAAATGGTTTGCCAAGACTGGACTGGAAGAACTGGAGTGTCCTACACAGAGAACTCCTGGCGCAAAATCACTGTGTGACCCCATTAATACTCTTATGGCTGAATTTGCAAATCCCTACAGCCACATTCCAAAACCTAGTGGAAAGCCTTCCTACAAGAGTGGAGGTTATTATAACAGCAATGGGGGACTAAATCTGGAATGGGATGTTCGACAAGCACATATGGGTGTAATGGTCAGGTGTCCACATAATTTTGGCCATATAGTGTATATTGGTTCAATCAACAAGTTATTTTACTATAACAACATACAGAATTTTTTATTCCTCATATATACCACAGCCATTTGCCAACTGTTAAATGTTTTATTAATTAAAGAGTCCCTGTTATCACTTACGTTATAGCACCTATAAATATCACCTCAACAGCCTGTCTTTTTTCTCTCTCTCTCTTGAAGTTAATAAAAAAATCAGCTTGTCATGTGACTAAGAAACTAGAAAATCCTGAAGACGCTCCCAAAAAAAAGAATAATGTTTATTATTAGGTTTTAGATTATGTGGCGTGTCTGCCATAGGAATGAATGCAGAATGAACGCATTAAAATTAATTTCGCAGCCAGCACTATTGTCTGAGTCATGCTGTCATAGAAAATAATCGGATTTGACGGTTCAAATGTGCTCTGATATGTGAGTGTGTGAATATCAGTGGGTCATTGTGGCTAAAGATAGAATAGAAAAACTCTAAATTGGTTTGTTTTGCCTGTCATGTACACAATCTTTGCCTCTGTGCTACTCAGGTTGCTGGGTTTTCTTTGGGCTCCACTGGGTAAGATAGATGCACACAATAACATGGTGCCGTGGCATTCATGTCCAGCATTGCCATGCCAGCCAACTGGGTCTGGAGGCCTTTCAGTGGCTTTCTGTTCATTGTTCATAGCAAGCATCTCATCAGAAGTGTCTCTTATCTGCCACCTGTGCCTGCCACAAATTGATGGCAAAGTACTGAGCACTTCAAAGAGCCATTCATGAAGAGCAAACACAAAGGCTTATGTTCTAATGCTTTCCTGCGTATTTATGAAGATGTGAAGTATCTCTCTGAGGCCTGTTTGCAAATGTCTCATTGGTGGAACAATCGCATGCTTTGGTAATGCCTGGGCCTGTACTACCTCAGGATCCTGTAGGGAGGGAAAGAGAGAAGCAGTGGAGCAAACTGTCAGATGTTATTGATCAGTAAAACTGCATAACGGCAAGGGAGTGCAGATATATGCTCACTTGGAGCTGGCGCTTCCTATTCCCATTTTAACATCAGTCATATCATCACATAGCCTTTGCCAGTTGTTCATTTTATGCTGGTTATATCGCAATGGCTTATCCTCCGTTGCTGTGTCATGCTATAAGCTGGGCTGGATTCTGTCATAGAAGTGTTCTAGAGGACACAGATGGCTCCTGATCCTGTGTGAACAGATTACAAACTACAGTAGGGTGCAGCCTCATACTGATAGCCCTGGTTCATAAATGATTTAGCCATTCCTGACCACCTGGTGCATGCGAGTGGCGGTTTGCTTCCGCACTCTCTCAACAGCCATCTTTACTTAATTACACATATACTGTACATCTGCTACACACATTCCTCACTCCTTTCATTGTAAATTTGAGAAAGACAGCTAAGTCTGGACGTGTGTGCCCTGGACAGTGAAAAATGAGGAGCCACTGCAGTCATGCTGCAGTGCCGCAGTCTCCTACAATGCACCTTTGCATGGCTCACAGGGAGCATGCTCAGAACTCACATTTTAAAATCACCTTCCTCCTGTGTCCTCTGTCCCCATCTTCTTTCCTCTGGTCTGCTGTGCTGCCCAATTTATATACACTTTACCAGTCACACACACACACACACACACACACACACACACACACACACACACACACACACACACACACACACAGGCTGGCCTGTACTGCTAGTGCTCATTAGACTGGTGCAATAATAGTTCCAATTAATGATTATATTTCTACAGTATATAGCCAAAAATAATGCCGGCCTTGTATCAGTATAGTATCTGGATATCTGACAAAATATCATGATGATGTAAACATGTGTAGGAAAATGGATGAGGTACATTTACCCAGTACTAGGTGTCAAATGATTGGTGAAAGCACATATGGCTGTATGTGCAGAGTGCAGTGTGTGTTACCAGATAACAAATAGTCATGTCTTTAGAAAGTATATAGTGTAGAGTAATACTGAGAAAAGGACGAACCTCCAAACATCAGTGAGCATCCATGTGGGAATCAGAGTGAAAGGGAATGAGAGTGCCCCCTTGCTACCCTTTGTGCCTGACTACACCACAGCCTTTCCTTCCCTCTCCTGTTATCCTCTCTTCCACATCATCCATTTCTCTTCTATCTTTCTATACTATTACTTCAGCTTTGTGTGTTGGGATTTTTCAAGGTAATGAAAAGCCTTACAGCTTGTGTGATGGCAACTGGAATATAGCACGCTCTGTATAACTGTACATCACCTGTGAAGGATGAAATAATCTAGAGGGCAGAACTGGATGTCTTTATATTATTCTGAAAAACAAAAATATTCATACAACTAGGCAATACCAATATCTGTCTCTTGGAGATGGTGCTATATATATACTCTGACTATAAATCCCTTGGTGTGCTGCAGCAAGCTGTTTAAGTCTGTAGCAGTGGTGTCTGAGCTGCACTGCCAGCCTCATTTATTTATGAGGTCCAGTCAAGCTCAGAGAGAAGGAGTAGAGTATTTCTGCAGGCAGTAGGGTTCTCTGTATGTCACACAGAGGTCATACATGGTAATACCACAAACACAGGGGCACTCCCATTGCCTTGTTCCCTGATTATACAGTAAAAATCAAGACTGGTCTAGTAATGTATGGATGACACAGACATTACCTGTCCTTTCAGTGTCAGAAATTGATAATTGATTATTAATAGAGTGTATGTCCTTGTATGGTCTTGCCTAGTGGACACTCTAGTACTCGGAATTCTGTGCCTGGTGGAGGACGTTTTCTTCCACACTCTTTCGTCCTGCTGATTTTCTGTCTCCTGGTTGATTGGGTTGTGTGCCCAGGGTCGTGCCACGGCCTTCTCTCTTCTCAGCCTTGTTGCCAGGCGACCTGCTGCCTGTGGCCATGCCTGCATTGAACAAGCTGTCAGCCTCCTTTTGCAATGGCTGCCCTGTTACCACAGCAACAAGCTCAGCACCTCCGTCACTGCCATTAAGATTTTCATAGTTTCAGAAAGCGCCAGAAACCGAATCTCACACTGCTTCTGCGGTCCACAGTTCCTGCACCTTAGGGCTGTATACTGAGCCTGTTTATGTTCTGTGTCCTGGAGCAGGATTTGTGCTCATTCCTGTACCACAAATATTCTCATTTTTAGATTGGATCCAGTCTTCGCAAGCAGTGAGAGCAAACAAGCAGAACAGTTTGACTTAAGAAGGCCTTGATAAAATTGAATTCTGGGGCAAAGCAATTGAAATATCACTATCCTCCCTCCTGATGTCCAGATCTGCTATCGACTCCTGCCCTGCATGAGTCACTGGTGCAGGCTTTTCCTTCATACCCTTTACTGTAGCAGCTGATTAAAGACTGCACAGCAAATCTACTGGGGCTGATATGACAGAAATTAAACAATGGAAGTATAAATAGACACTCTGGACATGCTGCCAAAGCTAAAACAATGCTATAGCAATGTTGAAAAAGGATTGAACAGTGTTATTGTCATTAGATTAGGGGGGTTCACATGCTCTCTCTGCAAGGTTGAGATTGCGTACATCAAGTTCTAAATAAATCCTTATAAATGTATTGAAACCTTTGAATGATGACTTTCAATGCAAAATTGCTACAGGACTGAAGTGGAGTGAAAAATAAAAATGGATAGTTTATTATGCTGCAAATTGTTTATAAGTCTATATAGCACTATTATAATATTCATACAATTTTTTCAGACACAAAAAACATACAATATTATTGACATGACCTGTTACCGAAATGACATAACATAAGCTGTGTGATGTCCCGCTTGCTCATAAAAATTGTGTAGTCAGTCATTTAGGGACATGAATTTGACATTGATCAGTCAGTCTTACAAACAAACAAACAAACAAACAAACAAACAAACAAACAAAACAACATAGAACGTCTGTATAATGTGAAAGAGATTGATTTCATCATGCACCTTTTGCTTACCCAAAATGTGATAGATAATATATTTATATTGTACGCTATATAATATTCATTTATTATCGTATGTCATATGGTAATACACCATGTCTTTAATAGTAATGTTGCAATTTCAAATTCAACATTTGCAATATTACAAATGCACATGTACCATATGATGTGCTGCCACAAGCCTCATTTATTTAAACAGTAGATATGCTGATATGCCAAAAAAATATCATATAGTCATATACATTTTCACAATTCGTATGTATTACAATATTTAGTACTGCTCAGATTTGCTAATCAAGTGCCAGAAGAACAGTGTTCTCACAAAGAAATATGAACAATTTACAAAAGAATTAACAATGACCAAGAGGAGGGAAAGGATATTTTAATATCCTCGATTCTCCAAGAAATAATAGAGTTGCTTGGTGTTAGAGAAGTACTAATGATACCAGTAATATTCTCAGAAATATACATCATGCCTAATTAATCACAATTTCAGTATTACGTCAGATATGTATTGGATAAGATTTGTAAGAGAAACCTGTTTATGACAAGATGAATTTGTGTTCCATTGCTAATTTTACGATGAAAAGAACAGAAACCCCATAATAATACAAAAGGGATTGAATTGTGTGCAGAATAACATTCATTCGCTGTTAAGCATGTACACATCGTGGAGCGATGAGAAGAATCAGAGTGCCCAGATAGTGGGGAGATTCTGTGTTATGGTAATGGAGTATATCAGATGGAATTGTTTTGAGGTTTTGAGGTTACATTTCAGAGAAAATTTTGTGTTCAGAACCATCAGAAGTGATAAAGAGGCACAGAGGAAGAGATGAGTATGAGATTAGTATGACTAACCTAGAGGAAATATCACAGATGCAAAAAACTCGGCCATACCTACATACCCAGCATTTTGGCTTGCCCAGGAAATTTGTTCATTGCCCATCACTGTCTTGGCTGAGTAATTTTCTATTAATAAATTTGGGCTAATTGCAGTCAGTGCTATGATGCATTTCTATTTTAAAATAGTGTGTCTCTTGAATTTCCAGCAGCATCATTTATGTTCATTAATAACATTCAACAGACAGCAATTTGTCTTTCAGGTTTCTCTGATTATTACTATATTTATATAAGGTACACTAAATGGCCAAAGGTTTGTGGACACCTGACTATCGCACTTACATGTGCTTGTTGAACATCCCATTCCAGATTTTTGCTGTTATAATAACCTCCACTCTTCTGGGAAGGCTTTCCACTAGATTTTGGAGTGTGGATTTGGGGATTTGTGCTCATTCAGCCACAAGAGTGTGAGGTCAAGCACTGATGTCAGGTGAGGAGGCCTGTTGCACAGTCAGGGTTCGAGTTCATCCCAAAGGTGTTCAGTGGGGTTGAGATCAGGGCTCTGTGCAGGACACTCGAGTTCTTCCACTCCACAACCTTGGCATTGTCATGCAGGAACATGTTTGGGCCTTTTATTTCCAGTGAAGGGAATTATATTGCTATAGCATACAAATACATACTGTACATGTGCTTCCAACTATGTGTGCTTCCATGTTTGTGGTAACAATTTGGGGAAGAACCACATATGGGTGTGACGGTCAGGTGTCCACATACTTTTGGCCATATAGTATACTTATATCAGTTATATATAAAATAGGTATATCTTATATTGGTAGTTGTGTATGTATGAATGACAAAGCATACAGTTTGAAGTCTTTCTCCAGCTTGCTAGAAGGGGAAATAGTCATATACTACATTACATAGTATATAGTGAAAGTTATAGTACATGATGTTGATGTTTTTCGGGAGCTCTTGTAAACACTGACTGACTGTAAAATAAAATAAGTAAAATAATGCCAGACATTGAGGAGCCGAACTAAGAATGCAGAAGTGTTTTGCAGTGATCGCATTGGATCTGAATTCAAAGTTAGGCTTTTCCCTTTAATTTAGTCATGGCCAGTTCCCACCATCACAGGCAGCTCACATGACAACTTCCTCCAAGGCACATGAAGGCAGCTGGGGGCAGTGTAACACATTCGAAGGAAAGTGCTATCCACCCACTTCTGCATGCATGAGCTCAGAGATGCCCATGATTGGCTAGTGTCATTGTGATTGATAGGGACGAGAGTATGCCACCCCTCCCTCCCTGACAGCACAGCCAGTTTTGTTCTCTTTTGTTCTATTTTGTTCTCCAGCCTTGTATGGTGGAGGCATCATCAGGATTCAAACTTGTGATCTCCAGATGATAGGGTGAAAGCTTTTTTTCTCTGTTGCGCCACTTGGGAGCCTGTCAAAGTTCAAAGTTAATTTAAAAGTTTGCAAATAATTATTCAGCTGAAGGTGTTTCTGTATGTTGGTCTAGTGCACTTCACACCTAACCTGATTGTTAGAGATACACAGAGTACACTTCAGCCTAAGACAGAGCCAGGCCATCCTTGATCCCAACCAAGGAGGCACATTAATCAGTCTGTGCCATAATGTGCTTGCAAATGTGTACGTCAGTAGTTTATATCTGTCCTATGTATGATTTCTGAGAACTGTTACACACTTACTGCTACCATCTGCTCTGACCTTTCCTCCTTTCACTTCCCTGTCTGAGACAGACTGACCTCCTGTTTTAGAAGGATTCACAGCAGGTTATATGTGGGCTGAATGTCTTCAGCAATTATGCTATGGAATTATCCTAGCTGTTAAGGAATATTGGTTATTCACATATTGGTAATATTATCAAGCAGTGCTCTACATCAAGGGTTCAGCTTTTTGTAGCCAGGGATCCCTTTAATTACAAAACAAGTTCCATGAACAACTTCTACACAGATTTGTGTTATTAGCATTATTTAAATATATACAACAGTATTGTCTCTTAGAGCCATGGAGCTTTCTGTTCCTGACATACATTAGGTCCAGGTTGACATTATTTGTAGGCTACCTGTTTTTAAAGGTATTGATGTTGGGATTAAGTATAAGTTTAAAAGAACTCAATAATAAATATAATAACTTTGATAATGGTTTGTGATTGTGATTTCCACCACTGTAATAAGATTTTGAAAAAAAAAGAAATTCTTTCTTTTAGTGACTTGTGACCGAAGCGAACTCTTTGTAACGAGATATAATACCTAGTAATCTTTCGACCGGAACCTAATTAAAAATCCCCCAGATCACTTCTAGTCCATGTACAAATGAAATTAAACTACTAATTAAGGCATGAGGCACGCTTACACACACACACACACACACACACACACACACACGCACACACACACACACACACACCCACACACACACACACACACACATGCACACACACACAAAGTCTGACTTGTTCCTGGTGGTGAAAGTGTAAAGTGGATTAGGCTTTCTGAAAAAAGTGTACAGCTCTTGCTTGGCCAGACAGATGACTTCATTGCTGCCTTTCACCTTGAACTTGTCTGCTTTAGTAAATCCTTTGTGCAGTTCAGAGTCATGCCAAAACACACCACAGTAAAATCACGATACATTATCCAGTAAGTATTAAACTAATCATCATCATATATTTCGTAATATTCCATGAACAGATATGACATACACTCAGGTCCATGACTGGATATTAGGATATTGACAAAGTTATTGTTATTTCTTATGGCTAGCACAGTATATTGGAGTTGAAATTAAATAATGAATAAGAGCTCAAGGGACCAAAAGTAATTGGACAAACTAACAATCATAAATTAAATTGTTGTAAAAATGATGAACCAACGCTTACGAAACGTCAGTTACTGACGGACTTCAGACCTTGGGTGTCTGTAGTGGTCTGTCTGGGTTTATTCCCTGGTGATGCTCTGCCAGGCTTTTACTACAGCTTTTTTTCTGCATTCTTCAGTTCCTGATTGTTCTTGGGACGATTTGCCTTCAGCAAGTGAAATGCATTCTCAATTGGATTCAGCTCAGGTGATGGACTTGACCATTGCAGAACATTCCTCTTCTTAGCCTTAAAAATGTCATTGGGTTGCTTTTCAAAGTATGCTTTGGGTCATTGCTTTCCATCTGTACTCTGAAGCGCCGTCCAATGGGTTTTAAAACATTTGGCTGAATCTGAACAGATAATATAGCCTTATACTCTTCAGAATTCATCCTACTACTTTTGTCAGCAGTCACATAAACAATAAATTCAAGGGATCCAGTTTCATTGGCAGCCATACAGAGGATATAAAACGTCTACACACCCCTGTTAAAGTGGCAAGTTTTTGTGATGAACAAACAATAATAATCTTCTTGCATAAGTTTGCACACCCTTTTATAATTGGGGATGTGACTGTGTTCCGAATGACATTTAATCTCGTGTCCAAAAGTAATTATCATACAGCTGTCATCAGTGAAATTACTCTGATTAACCCCAAATAAAGATCAGATGCTTCTGTAGGATTTTCTTGACATCATCTTGGTTTCATCTGACTCCTCAAGCCATGGTCCACAAAGAGCTTACAAAGCCTGTGCAGGGTTTCACTGTCGAAAGGAACGGATCAGGAGAGGGGTACAAAATAATATCCAAAACATTAGCTGTACCATGGAACACCGCCATCATCAACAAGTGGAGAAAATGGAGCACCACAGTGACGTCACCAAAAACAGGATGCCCCTCCAAAATGTACAAAAGGACAAGACAAAACTTGCCAGAGAGACTGCCAAGAGACCTACGGCAACATTAAAGGAGCTGCAGGAATATCTGACTGATACTGATTACTCCCTGCATGTGACAACAGTCTCTTATTCTTCATGTATTGCTTCAACAAAGTATTAGTTTAGGGGTGTGTGCACTTATTCAACTAGGTTATCTTAAGTTTTTTTATTTTTCTTTTATTTCCAATAAAAAAAACAATGTTCTGATTGTTTTTCACTGTATTTGTATACTTTGCAGTTGCACATTAAAGTTGGTACAAGATCTGACATGATTTATCTTAGTGTCATTCTTTTACTTCACAAAAACCTGCCATTTTAACAGGTGTGTGTAGACATGCCCATACCATGCGATGATGTGGTATGCTTCAAATCATGAGCAGTTCCCTGTAACTCCTACATCATTCACCCCATTTGGATGTAAATACTCTCAAAAGTCTTCACTTTGAGCTCATATTCATTATTTAATTTCAACTACAATATCCAGTGTTGGACTGCTAAAACAACAATAACTTTGTCTATATGTCTAAATATGTATGGAACTGATTGTATATGTATGATATAATAATGCCAAGATCCCATCGTTTTCATGATGCCCAACACTTTGCCTTACAAATAAGGCTGCTGGTCACGTGACAGCACACAGCCGTGGATGTAATCTGTAATCTGCTTTTGGCAAAGCTGAGGTGGAGTGAGAAAGCATGTGTCTGCCTCACTAATCTCAGTTCACTGGGCACACTGCAAGGGCAACATTGCACTCTATTTATGGAATTTCGGAAAAAATTTTGGAATGAGGAAGTACAAGGACCAATATAATATTGAGTAGTCCTAGAGAGTGGATCAAGACTAGATCCTTGTTTTTGCATAACCTGCATTAAAATGCGGGGACGTTTCCCAGCCTCTAAACTGGGTTTTGGCTATGTCACCATGCAGAATAGTATCATGACATGTTTCACATCCCCCTCCCTTCACACTCATCTGGGTCTTAGTTCATGTCCATTTTCACAATCCTGATGGATAAATTCCAGACATACACTATTTTCTGTCTCGAATTTTTGTTCAGTGTAATATGTTCTATTTATACAATACCAAAGTCAAAGTGTCACTAAAATTTCTCGTTAAGAACATGAAAAAATGAAATGGATCTCTCTTCTGTAATTGATATTGTAGCACTGGCTCTCCTCTTTCTCTTTCTGTGCATTTAACTTTGTTAAGGTAGTGCAAAGTGGTCTGTCCTACAGACATAGGCACGTACCACACCTTAGCAAGCTCCTATGCCTTGCAAATTGTTACAGCTTGCCATGTCCATACCTCATGTCCTTTAAGAGACATTCCTTTCATCACAAGCATTGTGATTGTGTGTTTACTATCACAAGCATTACTGCACTGCACTGATACTTTATACTTTATACTAAATTTCCATTCTAGTCATAGCTATGGACCTTATGGTTACTGTAATATTTTATTGTCATGTTTAAATGTTTCTTTTCTTTTTTTTTTTTTTTTGGTGATAGGAATATTTATGCTCTGCTGCCCCTCTGTATACTCACACCCACAGTTTCCAATACCCCCTCCCTGCATGCTTCTTGTTCCTGTTGCGCTTTATTTATGTCTTGTCAGCACTGTGTAAATCATATCATATATGGCTGTGATGACAATAAAGAACTACTTGATTTGATTTAAGAGTTGTAGTGTTGGTAGGTCGCTTATCTACCTAATGTTCACATGGATGCACTATCTGCCTGAGCTAAACTTCTAGCCCTGTCTGTACTTTTGTATCAAAGTCATTATCAGAGAACATACAGTGGACTTGGACAGTGAGATCATTTTTAAACTCAGGCTTCTTTTTAAAAAACATATATATTTGATAATCATTTATTTAAATATTTTCCCACCAGCGTGATTTACTATCTTTCTCAATGCTCACTTTATATGTTTGTGTAACTTTCTCTGCCGGAAAACAAATCATTAAAACGTCTTCACTTACAGTCACTGAGATTTGATATGGCTCCATTGAAATGGCTTAGCAATGGACCTTATTATGTGTACTCTAATTGGAGTTTGCCACAGAGAGATAGTATTAACACTGCAGTGCTAGCGGTTAGCTTTGGAGTGAGCTTGTAATTTCTACCACCCCTGCTACAATCAAGATACAGCTCCATATGCAAGCAGATTGTACTCTCTGAGAGTGATTGTCTGATTTGATCTCACACCCTGGCAGGAGGCATGGCGGCCGTGTTGAGTTTGGGCTCTGTGTATGTGTGAATGTAGAACTGGCAGTGTGTGCAGATGGACTGCCAGTGGGAGGCCTCTTTATTTGCCTTGCAGCAACTAATAACACACAGGGTTACTGCAGAATAGCAGACTGATATACTTTATGCATTTTAATTGGGAAGTAGTCAGACGGAACGAACATAAAATTATTGTTCCGTTGTGTCAGTTCAGAAGTCAAGTCAAGTCAAGTCGAGTGGAGTTTATTGTCATTTCAGCTATATACAAGTACATAATGAAATGAAACAACGTTTCTCCAGGACCAAGGTGCTACATAAGACAAACACAGAACAACATAGAACTACAGGGACTACATAAATTATACATTNTTCTCCAGGACCAAGGTGCTACATAAGACAAACACAGAACAACACAGAACTACAGGGACTACATAAATTATACATTAGACATATACAGTCAGAGAAGTCTATATTAATTAGCTTTTACTTTGAGTAAATCTGAAAATTATAATGCTGCCTTCATGTGCTTTCAGAATTCTCAGGAATACGAGTTCTCAAATAAAAAGTTCTACAGCTTGTAGAGGATTGTTCAGGATTAGTGACAATGTAAAAGTAGTACCGTGACTTTTCCTATCAAAGTCATCAGTCACCTATGCTTTTTGAATTTTTTTCACATGTTCTCCATGTGTTCATGTGGGTTTCCTCCAGGTTTTCTGTTTTCCTCCCACTGTCCAATAACATGCAGGTAGTAGGATTGACTATACTAACTCGCCCCTAGGTGTGAATGAGTGTGTGAATGTGTGTGTGAGTGGTGCCATGCGATGGACTCATCCGGGGTGAATTCTCTCATCTTGCACCCAGTGTACCAAGATATACCTAGGCTTCAGATCCACCATGACCTTGCCCAGGATAAAATAGTTACTGAAGTTGAAGATGAATAAATTCTTAGTATACCAAAATGATGGCTAGTTAAATATCTAATGTTATCAGTGCACTCAAATGTAAAGAATTTATAATGGCTATTCATACATCTTCAGTAAGCCTATCTGGAGCCTATCAAGATAACATTGGGCCTGATCCACTTGCTTGCTTGCTTTGGAAGCTGGAGAGCCCAGAGTAAATCCACATGACTGTAGGGAGAATACAGGAAACTTCACACAGAGAGTAACCCAAGCTCAGAACTGAACACAGGACCCTCAAGCTGTGATGCACCATTGCTACCCATTGTGCCACTCTAATGAGGATGATATTATAAATCGTAAACAGGACCATATGAAATGCATGACAAGCAATTTCACTAGTATGTGGTCACACTTGCATAAGTCACACTAATATACGAAGGTATGATCAACCTTTCATGGGCCATTTTCACTAGTCTATCAGAGATCTCTTATCGTCACTGACTACTCCTCTCATCCTCTCTCTCTCTCCATCTCCACAATAGAACAGGAACAACACAGTGGTGGGAGGGTGTGGTGACAAGAGGGAGTGAGGAGAAGGAGATGGAGAAACAGGGAGGGGGTCTGATAGAGGGTGAATGAGAGTTCCTGATGAACTGTAGCTGTAGCTGTGTGAAACTGAGGAAGAAGACAGATAATGGCGGATGAAATGCACAACCATGGGTCCACCCTGCTGAGCTCCCTCTATCAAAGCCTCTGTCCCCATCTGGATTGTGTTTAGCAAGCCCCACTGCACACAGTGTAGTCAGACACACAGCTACGCTATACAGCCTGAGGATGTGTGAATAGGAAAAAACTATTCGAAAACTGCTACTTTCTGGTGTGTCCAAATGTGTGTGAAACAGACCTGTGTCCCTGATGAAGGACCAGAGAGCGAGACTACCTTGCCAGAGTGATAATTTGCCATGTTTGTTTTGAGGCATTAAAGCAAGCTAGTTAGCTAGCTTACTTTCTACCAATGTTCTTGCTATGTTTTTTTTAAATTATAACTTTAGAGATGATACAGACATGGAATTGCTTGTGCTTTGTCTTTGGAAGTTAAGACTTGCTTTCAGTAGAATTAGAAATTATGTGACGACACGATCGATGAAACTTACTTATTTAATGTGACTGAACAATCTGAAAGGAAACAAGGGAGAGAGAAATTCTGTTGACAGATAACCTAAGATTAGAGATAGGAATTACTTGTGTGTTCTTTAAAAGTTATAACGTTAATCACTTTGATGGTAGTTCAGGTAGGACATCTTTACAACAGATCTTTCTATAGCTACTAGCTACTTTCTATAAATGAGTTTACTATTAATTATCAATTAATTAATTTGATCAATTAATTGATAAGTAATTACATAATAATCATTTATTAATGAACTAATTATCATTTATTAATTAAATAATTAATTGACTATCTGACCTAACTGACTTCAGAACTACTTTGATATCGATCATTCGATTGGATATCGAATGATAAGAGTTGACCAGTGTGACAACAGTTAACAAAATAAAACAAGTTACATACGTTTTTAAATACAGCTAGTTGGCTAACGTTACATTGAGGGGTTGTAACTGGAGTAGGTAAATTAAATATTTAATAAATTAGATATATTTTATATATAGTATGAATAAAACAAGATGCTGTTACACTGAGAAACCGTAGCTGAAGCTTACCTACATAAACCAGACATTTTGCTAGCTCAACACTGTAACTTGGAAAGAACCCTCCAAGGTCCTTGTGTAAAGGCACTTATCACTCGTCTTGTGTCTTTTCTTTTCATGTTTTACTCCTTGAAACCTTTTAGCTTGATGGTATTCTTAGCAGTGGACCTAGTGAACTTGCATGAGGAAAAGCTGTCTCTGACATTGTCTCTGTTGCGTCAAGACATTCAGCGAGACCTATTCTCACAGACGATTTACGACATTTCGTAAATGTAAAGGTAACATCAAGGGAATCTTTCGTCGAATTCAGTATTCTGTCGAATTTGCTTATCTGAAACAGATACCCTCACTACTACATTTACTGATAAGTAAACATCAGTGGTCTGTCCACTCTACCTAGCTTCCAGTGTACTGGAGCTCATGATCTTAAAAAAAAACAGCTCTGTAAAAAAGAAATGTCTGATCAGCTCAACATTCAAAAAAAAATTCAGAAAGACCTACATGGCTTGGCTGTATTAAATTTTATACCTGTCACTTTGCTAGTATGCTAGTATATAAACCTAAAACATATATTTAAAAAATTACACGTTTACGTGCATATGGCATGTTTTATTGTGGATTTAATGGACTATATGCCAGTGCAGGGTGCTTAGCTGTATAATATAACAGCATTAACATGAAAAAACATGCCCTGACTTTGGTTATAAAGAAGGATATTGCATCACATTAGTACTTTGATTCTATATTTCTAATAAACACTAAGTACTCTAATAAGCACTTTTCACAAAATCGAACACTGAAGCCTGATCATATGAAAATGTGCCCTGTGTTATTACGGCAGTACAATTTTCTATGTATACCAGCTCTTTTATGGGTTTTACTCATACTTTTGAACAAACACAGCTTATTAACTTTATAATACTTTGTTAGAAATAATTTCATCGCTTTCACAGTAGAAGGAATGGATGGTATATATATCAAAGCTGACACTGAACAGATTTTGACTCAATTTCCTGACCCAGCGCATTCATCCAAACACTTTGTGCCATTAGTGAAGAGTGGAGCTGCTCGTCTCTCTCTCCTGAGTGGCTCTCTCACCCAGACGCTTCTACTCCAGACAAAAGACCCCTGTCTGTCTGTTGGCCTGTTTGATCATCCCCAATCATCTGTCTACATTTCACATTTGTTCTAACTTGCTTGTTGTCATTCAGCTCCTTTTGCATAAAATCACATCTCTGGCATGTCTCTCTCTCTCTCTCTCTCTCTCTCTCTCTCTCTCTCTCTCTCTCTTTCTCTCTCTCTCTCTCTCTCTGAGTGTGAAAGAGAGGAAGAGAACAAAACATCAAAACTAGATAAATTAGATTTAACTAATAAATGTGTGAGAATTCTCTCTGAAGTGACTTATAGTACTTTCCACTTTACTCCACATAATTTCTAATTTCTTTTTATTGGAATATATCGATTTCTTTAGCTCTACATTTCATTTGAATAGCTGCATTGGAAATATGTTTAATGTGTGATTAATACAAATTGCTGATGAGCATTTTCCTCACTGTAAATGCACTGCAGTGCACAAATGCTAAGGTTAAGTGTGGGTTTAGGTAAGAATACTACTAGAATTCACCGACTCGAAAGTGTAGTCAAGTTAAGTAAGTTAAATATATTCTGAAAGTGGTATACACAATGTCACAAAGCAGCTTTAAAGAAATCCGGATTTAGCTGTAAATCCCTAATGAGCAAGCTAGACAACATTAGGAAGAAACCATGAGCTGGTGAAGCATCCCTTGTGCCTCTATACATCTTGTCAGTGTGTATAGAGTTTTGGAGAGGATGTTCTGTCTAGTTCTGTCCTTATGTAACCTGTGAGCTGGTGAATCTGGCTCTTTCTATGTCAAGCCTACAAGCTGAAGTTATATCTAATTCTGTCTACACTGAGTCTGTGACATGGTGATAAGTCTTTTTCTGTCTATATACAGCCTGTTATCTGGAGTTAAGTCTAGTTCTGTCTACATAGAGCTGGTGTTAATGTAGTTCTGGTGCTCGCTGCTTCCATGCTGACAGTGTCCTGAGCACCAGGACCAGCAATCAGCTCCTGCTCAATGGGCCGTCCTAAAATGCGACTGGTACACTGTCCCCTTTCCCAATCTGATATCGATCACATTCTGAACGGCTGACCAGGCGCCGCTCACCCTGCCTGCCCTTCTAGTTTTCACTCACAAAAGGCAAGTGATGCTAGAAATAATATAGGAACCTAGATGACTGGACATTTATTGAATATACAGCCTGGAATAAACTGTTCACAAATTATTTAGAACTATTCCCCAGTCAGTGGCTGGAAAAGGTCAAGTGATTTCCTGTAAAGGTCAAGGATGTGGATTGCTTTCATTAATATTGTCACTGTTCTTATTAGAGTTTTAATACTTTCTTCCTGTGTGTTGGTGTTTCTGTCACTGTCTTTCTCTAATTCTGACTTGCCACTCTCTAGTTTAGGTGAGGTTTGTTCCGAACCTACCGTGCAGTAGGATAAACGTCCAATTGTATAAAGTCAAATGTGTGTCTAACTTATTCGGAACTTACTTCTTGGAGACTGAATTATCTGCACCAGAGGCAGTGGAAATCAACCACGGCATACTGTCAGACTAGTCTACGACCTCATCTTTTGTAAGAAGCCAGTGCTTGTTGTCTGTCATAGAACTGTTTTCTAATATATCAAATTGGACTTATTATGTAATGTGATGTTATGAAGAAAGTAGTTTCACTTGTGTGAACTTTACATCCAAAACACAACAAAAGGGCCGTGTTTGGAGTATTGCAAAAGGCATTCATAAAAGCAATAATCATAATCAAGAGTATATATTTACCAAAGGTAATATATCAGCTATTACTGAAGAGGCCATTCAACCACAAAATGTAAAACCTTGCCTAAGAATAGGGCTACTCTCAGGAAGAGAGATTTGTTCAAAACTAATATTTTGTCATGACTTAATTACCCATCTCTTCGTGTCGTACCGTGTCAAGGGTTGATCTGTTCTCCCAGTGACTTTGTCTATGTGTGTGCTGCCTGTGTTTTGACATTCAAATCCAGCTGTGGCCTTCTATGTGTCCACATTTTCCGATTGCGGTTGTGTTTATGCAGTAGACTTGCACAGATGGACATGTGTAGGCATTTACACAAGAGAGGCCCATGCGAGAGCTCCAGCTGGACTACACTGAGGTGCTCATCCTCCAGCTGTAACCTTCACATAACACACACGGTGCTATTATACATGGTCTTAGATGTGTACAGATTTGAAGATACCTATCTCCGTGCTATAAGCGGATTGGTGAAATTATAGAACAATAGAACGGAAACAAACACTCCAAAGTTGTATAATCCAGTCTAGTTACAGCAACATTTACAGTAACTTATTTAGAGTTCCTGTAACTTAATTTACTTACAGTTACAGTAACTTATTTCGAACACAATGGGACATTCATGGGACACTGTTCAGCACCCCACGTGAGACTAGACATTGTGATGATTTGGAAGCAAAAGGAAAAGAGTACTGTGTGCATTAATTACACCTGAGCATTAACTTCACCTGGCAGGCCCATTGTCCAGTATGTTATGCTTCACTTGACATTGGACACAGCTACCATTCTCTTTAGAAGGCTTTAGTAAAACGGGAGATTTATCTGAGCCCTGAAACAGCAGTAAGTGTAAAGGTCACAAAAAGTCGGAGAAGAAATAAAGGGGTGTAGACATCACATACCGGTTGATAGTACCTACTAAATTTTGCAGTTCCTGTACTGAGGACAGAACAGAAATCCAGGTTACTCAAAACTCACTTATAAATGAAGTGTCAAAGCTTGTCATTAAAATAATGGTAAAAAAAAAAAAGAATCCTGTTACTTAACCTTTAATGTCCATGTTGATTTCGAGTTAAACTGACAATGTTTTTACCTCTGGAAAAAAGTTTTGATTAAGCAGGTTTTCTGTACTTTTCTCATTGCAGAGAAACATTACAAAAGATTTTTATTGCCCATGTCGATAACACATGTACTACACATGTGGTGTCAAAGATTAGGTTGAAAAACAGTTGAAAATGGTTAGCAATACATAGTTGCAGAGCTGACTGAAGAAACAGATATTCTTCCTCCTTTTGCTGACTTTGACATACAGCACTATTTTGATGCCCTGTCTCATTAATGTGCACTGTCCCGTCTATTTACTGTCCTGTGTATTTATCATATTTTTACACTTGTCTCAGATACACAGTCATTTGCAGATACACTGTCATGTATCTGCACTTTATAAAGTCCTGTGGAATTATGTGTTGCACCATGGTCCTGGAGAAACATCATTTCGTTCCACTGTATATGAGTTATATAGAAGAATGTCAATAAAAATCCACTTGACCTGACTTGACCTTGATCACATGTCCTTGTGCAAGAGTGTGTTTGCTAGCTGCTACAATTTCTTACTTATTAATCTTCCAGTTTGTTACCAAAATACTTATGTGAACCTGTAATTCCCAGAATGTATGCAATTCTGACTAATTTCATGATCTGCTTGGCATGTATTACATTTTTCCTAATTAGGTTTTTTCCTAATTAGGATTAGGAAGCTTCTTCCCTTTGTTGTCAAATACATGTCATTCTCGTTACGATCTTTGCAAAGAAAAATACTCGCAATCTCTAACACTGTCAACATTTCAATTGTAGATTTGTGTACAGGTCCACAGTAACAGGAAGTGCTATGGTTGTATCTTAGTGGAAAAATGAATCAGCAAGGAAGGGGTTTAACTCAAAACTTTGCAGTCGTTGAAAATTGTTCCATATTAATAAGAAACCATTTGGCTTTATTTCAAACATTGTTCTGCTGATAAGCAGGGTGAATTAAAGCTATACTGGCCTCTGAGAATAATTTGGATATTGTTTAATAAAGTTTAATACCAAGTTCAGGCTGCAGTCAGCCTGCTGAACAGTGCCCCAAATCCCCCCAGGTGACCCCCCCCACCAACCTACTGGCGGTCACTCTCCCCTCTGAAGCTGCAATATTTTTTCTACCTCCCATGTTTACTCACTCTTTTTGTACATTTTCTTCTTCTTTCGGCTTTTCCCTTCAGGGGTGGCCACAGCGAATCATCACTCTCCACCTATCCCTATCTTCTGNGAGCTGTCCCTCTGATGTACTCGTTCCTAATCCTGTCCAACCTCGTCACTCCCAAAGAGAACCTCAACATCTTTTTGTACATAACTGTTTCTATTATTATTTTAATTTATTCCATCTTGTGTGTTGTTTACAAATTTCATATATATATATGTTCATATTGCACCATCTTCACCATCTTATATCTTATATTTTATATCTTTGATTCTGTGTCTGCACCTGACATCAAGACAAATTCCTAGTACTGTAAAGTGGTCTTTACTGTTTCTGATTCTGATTCTGATGCATCTCACCAAATCTTAAAAATATATATATATATTTTACAAATCTAAAAAAAAAAAAAGCAATACAGCAATGTGTTCAGAGCAAAAAAAAAAAAAAAAAAAGCAGATTAGCACAGGAATCTTTAGAAATTCCTCAAATGTGGATCTTCAGTTCATTTTGTCCTGTTTACATAATGAGTAGATTTGCACTCTGAGTGAGAGGAACATCTGTCACGAAGTCTGTTTTGGCGCTGGAGTTATAGAGCCTGTGCCTGTGTTTACTGCATGCATCTCAGAGGTGGCCCGAGCTGGTTATGCATCACTGCCTGGTGGACAAGTGACTCAGAGTGTCTTATGATATAACAATGACCAATATATATCCATCAACCAGAGAAATAAGAAAAGATAACCATTTATTGATCCATCACATGGAAATTAAAGTGTTTAAAAAGTGATTAAAGCATTTTTGTTGTACTGTTGAAACTAATAGTGTCTATTTGATTGATTTATTAATAAATGATATAATAAGTGTCAGTCTGTATAAACGCATTTAAAAAACTAACTGGCTAGTCATATGTTTATTGGAGCTAGATTAGATTAGTTACAATAAGATATGATCAGTTTTATGGCTTATATATTTAAATGTAATTATACATTTTCCAACCAACCAAAACACTGGGCGAACACACTGATTTATTAATCATATGTCCACACTTGAATTTTCTCTGTGGTTAGTTCCATATTCATTCATTCAACAGCTGTAACTGCTCTATCCTGGTCAGGGTTGCAGTGGATCTGGTGTCTGTCCTGGGAACACTGGGAACAAGACTGGAATACAACCTGAATGAGATACCATTCTATAGCAATGCACAATACACACATGTTCATACATTCATTCACACTGAGGGGCAGTTTAGCATATCCAGTCCACTTACTGGCATGCTTTTGGGAGGAGGAGGAAACCAGAGAACCCGGAGGAAACCCATGCAGACACTGGGAGAACATGCAGAGAAACCCAAGATCAGGATCAAAGCATAGGCCCTGGTGCTGTGAGAGGACAACATGCCTCCTAGTTAGTTCCAAAGAATTGGATAAATAAGAATAGTACTGGTAAATCCTTCACTAATGACCAGCATAATATAACACGCAATCATATACTATATCAATTTTATCATACTTCTGTATTATGAGTATGTTGCATGGATGTTCTTATTAGTATCTGTAACTGTATACTGTATGTCTGAGTATTTAATTTTTATTGTAAACATTTATATCGATACTAGCTAGCTGTAAATGTGGTACGTTATCTTTGCTTATATATGTTTCTGGGTTGTAAGCCCAGCAGAGGTTCACGATCTCCTTGGCCTCTCTGGGTGACTCAGGCTTATATAATTAGGATATTTACATTCAGAGCTGACTCTTACTCCCACCTTCACCACAAACACACATGCATGCACACACATACCCACACATGCTTTCCCCTCCAGTTGCCCCATCTGGTGCTGTCAATTGTGTTTTGGTCCAGCCTGGCTCCTCGTCGTCATGGAGATGCCTCCTCAGCACAATGCCTCTGGCTCATTAATGATTCTTCCTAAAACATTCTGAGCACCATGTCCTGATATGCCAGCCAGCCCAGGGTGTGCGCTTCTGTGTCTGAGTGAAATGTGTACATAAAGATCTTGCTAGACATATGCTTTACGTGTGCGATTAGAAGAGAAAATGATTTTTGGCAGCTGTGGAACATCTTCCATGCATAATCATGAGTCATTTAATATGTTTGACATTTAATTTGTTGTACTTTCTTGTACGTGTCAGGAATAAACTTTCAGTTTTTCAGTTTTTGTACAGTACTCAAAATGTATGGGGATGGAGGGGTGGGGTGGGGGGGTGTATGGTTGAGGGCGGATATCATGACATCATCCTACAGTGATTCTCCAGGTCATTGAGGTGGCTCTTCAATGGGCGAAGAAAACACAAAAGCTTTCTGAGCAAGTATAAAGAGGCAGTCGAGTCCTGAGAGCCAGAGCCTCCTGTTTCGGAGTGGCCTGCTTTTGTGCTGCAGTTGAATAAGACCACTGTGTTTCTGAAACCTTTTCATATGCCACTGGACAACAACTAGAGTCAGGCCTTCGTCTTGTGCTGATCTGAGGTCAGCTTTGTGTATTCTATTTAAATGATCACAGTCCTAGGTGGGCTCAAATGGGGCAAGAATGTTCCATAGCCCCTTTTCTCACCCTCTCTCCTATGAGACAGCATGAGAGTGCAGATCAGGGGGTTGAGAGAGCAGGGTGAACATTACACACACAGGGCAGAATGGAGCGGAGACGGCGAAGTAAACAAGAACGATATTTTGCAATTTAGCTCATGTTTCTCGACAATCCATTTGAATCTCATTAGCCTTTCGACAAGAAGTTAATTCGTTGTTTTAGTCCTAGGCAGTGCATGCAAACAGCTCAGGGCTCATTTAGGACGCTTGTAGCTCATCAAAGGCCTTTTAAAATGATGGGCAAATTTAAAGTTTTTGTCTGCAGTGCTTTTATAAGCAATGATAGCGTGTAAGCGTGCTGGAGTTGAAAATGACATCTCATCCTCTGCGCTGTTCTCAGCGCTCCCCCTGTGATGCCGCTTCACCATCAGCTCAGTTGACGTCATGAGCCTCATCCTTCTGTGCTCTTGCTTGTTTATGATTTTAACCAACCATCTAAGTCCATCAGAGGATATTTTATTGGCTATATCTTTAGCTGACATGGCCAGTGTTTTCATGGCCACACTGATCTCTCTGTCTATTTCATCTTCTCTTATAAGTCAATAATGGGATTGACCTGTACAACATCCATATTGATAGAAGGAACAATTAAGTGGTTAAACAAGATTACAGGCATTGTGGAGGTTTTTGGGCTGGACATTCAGACTAGTGGATGTTAAATTAACTGGAGAAAGACAAAGCAAGCATATGTCACAGTATATTGACAGATGTTATGGGAAGAATTTGAGTTTGGGCCACTAAATTGAGTGTGTATTTTGTTAGGACTCTGTATTGGGACATCTGAAGTAATTTAAGTAAGTTACATTGCTAATATGACATGAAATGCTGCTTTATTGTCAACGTTTGAGCCTTCTCATGCACAGCAGAAGGTACTAGTTTATGATGTAAGCACTGGGTGCATTTTCAAAACAGCAGGATTTTGCAGAGATGTTTTAGTTGCTCATTCAGGCTCCTTTTTAAAAACTGCAAATATGCAGTGCCATCAAAGCCACTGGGTGCTCTTATTCATGACTGTAGTTATGTACCACTGAGCTTCCTGGTGTGTCTGTGCTTGTCTGAGGAATTTCTACATAATCGATTTAGCTTCATTTCCAAATTCTCTTAGTCTATATAAATATATCCTGGGTAACATCTGCTCAGCTGTTCACATGCATGTAATCAAAAAACACATATCCATACACTTATTGAATGATAGCTAATGCCCTTTTTGCACAGAGCTCTCATCTGTCTTTTCTACAGCACCTCCAGAATGGCTGAATGAAGCAGAGAGAAGAGAGGATGCAGGATGCATACTAACACCCAGCCTGCTGCCTCCTCCTCCTCTTCCTCCTCTCCTCACACCTTCAGGCTGCTATATGAGTCTGCACTCTTATAGCTAATGTTTCAGCCTGGAAGACAACCTGAAGACAGGGGAACGTATGGATGCCGGGTGATGTCTATATTTAGTTTGCCTGACTGCACACAGTGTATCGGCCATGGACATTACATAACAAGCTTTTTAAAACTACAGCAGTAAACAGCTTTTTAAAACGACAGCAGTAAACAGAGGAGTGTGTGTGAGGTGTGTATGTGTGTGTATATATGTGTGTGTGTAAGAGAGAGACTGGAGGGGAATGGGTTCAGTTTTGCAGTACAATGGAGAGTCGCTTTGCTCAGTGGGGTGGGTTAAGTAATCTGGGACAGCCAAACCATGTGATTGTCACCATGGCAATGGCGAAGGCTAGAAGGAGAAGAGGCTCTGTGTGTGTGTGTGTGTGTGTGTGTGTGTGTGTGTGCGAGTGCGGGTGCGTGTTTTCTTGCTGTGATGAGAAGACCCTCCACAGTTCATTGATGATATAAATTTGAGTCATGGCAAATAGCACTGTTACAATGTGCCAGGAAATTTTCGGTGATATAATGGCAAGGTCACTGAGGGTTGCTAGTTCTTCTTCATTTAGTATGGTTAAAAAGGTATGGTTTAGTATGGTTATGAGGATGTGTTTGTTGTTATGATATCCATAACTGAGACATAGCATCAATGATGTAAAACTCAACTCTTACAGATCATTGATATATATGTATATATATATATTTGGGCCACATATACATAGGGGAAAAATATTTCTGTATATTTCTGCATTCTATATTTGTTCATGATGCCCTTGGTCCTGAAAGCAAAGCCTTATATTGGGTCTATATAAGAACGGAAAAAGAAAGACAAGCTGACAGCTATATCTGGAACATGTCTTAATGTAAATAATAGCAACAATTCAAAAGGATGCTGAGATATAAGCAAGATTCATCAATATTTCAAAGCCTCAAAATAATTTATGTAGTGTAGTAATAATTGTTTATGTTTTTTTAATGGCAGTGAAACCTAAAGCTTGCCTCAGAATATCTCTACACTTCTACTCTACTTACACTAAATATCACAGAATGAATATAAATAAATGGATTCGAAGAAATGTGAGAAATAGAAACGTGTGGGATTTTATTATTGGAGGCTCTGCATATGAGCAGTAGACAAACTGATATATACCAAAACAGCAGGCCTCATGTAACACTCCCCAGCTCAGTGTTTACACTACTGAGAATTTTTAAAATAGAAAAATATGAACTTAGTGCTATGCTAACAAAAAATCAGCCAAATATCAATGTACATAAACAAATTTAGTAATCTAAAAAACAGAGGTACAAAAGTCATAATACAGAAGTGACTGAATACAAGCGGAGGTCTAAGAGAGAATAGTGGTGGAGGTACAGAAAAAAAAAGAAAATAATAACCCCCAAAGCTTTAAAATATGTAAACAGAATCATCCCACTCAAGCACTCACGATTGTTTTTCACGTTTAGCACACAGAACAAAATCTCTCATATATATCTACACAACACACAAACACACACCTACACACACTCCCAAATCAGATGGCGTAGGATGACTCAAGGTTATTTCTCGTTTCTTTGACCTGTACAGAGCACGATGCTGAATCAAACCCCACTCCCATGGGTTTTAAAAACGGATCACTCAGCTGCTGCCTGATAGGCAGACTGTTAGATTGGCAGCTGCTACCTATACCATCAGGGTCCATCCTTACTGTCCACCCACAACAGAGAATACACACCCTTTATGACCTCTTATTCTCATACACATGATTAAAATACAGGACAAATCGAATGCAATAGTCTTTTGCTGGGTTGAGTGATTTATTATTCCCCAGGACACAGTCATTTCAGTGATAAACCTCTGACACAGTTTAACCCTTCTGTATTTACTGCCTGCTCTGTCTGCTGTCTGTGTCCCGGGGGCACCATGTCCCCAAATACAAGTGACAGTGACTGTTGTGGTATGGATCATATCATTGAACTGCCAGATCAGTCTATCCATCTCAGCAATTGTGCAGGAAGAAACAAATAACCTGTGTACAGCAGATAATCAATGACATCCTGCTCCGGTTTGGATAAATACAGTGAATGAGGGTCATGGACACAGAGCGCCCTCTACTGGTGAGTATTACAGGCAGCTTAGCACAGTTTGATGCAGGGGTACATTGCTAACAGGAAAATCCTATGAGACAGAGAAAAAAAAGTTTTCCCACAAAAACCATAGTGTCTGCATGCCTTCCAACAATACCAGCAGTATCTCAGAATTATGACGTATCTCATATTATCTTGAAATTATGACTTATCTCTTATACTATCTCAAAATTATGAGTTGTGACTTTTTTTATCTCACAATTATAACTTATCTCATAATTATGACTTATAGTATAAAAATTGAGTTATCTCATAATTAACTTAATATTGCCAAATGATGACTTTTCCCATAATTGGCTTGTTATAATTATGTCTTTTTACGTCATAGGTATGACTTGATATCTCAAAATTATGATTTTGTCTCAGAATTTTGTCTTGGTATCTGGGATTTTTTTTTATAAGTGAAGGAAATTTGCTTCTGTAGCGAATGGCCGTTTGTGTCGGGTGAATTTTATTTGCTTGGTCTGACCACTTATTGATCAGAAAAAAAGCAGCTTCAAAAATCCAAAATGTGCAGCTAGACCATAGATTTTGGCACCTCTGTAGATGTCACATGTTTAGTTCACTACAGAGGGATTCCTGATGTTCTGAGAAGAATTTTATCATTTGTTCTTCTTTTTTACACTTTCATTTTTGTGGTGTGTTACTTTATTTTAGCACTTTTTAATCTGCTTTCTTTTTTGTTTAATCGTTTTTTTTATTATTATTAGGAAAAGCATTTATATTTAATACAATTAAAGCAATTTACCTTTTCTACCAGTACTCCATCCGTCCACTCTCTGTACTGCTTACCCTACACAGGGGTGTGGGGGAACCTGGGGCACAAGGCACCAACCCATCACAGGGCACAATCGCACAGACACACTCACATACTACACGCCTGTCTTTGGTCTGGGGGAGGAAACAAGAGTACCCAGAGGAAACCCCCAAAGCACAGGGAGAATGTACAAACTCCATGCACACAGGGTGGAGGTGGGATTCAAACCCCCAACCCCGGAGTGGCAAGGCAACAGTGCTAACCGCTAAATCAACTAAATCTAATAAATAACATATAAAGAGAATAACATGGTGTTAGAGCTATTCCTAATACAACCAGCAAACCAAGAAAAAAAAAAGAACAACCCAAACCACTCTCACTCCAATTAAAAGAATAAATTTGAACAAAACAAAAACAAAAGGGGGTTTCAGTCAGGTGGTAGACACTGCAGGGAGTTAAAGTTCAAGAGAAAATCTCTGTGCTTTCTTGTTTTATCTTTTTGTCAGAAGAAGCCATTTTGAGGAATTCCCCTGGAACAGACCCAGTACACACTGGAGGGATTAGATTTCACAGATAGCTTGGGAATGTCTGGGGATCTCTGAGGAGAAGCTGGAATATGTAGGTGGGTTTAATGTTTGGACTCACCTTGTCAGCCTGTTGCCAACATGACATTCCTCGGAAACTGAACGAATGAATGAATATTCGTTTCTGTTTTTTAATCCTTTGTGAAGCTGCTTTGAGAATATTAATTGTGAAAGGCATTATACATATAAAGTTGCCTTGACTGGATTAGTACTCAACATCAGACAGGTATTTAATGAAATATAATGACAACTACATAAAATATTAAATTCAAAATATAGTTTATTGACTAAATCAAAGATACATATATACAAAAACGTTGAGTATACTTATTCTATTTGTATTGTAACGGTGCAATAAAAGAACATAGATTAGTGTAATTATTTTAATATGGCTCCTCAGTTAATGGAGTCCATCACCTCCAGAGAATCTCTAATCCTTTGCTCTAATCCTTTGTTTATCTTGACAATGTGTGAGACTATTCGACGACTCCTCCTCGTGTGATTCCTCTAACGCCTTCTTCCCAGACTCCACACAGGCAGCTGGCTCGAGGTAGATGAGGAGCGAAAACCACTTCTAATTTGCGGGCAGCGCTGGTCTGCTCCCCTGATCTTAAACAGCGTTCCTGTCTCCTCAGCATGAGACGCACCATCACCTGATTGGCCCAAATAATACCCAGAGCAGGGAGCACCTTACTTTCCACCAGCCTGAAGGGGGCGCAGACAAACAGGCACAGGCACAATACACAAACACAAGCTTTTAGCACTTGTTATCCACTTACACTTACGGGACATTCAACAAGAGGACATAGAGCAGAGACAGAACATATTTCCATACAGAAAACACTCACCCGTAATCACAGCGGCCTGGGTTTGGGCCATCCACAACATCCGACACCTAGTAAATGAGAGTAACGATCATGAAAGTTCTCCAAGCCGATGTTTTCAGTTTTCAATATTGCATCTTTGATGTGCTGTAAAAGATGTAGTTTAAAATCTAATAACCGAACATGGCTTTGTTGCAGTTGACATAAGAAAAATAAAATCAAAATTCTAAATTAATTCATATTTTCATACTTAAAATATTTAGTATTTGGATACTGCCATAGACATTAAACTTTAGCAGTAGTGTGGACAGAATATGATTTTCTTATAAACTTTTTTATTTAAAAAAAATCTTCCAAGTGACTTTTGGAAACTGTTAGCTACTTACATGTAGTATCAATTTTAGGACATTTTGTTGTTATTGTTGTTCTTTTTTTTCCCCCATTTAATTAGAAAATTGATCATTAAAAAAATGTTAAATAACATGCATTTATTCAAACTTACACCAGTTAAAAACATCTGTAGATAAATGTACATTTTTCAACTAAAGGACATTGGAATGTAGATTTCAGCATGTAAATATTACACGAATCTACTACATGGAGAGAGAAAGAGAGGCACCTGGTTAATGCAGAAAACAGGTGCACTGTAGGTATGGCTGAGTCGATGTAGTGTGGCGGAGAAGGCCAGTAGGTGCCGTGCTCTCTCTATGGCCTCATCAGCCTGGAACTCACTACGGAACAGAGCAGCCACTGAGTCCACCACCATGAGGCGCACTAGACCTCGCTCCAGCAGCGTGCGCACTCGCTGCGTCACACACGTCTGCAGGGCCTCCTGTACACGTACACACACACACACACACCACTGTGATCAGAAATAGTAATTATTTTCATATGCCTTTACAGCTGCATGTATATCTTTATTATTGTTGCACATACAGTAGAACACACACAACCAGAATCACGGCTTTTACACTAAATTGAGCTAGTCTGTAACACATTTGTGGGTGTTTTTTTTTTTTTTGGGGGGTTAGTTCAAAAATAGTCCATGGCCCGCCATAATCATGCTTTATTACAGATATTCAGAATGAAATGTAATAAATTTTCGCAAAA
>CM074963.1:6582017-6608858 GCA_037577455.1 Pangasius macronema
AAACACGGTGTGTTTACCTGTAACAGGTGGGACTGAGCGGTAAAGAGCAGCTACTGCAGTGTGCACCAGCTGGACCTCAGAGTTAGACAGCTGAAGGAGTCTCTGCAGATCAGGAGCTGGAAGACTCAGAATCTTTTTCGCTGAGTTCAAATTGGCTGAGAAGATTCAAATCAAATTAATCAACTTAAATAACTCCCTAAATTTCATCACATAAAGTTTAAAAGTCCTAGCGTTACTTCATTTCATCTCATCTCATCTCTGCAGCTGGAAATGTCTGTACCTTTTTTTAAAGCATTAATAATCTTTGGATTCAGTTCAAGTTTCTCCCAGTCCATTGTATCTCATGCCTTAAAGTCCAGTCTTCAGCATATTTAGACTCGCAAAGCTTAGAGAAATACGTTATATTATTATAATATTTTAAAAGCTGAAAGAAATTCCCGCGTCTGGTAATGTTTACTATTTCCAGGTTAGATTCGAGCTTTCAACACCCGCCAAAATAAAAGTTCCTGTAAGTCTAAACTTTAAAAGCACTAAGTTTAAAAAAATAATAATAATTGTACTAACCAAATAAGATTTACTAAAATGTATTAGAAAAAAAAGGTATTTGGTAAAATATTGATAAGTTTCCCAATCCTAACTGATATACTCAAGCAACCTTAAAAAGAGCGCGGTTTACAATGACAATTAAAATGGTACGCGCCAGTATAGGGGTGTGTGCTCCTGTTAATTCATTAGATTGCCATTTAGCTGCACATACATGATAAATAAATAATAATTTTACAAATAATACTACCTAATCTCAATAAATAACTATGTGGAATTAATGAGAAAATAATTTCGTGCAACTGAAAAAATCATTGTATTTCCTTGTACACCCCTAGGAAGGCAAATTTCGAGCACTCCTTCTTTATCTGTAGAGCAGTTGAGAGTCAAAACAACCTACTGAGAGTAAAACAAAATGTTACAGTCATACTGAGTTATTTTATTCCGAGTTTATGCAGCATGGAATAGCATTGCGGATAACTTGCTTATCAATAAAGTCTCTCGAAGACACTGCTTTGTAGCGTTTACTTCTGTGCTTGGTGAGTGGCTAACTAGCGAGAAGAGCATCACTTCATGAAACGTTAGCAAGCTAGCAGGGAAAGCTAACAGGTATCTAGGTGACACTGGGCTGGGGTTAGCTGCAGGCTCTGCGCGTTAGGGTGAGAAATAATACAGCATACAAGGGCGGCATAATTAAAAAAAAAAAAAAAAAAGCGTAATAACAAGTTGAAGTGTCTGAGTGAGTTTAAATCAGCTAGCTTCAAGTGTGGCTACGTTTCCATACACTGCTAATAGTAAAGCACACGCAGCAGTGGTCAGAAATAAACATTATAAATGGGTCCTAATAGTTAATAATAAACTATACTACCGGGCATGAAGTGGGTGTGAGTGTACAC
This sequence comes from Pangasius macronema, assembly GCA_037577455.1. Taxonomy (NCBI): domain Eukaryota; kingdom Metazoa; phylum Chordata; class Actinopteri; order Siluriformes; family Pangasiidae; genus Pangasius; species Pangasius macronema. The sequence goes on from CM074963.1 coordinate 6,583,457, forward strand.
ACTGGGGCAGGACCAGTCATAACACTTTAGAGTAGAAGTCGATCAAGCAAGCTGGGTGTCTTGTAGCTTAGCGGGACAATTCAGCCTCCTGTAGCGGTAGAGAGAACAGAGTCGCGGGTTCGAGCCGCAGCATCTGCATGTTGGAGTTATAGCTCAAGCTTTACGAGAAAATTTGATTTGTTGTCTTTAAAGGTGTTCTGTTGTTTTACTGTGTTACCCTTAAATGCTATTAGTTGACAGATGGCTTTCTGTTTGTGAAAGGAAAAGCAAAGGAAGCACCGAGTCGATACTGGATATCAGTATCGGATGATTAAGGACATCTTCCACTCCTTAGCTTTTGATATTAATCAGATATAAGATTTAAGCTGACACATCCGTCCCAAACATTATCTAACATTTATATTATCTTAACTAACAGGACAGCCCACAATCACTGTGTGTATCTACTTAGATATTAACTGCAGCTTGTAAATTTTATGTGTTTTCAAATCATATTTTGTCAAATATGCAACAGAAAATCTGAGATTCAGAAGTCCATAGATCTAAACTGCGACTAACAGAGTCGTTCCTTCTCAGGTGTACCAGCATCTCTCCGGAGTCAGGATGAGTGCTAGGCAGTGTAAGAACTGTGGTGGAGCGGATATAGACATAGACCAGGCGCGTGGAAGTGCTGTGTGCACCGCCTGCGGATCTGTGCTTGAGGACAACATCATCGTGTCTGAGGTGCAGTTTGTGGAGAACAGCGGCGGGGGAGCGTCTGCTATCGGACAGTTTGTGTCTGCTGATGGTATGTTGCTGCTCTGTGTCTTGGAATAAAGCACACTGTTACAGGAAAATAATCAACAATGGAGTGCTGTGATGTATCTCAGTGTGAAATGCCTGTTACCACACGGAAGATGATTCGTGTCCAATAACAGCACATCCCTCCATATGATTACACATTTTATTAATTAACAAGCACCACATCATGCTTTTTATTCATTTACGGAGATTTTTAATGTTGTGGAACATTTGCGGATCAAGTTCGTTCCTGTTGCCACATATATTTCATCCGCTATGAGCGTCGTTCCTTCTCCAGCCTCTCTTTTTTCTTTCTCAAGACAAATATGCAGCTTGTCATGTTACCAAAACACTGCAAAGCCCTCTGTCTTGAAGACTTCCCTGTCAGATCAATACTGACAGCTTTATTTCTGACTGTTACTAAGCTGGAGTTACACCTCCAAGCTGCCACTCTTGGCTCCTTGGTCAAGATCTTTAAACCCACAACTGCTCAGTGAGTTTTATTTTGTTTTGGTTGTTTTGTTTTTTGTGCCTTGCCTTGCTGTCTATGTTATTAAGAGCTCTTTGTGGCTGGGGATGTAGCTCAGTGGTAGAGCGCATGCTTTGCATGTATGAGGTCCAGGGTTCGATCCCCTGCATCTCCATGACCTTTTAAGGGTAACTCAGTGGTTTAAAGCATTAACCTGTTGATCAGAAGGTCATGAGGATCCAAGCTGCCACCGTTGGCTCCTTGTCCAACTGCTCAGTGGCATCCTGTCTCAATTGTAATTCAGGTAATGAAATGAGGTAGGTTTCAACAGTTAGTTCTGGTCCATTAATTTGACTGGAGTATGAAGTACTTTGGGCTTGCATGTGTCCAGTAAAACCACTAGTGCTGGTAACCCAATTATGTGAAATCTATTGCAGATTTTGCTACTTTGGTGTGGCATTGCTACGGAACAGCGTGTTTACCTGTAACAGGTGGGACTGAGCGGTAAAGAGCAGCTACCTCAGTGTGCACCAGCTGTTAGACAGCTGAAGGAGTCTTACTGGCATTTGTACTTGAACTCATCTCCGTCTTGGGCATTGGTCTTGCTCAATATGGTCTTGGTCTCGACAAAGAGTTTGTAAAAATAACGTTTGAACCCCGAACTTTATACATGCAAGGTATGTGTGCTACCACTGAGCTACATCCCCAGCTGCATGGTTTACATTATACCATAGTGTTGTTGAATTCTCAAATCTGATTGGTCAGCTGGCATGTTTTCTATAACTGCAGCTCTAACAGTAGTGCTGACTGCAAGGCACTACAGAACAAAACTCAAACAAAACTCACTACAAAACAAAAAAGTGTAGCTTATCACCCTACCATTGGTACACAAGATTTTTTAACAGCCAGTGTCAACTCCTTGTTTACCAATGATAGGGTGATAAGCTACACTTTTTTGTTTGTAGTGAGTTTTATTTTGTTTTGTTTTTTTGTGCCTTGCCTTGCTGTCTATGTTATTAAGAGCTCTTTGTGGCTGGGGATGTAGCTCAGTGGTAGAGCGCATGCTTTGCATGTATGAGGTCCAGGGTTCAATCCCCTGCATCTCCATGGACTTTTAAGGGTAACTCAGTGGTTAAGGCATTAACCTGCTGATCAGAAGGTCATGAGGAGCCAAGCTGCCACTGTTGGCTCCTTGTCCAAGACCTTTAACCTTCAACTGCTCAGTGGTATCCTGTCTCAATTGTAATTTAGGTAATGAAATGAGGTAGATTACAACAACGTACAACAGTTAGTTCTGCTCCACAGTTATGTGGAATCTATTGCCTATTGTGCAGAATTTGCTAATCTTTTTGTGGCATTGCTACGAAACACGGTGTGTTCGTCTCAGTCTGCTAAATATGGTCTTGTTCTTGACAAAGAGTTTGTAAAAATAATTTGTATTGTGTTGTCTTTTCTTTTTGCAAGCACAAAGTCTGTATTCTTTGTTCTAGAAAACATAGCCTCATCAGTCACACAATGCAGCCAACTAGCCAACCCACAACTGCTCAGTGGTATCCTGTCTCAATTGTAATTCAGGTAATGAAATGAGGTAGATTTCAACAGTTAGTTCTGGTCCACTAATTTGACTGGAGTATGAAGTACTTTGGGCTTGCATGTGTCCAGTAAAACCACTAGTGCTGGTAACCTAATTATGTGAAATCTATTGCAGATTTTGCTACTTTGGTGTGGCATTGCTATGAAACATGGTGTGTTTACCTGTAAACAGGTGGGACTGAGTGGTAAAGAGCAGCTACCTCAGTGTGCACCAGCTCTATTAGACAGCTGAAGGAGTCTTACTGGCATTTGTACTTGAACTCATCTCCGTCTTGGGCATTGGTCTTGCTCAATATGGTCTTGGTCTCGACAAAGAGTTTGTAAAAATAACGTTTGAACCCCGAACTTTATACATGCAAGGTATGTGTGCTACCACTGAGCTACATCCCCAGCTGCATGGTTTACATTATACCATAGTGTTGTTGAATTCTCAAATCTGATTGGTCAGCTGGCATGTTTTCTATAACTGCAGCTCTAACAGTAGTGCTGACTGCAAGGCACTACAGAACAAAACTCAAACAAAACTCACTACAAACAAAAAAGTGTAGCTTATCACCCTACCATTGGTAAACAAGATTTTTTAACAGCCAGTGTCAACTCCTTGTTTAAGCTACACTTTTTTGTTTGTAGTGAGTTTTATTTTGTGTTTTTTTTTGTGCCTTGCCTTGCTGTCTATGTTATTAAGGAGCTCTGTGCTGCTGGGGATGTAGCTCAGTGGTAGAGCGCATGCTTTGCATGTATGAGGTCCAGGGTTCGATCCCCTGCATCTCCATGGGCTTTTAAGGGTAACTCAGTGGTTAAGGCATTAACCTGCTGATCAGAAGGTCATGAGGAGCCAAGCTGCCAATGTGTACCAATGGTAGGGTGATAAGCTGCACTGTTTTGTTTTGCAGTGAGCTTTGTTTTGTTTTGCACTACTGTTAGAGCTGCAGTTATAGAAAATGTGCTGTCTGGCCAATTTGAGAATGAGAGTATTTGGGTATTTGAGAATTTGAGAGTATAATATAACTTTTTCAGCTGGGGATGTAGCTCAGTGGTAGAGCGCATGCTTCGCATGTATGAGGTCCAGGGTTCAATCCCCTGCATCTCCATGTGTGTTTTTTTTAAGGGTAACTCAGCAGTTAAGACATTGGCCTGCTGATCAGAAGGTTGTGAATTTAAATCCCAACACCTCCAAGCTGCCACCGTTGGCTCTTTGGTCAAGACTTTTATGTTTCAACTGCTTAGTGGTATCCTGTCTCAATTGTAATTCAGGTAATGAAATGGGGTAGATTACAACAACATACAACAGTTAGTTCTGGGCCACTAATTTGATATAGTATAATTTAGTATAACAACACTGGGGCATTTCAACAATTCTTGTTTATAGAACTGTTGTATAATAGCAATATCACATGCAATCGTATTGTTGCAGTGAATATCAGCACAGCTATGATTACCCACAGCACTTGTGCCTATGGCCGAATTACAGCTTGTGTCATATTGCTTAAGTATAAAACCATCTCAATAAACCAGTCCTGAACTGAAAATTAAATTGAATTAAGCTTACAGATGGTAAACAATATTCATTTTGCTTTTGAAGACCACATGACTTTTTGTTTTGAATAATAAATTGCGGCAGTTGCAAAAACGTGTCAGTAGAAAACACACCAATTGCAGAATAGCTTACAGTTTTACCTTCATGAAGAAAAACAGATTCTATGAATATGCACATTTTAAACTCACCCATCTCTACATGTGCCAACCCTCCTCCCTGATACATCAGTGCAATCACAGTATATATTTGTATTTTGGAAAACAGCAGGCTCTTGTAATTTATTACGCAGTAACACTTGCCTGTTACATGTTTCAAGCAAGCTCAGATTTTTAGCTATCCCATTTCTTAAACAAATTCTTAAACAAAAATGACTGAGCAGCAAAGCTCAGTGACATGTTTAGGCGACCAGATCATAGTCCACTTCTTTATAATCGCCTTTAAACTTAGTGATAATCTGTGGCTATGGTTTGGGTGCAAGACATAAGGGACAAGTTGCTAAAAGTCATGAATTAAAATACTGACGTTATCCAGTAATGCCAAATGTAGATAAATGATTTTATATTGTAACAGACTAACTCTGTAGTCAGTGGTGGCATAAACACAGCATCATGAGTATTCTCCTTTATCTATATGAGCTTAGCAAGATCCTGTTGCAGGCTGGTTCTATATAGCAGGATTATATACAAAACCTTGAAATTCCCTTGATCTTCATTTCGTTGTGTTTATTGCGGATTTGCACAGTTATCGTTAATCGGCGTATTGGAGTAAAGCCAATTACTTGCCTCGTTTCTCTTGTTGTACAGCATATTGATCCACATTAAATATCGCTTAGGCCAACAGTCCTGTCGATGTTCATGTATTTGCTGTTGCTAATGAAAAGGTAATGGTATGGTTGGCGGGACTAATAGAGTAAGCATTACACAGAGACTCCTTTTGCTCTTGGGCAAGGCTTTGTCCTTCTGTCTCTTTAACTTCTTCTTCTTCTTATTGTTATTACTGTCTGGGATTATAATAAAGCACTTTATGTGACAGCTATACTCTGATTAATAGGAGTGCTTTTTAGCACTTACAGGAGGATTTTGTTTGCTGTTTTAACCATATCATGTGTTTTTTAATGTACCTTTTTTGGTATTTTCTGTAAATCCTTGGACTCATGTAAAGATTGAGAAAATTTACTAATGCTCAGCATCATCATCATCATCATCAGCTTTAGGCATGAATATCAGCAAATTAGGGCAATTTAAATATCAAACACATCAAAGATAAAAAGATAAAAAACAACATTTGTGTTGAAGTAAGAATGGCTTTTCTGGTCTCCAGCTTATTAAGTACAGTGGCTGATTTGTACATTGGTAAATTAGCCATGTCTTCAGTCATGTCTTTATGTTCTCCCGATGTAATTTTCCACCATGGCTTGTGTACTAGGTTTCTGTGGTGAAGGTTGGGGTAGCTATTAATTTTGCATAGTAACTGACACCTATTGGACAAAATGTGTACATTAGTGGTATAATTTGGATAGCCTTAGCCTCTGTAAAAGTGCACCAGTGTCTGGGGTTCAAGGAATATGGATAATCACACATCCGAAAAAGACTTTCAGATACAACAAAAAATAGCTACTGAAGAATACTACTACTGAAACAGGAATATGAGCCAGAACACAAGGGAACTGTACTATATTAATTTTTTTTCTTTTTAACTAAACCATGTCCCTTATTTTCTCTGCCATGAATGTTCACTGATTAATTGTCCATAAGGGTATGTTACTTTAAGTTACAGTATTCAAAACAATGATCAATGTGTATAAATCAAGGTTCTGCTATGCATACAATGATTTTTTCCAGCATTTATAAGAAGTGGCTGGATTTCAGTGAGAGAGAAAACAGACCCCTTGGCAGTGTGACCTATGTGGAGCTGGAGGTGGCATAGTTATGGTAATAGTTCAGTGGTGTTAGGTGTTGGAGATTTGAGCAGGAAATGTCTGCAGGTTTGATCAGTAACCATTAGGAGGCAGAGTTAGAATATCTCACTGCTTTTCCTGCTGAGAGCCACCAGATGGAGGCATTGCAAAAGCACAGCCCAGTTAACTCTATGCTTTGTGTTGTTGACTGACTGGCTAGCTCATGATTGTAGTCTAACCTGAACACTTACAATCTAAATCCTTAAAAGCCCTGATCAATATGTTTTAGGATGTCTTTTTATGAATAATAATCAGTCTCTGTGCTTGTGTTGTAGTGAATGAAAACCCACAGACTAAATAATGACAGGCAGGTGGCCCTGCCTCTGGAAGTGGCTTGAATTGCTCTCTGATAAACCAGGACATATGTTTTTGTGCAATTTTCCGCTGCAGGTCCTGCAAAGGCCCCAGTGCTTGGAAGTGGCTTCCACACAAGTCTTGGGAAGGAGTCACGTGCTCAGACACTTCAGAATGGTGAGCATCTAGTCCTTTAGTACTCAGGACCGATACTCTTACTGTTTTAGATTGCCTTTTTACCTCATTATACAGGTCCCATGGTGAGTTCTTTCTATAAAATACATTTCCTGCTATATTATTCTGTGCTACAATAATATATTTACCTACAGTGCCGTGCAGAAGTATTCACCCCTTTGTACATTTTGTAGTGTTTCACCTGGATCCGAAATGAGTTTAATTGTGATTACTTGCTTATTAAAATAGCCTATCATATTGAAGTTAGTGTAAAAATAATCAATAATGTTCGCAACATTATTTACAAATAAAAAACATAAAAGTTGTGACTGCACAAGTATTCACCTCTGTGAGACTCCTAAATTAGTTATTTTGCAACTAATTGCTAGATGTCACCTAACAAATTGAATGGAATTCACCTATGTGCAATGAAAGTGTCACGTGATCTCAACATACATATACCTGGTTTTGGCTATAAAAACATCCCATACTTTGTACATCACCGTTCAATCCATTATTTAAAAAAAACGGAAGAATATAGCACAACCATGACCTTTGGTAGGCCATTCACCAAAGGTCAGTGACCAGGTAAGGAGGACGTTAGACATCAGAGAAGTAACCAACAGGTCACGTGTAACTCTGCAGTCTCTGATCCACAGCTCAGCTGGCAGAAGCTGTTAACAGGACAACCATAGCAAAGATATTCCAAAAAAAATCTGGGCTTGGTGGGAGAATGGCACGAGGAAAGCCTTTGTGCTCCTAATTAGAGTCTGCCAAAAGGCATGTTGGACACTCAGTGGGAAAAAAAAAGGTTCTCTGGTGTGATGAGACAAAAATTTAACTTTTTGTCCTTGGAAACCCAACACTACCCATCACTCTGAGAACACCGTCCCCATTGTGGTGGTGTTGTGGGAATGCTTTTCATCAACAGGGCCTGGGAAAAAGGTCAAGGTTGAGGCCAAGATGGATTAAGCCAAATACAGTACAATCCTAGAAGAAAACCTGTTCTAGTCTGCAAGAGACCTAAGACTAGGGCAGAGGTTCACCTTTCAGCAGGGCAACAACCCTAAACTTGTTGCGAAATCTATGCTGGATTGGTTAAAAAATGTGTTAGAATGTGTTAGAAAGGCATATATGTAAATATATGTAGATATTTATATATACAACTGGGCCTTTCTAAGATATTCAAATATTAAAGAAAACCTGACAAATCTTTCCTCCAGGTGCATGCTAAATCCATGGCTGATATTTATTACCTAAGACTTAAGTTATATTTAGTCCAATGATTGAATTTTGCTCCACTAAGAAACTCAGTGTGTGAGAGAGAGGGAGAGAGAGAGAGAGAGAGAGCAATGGCCAGGGTCCAGCCAGAAAGCCAAATTTACTCCATTGTGGTGATGTAATCCTTCTGCTACGTTCAAGTTTCCAGGTTGCAGCAGCCGAGCCCGCTAATCCTGTGGCACGTGCAGCATGAAAATCACTCAGTGCTCTGGCTGGCCCGAGAAGTGTGAACACAGGAGAGGATGGGGTCAGCAAACAGTGACTGCAGAATAGAGGGATTATGCTCTTCAAAGCTTTCTGAGTTATTTTTGGTGTTTGGCACGTTGACGCTACACTGGGGAGCTGAGGCATGGATTCCACCTCTTCATCTGTCTCTGTCCATTCCACATCTGCTTTAATGCTTGAGTATGATACCTGATTCCTACTACCAGGGACAGATGCTTTAGAGGCCTGGAACCACACTGCTTATGTGTTTTTTGGAAGAAGCATATGCAAATCGAATTACTGACCAGATTGTGCACCATACGTTTAAATGCTAATTTCAATAAACTAAACACACGCCACCATACTGTGGGATTACTGTGGACTGTTATATTAGACATGTCAAATCAATTACAGCTTGGTGTGGTGAGTGTGAGAGCAAATGCGTGAATATCTTGAGAGAAAGCGAGACAAGGTTGCAGATGGTCCCACTCCAGGGACTAAAACAGATGTCTCTCTGCTCAGAGAGGCTTGGGGAGCCTGTCTAGATGTGCACCATTCTCATGACATCAGTGCTACTGGAAAACTAAACACCTGCATGTGAAGTCATGCTTCAGTGTGTATGCGTGTGTTTGACTAAACTCATGTACATGCCTGTGTCTTGTCTCTAGGGAAACGGCAAATACACAGCCTGGGCAGCCAGCTGCAGCTGAACCAGCACTGCCTAGACACAGCCTTCAACTTCTTTAAGATGGTGGTGAGCAAGCATTTGACAAGAGGGCGCAAGATGGCCCACGTCATAGCTGCCTGCCTCTATCTGGTGTGCCGGACAGAGGGCACTCCCCGTATCCTTATTCATGCCATATTATTATTTTTTTCATTCTAATCATATTTCATCAGCATTCATAGCTGCCATGTTTTGAGCAAGAGGTTTACGTGGATCTCTTCCCAATTTTCTTTCAAAGCCTTATCATAGAAAACAACACCAGGACACAGATACACCACTTAAAGATACACCACTTTCAACCTAAACACTGCATCTGTAGCGTATGACCTGAAAATCCATTGAACTGAAATGTACTTATTGTGTAAAGGAACCATGAGGACAATTTTCAAATTCAATCACTACATGTTTAAAACATGTCACTACATGAATTCATGAGACATGAGAGAATATTTTAACCAAGCTTCCCTTATGTAGTTTTATCAAACTTAAAAGATCTGTAACACAGGAGTATAAACTCAATTTCTGCCCGGACCACATCAGCATTTTTGTGAGCCCTTGAAAGACCATAATCTAACGCTATTAATTTTTGAACATTTCATATATTCTGTTAATTAACACCAATAACCTAGGCTCTGACAGTAGAATTGGATGTTTTCTAGGAAAAAGAAGGGCTAACAGAAACTATTCTGTAGGCCTATGCACTATTAGGCCTTAGCTGATAACATTTGTTAAACTGATTACAGTTTTGAAAATTATATAGGTGATGTCCAAATATTGAAAATATATAACAATAAGAAAGACATTTAGAATGTCACAACGGCTTATTTTTGCTAATAACATATACTATATAGCCAAATGTTTGTGGACATCTGGCCATCACACCCGTATGTGGTTCTTCCCCAATCTGTTACCACAAAGTTGGAAGCACACAATTGTCTAGTATGTCTTTGTATGCTGTAGCATAACAGTTTCCCTTCACTGGAACTAAGGGTCCCAAACAAGTTCCAGCACGACAATGCCCCTGTGGACAAAGAGAGCGCCATGACGATTTTTTGCCAAGATTGGAATGGAAGAATCAAGTGGCCTGCACAGAGCCCTGACCTCATCCCTACTGAACACCTTTGTGTTGGATGAACTGGAATGCCAAGTGCCAGCCAGGCCTCCTCGTTGGAGATCAGTGCCAATGGGATGTTCAGCAAACACATATGGGTATGATGGTCAGGTGTCCACACATTTTTGACCATACAGTGTAACCTGTCTTTAGTCTCCTGTCGTTCTTGTCTTTAAACTCTGAAAAACTTTTTTGGTCTCTACACTACGTGATACATTTTGGATTTTCAAGTTCCCAGCACTTTTGAATATTTTATTAGATGCAGATCTAACATGCATCAAACGTAGCAGACAGGTGCTGATTTTTTTTATTCCAGCATTCCAGCCCAATGAAATGTGAGCCCACATGGGTGTTTGCTACACTGTAGGTCTGGTGCTAATTCTAGATAATTTGAAAATGATTTTTTTAGGAGGCTAAATGAGACGAAGCACTGGGGTGTGTTTGTCCCACAGGCCCCGGCTTTGACACCTGTGCTGTAGTAGTGGAATAGCAATACCTAAAACTTTGTTGTATCCATGCGCAGTCAGGTGGAAAATGAAACACTTCTATGTTTAATTAGATCCATGTTGGTAATCCATAACAGCCAATTCTTTACTCTTAAATTATATTCAATTAGATTTAACACTTAACTTACCAATAACTTTGAATGATATATGGGTGTTGGATAATAAAGTGTTTTATGTGAAAATTCATAGACTACCCTCAGGCTTTCACTGTAATTGTGTTTCAAATAAGCAGGTTTATTTTTCTTTTAACAGTACATGGCAACGTCAAAATTATTGTCTGTGGTAATTGCAAATACACTACAGACACAATAGATGGAGAATAGTTTGAAGAACACCGGTATGTTCCTTTAATGATATGAGGAAAATGTGCTGTTGATAAAAACAGTATGTCGTATGCAGAGCTTGTGGGATGAGTGTGACAGGATTATGACTATTCTGAGTCGTTCTGCTGAGTAAAATGGTGCACAGACCATCTGCTCAGTTTCAGAACTCTCTTTCCTCGCAGGAATGATCACAGTGGTGGTCTTCTCTCTGATGCACCACAGGGTTACAACATCCAGAGTTTTTAATAGTTAAGTAAGGAATAAAACATGTCACAGTATGCTGTTCCAGGAAAATAATCCACAATAATAATAATAATGTGGCGTGATGTAGCCTTTTTTGTTACCACCACACAAAGCTGATTATTTTCTTTTAACAGCATATGCTGAAAAGTTTTCTTTCTCTTATATGACAACAATTTGCCAACAATTACAATCTTTAAAATTTATTAGTGAATTACATATCATAATTTTTATCCTTTTATGGTTAGGTTTAATGTTATAGGACATCCACAAAAAAAAAAAAAACAGAAAACAGTATAATGGCTATAAACAGGTCATTTCCTGACCAGCCTCTTTTATTTTTTTGTCTTGAAGTTAATAAGACTAAACATTATAGCCTATCATCCCAAGAAACTGCAAAGTACTCTGTCCTGGAGACTATACTGCGTTCAAGAACTCATAGTTACAGTTTTGCCTCTGTCTGTTCAAAAGCACTGACACTGGAAGCTCCTTCCAAAAATGGTAAATAAATGTCTCCTCAGAAGAAAACGTCACCATATCCACAATCACAAACATTTTTAAATCCGATCATGTGGAGAGTCCACTAAACAAGGCCCTGTGTAACTGTAGTATAGAAAAGGTAACATACTGTATTAGAAAAAGCAAAAGCATTAGCATAAACCTGCAAATATATCTCCAGAAAGACTGTCGGAACTGTGCTGGTAGAGAAAATTAATCTACTTCTGTTGACCAATCAGAATGAAGAATTCAAGTATGCCATACTGTACCATTGGTCTGTGGTATTCTGTGGTAACAGTTTGACTTTTATTTTGACCAGATAATTAAATAGAGTGCTTCTATGTGTCTAGCTAATTATTACACCCTTCAGAAACAGAATCAGGTGTAATAGTGCAGGTAAAACCCTGACATCCACCTCCATCCAGTGCCCTCCAGTAAAGCATCAAATAGCATATGTTAAGATATTAATGAACGATTTTAATTTACAGAAGGACGTTTGCAACTTCCTTTGTAAATGTGATATACAAATCCTCTAATAACTTGTGTGCCCACCAATAACTGTCTCAGACTTCTTTGCATACTCTACATTACATACTGACTGGCTTTTGGAGCCTCTCAGTTGCTTGTCCCGTCTAATTTTTTCTCTCATATCTGTTGTAACTCTTTGCCAAATGTCACACAATGCCTTTTTCATATCAGCTCGGGTGACTGAGAGTGGCATAACAAAACCTTGACCTCTGTTGGTTCTTCTTTTAAGCTGTTTTCCAGGATTGTTTTTTTTTTTGCAGGAAACAACCACATTTTCCTTTTTACTTCTCAAAATACTTTTTAAAATAGAGATACATCTTTTCCTCCACCTATAAACCACGAGGGGTGCAAACCTTTGAGCTCCACTTTGAAACCTTTTTTGGTGCCTGTGAGTTATAGTATTAAGCAGAGAATAATGTCTAACTGATGGCCTCTAGTCAGGAAGATCATCCTCCATATGTCCAGTTTGCTTCATTTTCTAGAGTAGAACTGCTTTTCTTTTCTTTTTTTTTTATGGATAGCCTTTCAGTTATTTTCACAATGACAACAAGCTTTTCTATTCTTCCGCTGCACACCTGCTCAGTGTTATATCACACACATCCACATGCTCATATGCACGCAATGCCCTGTATCTCTCTGTATCCCTGAACTGTTGTGATGAAGCAGAGAGCTGGATTTGTTTACATCGGGTGAGGCTGCCTGCCCCTGAGGCCTGGGAAGGGCTCATTCAAGAGAAGTGCTTAACCTCAGCCATGGCTGCATTTCCAACTTCACTGTGCATAAATAGCTGATAAGGCCAAACTCATATCTAAACTCTGCTAAAGGTATCTAACTCCCTGTATTTGCCTAAACATTGTGCAGATTTCCACTGGTAGCTCTAAACAACACCATACTGCAGTAGTGTGTTATCCTTATCAAGATCACCAGTGTAATTACAGCTCTTAGACTGATCACCTTCACTATTTCTTGATAAGTCAGGATTAACCTTTCCCTTTCAGTGGTACTAATCTCTCCCTAATGTCCTTAGAGGGCATTAGTCACCATGGAGACATGCCACAGGTGTATGTATGTTTTTATGTATGCAGGTCAGGTGAAATGGGGCAGATGGGTAGGGACAATCCTTCCTCACTAAGAATCAAATTTTGCCTCAGGTCTCAGAGGGTGCAGTGGTGATTTAGAAAAGATTAAACTAAATAACAGCTTAATCTAATGTGACAATTAACAAAATCAGTTAATTGTCACAGATTTGCACTAATGACTGTGTAAAGACAGGCAGTGAAGACATTTTGAGGGAATAAAACTCGTCAGCCCTGTCTGTTGATCAGGAGCACTGCATGTCTCCTCATGTTTGTAGTAGTTGTTTTGTATTCTTCCTTAACTCACCTGCAGACATGCTCCTGGACCTGAGCGATCTCTTACAGGTTGGATTTCACGTTTTTATAAGCCTTTAATGAACTGAATCAAAATCAGATTAGACTCAGGGATATGGTCATGCAGCAGATACACCTTCCCATATTTTAACGCACATTACAGGGTTATGAAGTACAAACACAAGAAATGATTATATACCTTTCACAGTATCCTAAAGTAATTTGGTATATTGTCTGAAAAATGGGCTTATAAATGTGGCTCACTGAAATGCTGCATGTTTTATTTATTCTGATTGTCCTTCTTGATATATGGACTAGATTACATGTTTTCATATTAATTTTTTTTTTGCCTTGTTATTGAGCACACACACACACACACACACACACACACACACACACATATATACACTGCCCGGCCAAAAAAAAGTTGCAGCTTAGATTTTAATAGGCAAATACATAAGAGTCTATGAATGGATCATTATTAGAGTGATTATAATGTTTCCAGTGTGTTATATGTTTGGCAACAGTTCTTTTAATCTTAAAAGATGAAGTGTGTAGCTTTTTAGTCCTTTAATAAGCATGTAGAAAGACGTATCATGGCCATATTCCAGGACGACACTGCCAAGATTCATCAGGGTTAAAATTGTGAAAGAATGGTTCAGAGAGAATAAAGAATCATTTTCACACATGAATTAGCACCTCGGAGTCCTGACCTTAACCTCAGTGAAAGTCTTTGGGATGTGCTGGAGGAGACTTTAAACAGTGCTCACCTCTTTCATTGTCAGTGCAAAATCTTGACCAAAAATTGATCACAACATCACAACATTTATTTCCATCAAGCGGTGCATCGGTTTTTGGTCAAGATATTGTACTGACAATTCTGAAGCTGAGAAAAGGGTGAAAGTCAGAGCCATCCCATAAAGCAATGGGCATAACAAATACAACAGTTTGGAATGTCCTCAAAAACAAAGAAACCACTGATGTACCAGCAACCAGACATCGAACAGGTCGGCCATGGAAAACAACAGCAGTTGATAACAGAAACATTGTGAAAGATGTAAAGAAAAACCCAAAATCAGCAGTCAGTGACATCACCAGCAACCTCCACAGGGTGGAGGTGAAGGTATCACAATCCACTGTATGAAGAAGACTTTGAGAGCAGAAATATAGAGGCCATACCACAAGATGTAAACCACTCATCAGCAGTAAGAATCAGAAGGTCTTATATGAATTCACAAAGAAATACAGAGATGAGCCAGAAAAGGTCTGGAACCAAGATTAACCTCTACTAATGTGAAGGAAAGGCCAAACTGTGGAGAAAGAAAGGATCTACTCATGATCCAAAACATACAAGCTCATCAGTCAGTCATGGTGGATGTAGTGTCATGGCTTCTGGTACAGGCTTGCTAAACTTTATTGATGATGAACCTCATGATGGTAGCAGCAGAATGAGTTCAGAAGTTTATAGAAATATTCTGTCTGCCAATTTACAGAGAAATGCATCCAATCTAATTGGGAGGAACCTTCATCATACAGCAAGACAACGACCCAAAACACACTGCTAACACAACAAAGAACCTCATCAAAAAAAGTTGAAGGTTTTAGACTGGCCAAATCAATCACCAGACCTTGACCCAGCTGAGCATGTATTTCACCTCCTGAAGAGGAGACTGAAGGGAGAAACCTCCCAAAACAAACAGCAACTGAGAGAAGCTGTGGTACAAGTCTGGAAGAGCATCACATAAGAAGAATGCATCAGTTTGGTGATGTCAGAGGACCAAATATTAAGTGTTATTTACTTTATGACTCTCTGTTCCAATACTTTTGCTCATCTAAAAACTGGGTTTAACACATCTAGATGTCAGGAAATGAAAGCTGAAATTATGATCTATCAGCACGTATTTATCACATATTGATGGGTGACGGGTGACAAATCGATGCATCTATGCACCCACACATCGAATGTTTTTACTTTCTATATATTGAAATTTAGAATAGTAGTCGAGACACCAAACTAAAAAAAGGAATATGGAATTAATCTGCAATCAAAATTAAATAAAAACTGTTGTTGATGACAGCTATGCACACAGTTTCCATTCATGTAGCCACCTGGCAAGCTTTTTCAAAGCTCCCACATATGTTGCGTGCTTATTAACTGCTTTTCCTGAGTTTTAGCAGAAAACTATTTTTGAGGAGCAGTATTTAAAAATACAGTATTTCATCTAGTGTGCACACAGAACTGATTTGGCAACCAACTATTTGATATTACAGTTTGTTTTCAGACTATAAATAAACTGTAATTGTAATAACAAATGCCTGGTTGTCGAGTCAGTCCTGCGTGCACACAGCCCGGCAGTGGTTCCAGGGGGAGGCATTTCAGGGCTACACAGCTGGTGTTGCACTTATTTTTACTCCCCCAGCTGTCCTGGGAGTGTGGACCCTTGAACCCTGTCTGGCACTGAAGGGATGTTAGGAGGGTAGGTTACAGCAAGGCTGAAATATGCAATGAATCCTAAGCAAGTGCAGCCACACCCAGCTTTGAGATACACCACACCCTGCTGGGCCTGCCAGGCTAACTAGAGACCTGCTGCTAAGGGCTTGACCTCTGTAGTTTACTGCAATGCCCAAAGTGCTCCAAACATTGCCAGAGAAAGTCAGTGTAGTTCATACTGTGCATATAAACCCTACTATGGGATAAGCAGTAAATGAAAGAATTGGAACACTGCCCAATGAGCTACTGTGTTCATATCACAGTCATGCATAGTTAGATCTCTGAAATAAATGTACAGGTATATTATCTAAAACCTTTGTAATTATGTCTATAAAGGCTCAATATGCTCCATATATTTTCCTCAGGTGAACGTGTATATCCTGGGAAAGACTTTCCTGCTGTTGGCCAGAGAACTCTGCATCAATGCGCCTGCTGTCGGTAAAGTTGTATTTTATTTTACTCACTGCAGAGGAGCTGGTTCTTTTAATAAATAAATGATATATCCAGTCTTATGGTGAGATAAATACTATATACTGTATGTCCATAACTGTGTATAATATATATAAAATATATATTTTGACTTGAAAATGAATTACCTATCTGTTTAAAAGAAGAGTACATACACAGAGTTGCAGTCTGGCTTGAGGCACATAGGGGGCACCATCATATCTTGTATCAGTTCAGTTCCATCATGCACTCATTCTGAACCAAGCTTCTTTTTTTTTTTGCTTCTCTTCTTACAGAGGAGATAAAACATGTCTTTCGTTCCTTCGATATATCAAAGTAAGCATAGCAAAATTCTGTCCAAATATCCATCTTCATATTAATGCACATGGTGAAATCGACTGCTTAAACACTTTCCACGTGTTCCGATTTCATATTCAGCTGCTTGTCTGTCAAAAAATCTGCCATTTTACCATCTTGCATCTGCTGTGCGTTCAGCAAATCCTCAATTAGAATGCAAACGACAGCGCAGCAAATTCTTTGGGCTCAATTCAAACAATCTCCCCATTCAGTTGCCCTTGCAGCCTGGCAAGAAAAACGGTTTCCTAATGTGGTCTATGAAAATATTTCTGCGCTACATAGCAATCATTATCTTTTTAATACAGTTCAGGTTTTTTTTTTTTTTTTACAAGGATTTTATACACACCAGTGTCAAAGCCCCAAATGTTTGTCTGAACCTTAACATGACAGCTATCTTTTATGCTAATGTGTCTACATCTGTTTTCAGACTCCCTCAGTACAGACTGGTGGTTTTTAATGTTCCAGTTATTAAGACAAAACAACAATACAATAAGGAGGGTGACCACTTTGCAGTTTGAGTCACAAAAAAATTTTATCATCTGCAGTTTAGTAAGCTGCACACTAATACAAGACATTTCATCAAGCTGTAAACAAATTAGACTCAGGTTATGTACAAAAAAAAACACACTAGTGGTAACACGCCACCAGGAGTGCAATACATCAATTTCTTTGTTGATAATATATATATATATAGATTTATTTATTTATATATTTATTTATTTATAGGTCTGCATGCCGCAGCATCAATAATTAAATCAAATATACTTTTCTCAATAAATAAAGCAGAGGAGCATTCTTTCACTCAAGCTTTGTCAGAGAAGAGTCTGTTTTATAAACAGGCTGTCATTCAACTGTCCTCCACTGCTACACTTATAAGAAGGCAAAAGTGTCTTGGGACCCTGTACTCCCCATGTGTTCATTGCATCTAAATACAGTGGGTGGAATGCACTTCAGTATCGCGGTCCTCACACCTTTCATGCGTAGAAGACCAGCTCTGGGATCTGACCCCCCTGCACACCAGTTCCATTCGTACTGTCTGAAGAGCACTGAAACTGAAAGGTCACTTTCCCACACTGCACTTCTGTCATTCCCTCTTGCCCAAAGTAGCTGAGCTCATTCCCATCCAGCACAGCACTGACTGTGTAGAAAGCATCTTGCTCCACCTGAACTGGATGCTCAAACCACACTGAGAAGGTAGTGCTGGAACCATCTGAAACAAACTTAGTCAGATTCTGGGCCAGGGTGACTCCTTGGCGCTTCAGTTCAATCTTTACACTGTACTCAGCTTTTCCGCCACTGGAGCCATACAGGCCAAGCCCAGCAATGAAGATTCGCTTGTCCACGGCAAACTGGATGCTGTCACAGCGTCCGCGGTAGCGCCACTGGTTGCTGCGGTAAGCCGAGGACTGGAAGCGGTGGCAGCGCTGCGGTGTCAGTCCTTTCCTCTGCGTCAACGGGAAGTCCAACTTGGGCTTATTGGCCGCCGTGTACCACAGGAAAATGTCATGAGTCTCTTCCAGAGTCAGCACGTCCGACTGCGCCGCCCCATCTGCAAACTCCTGCAGGGTCATGGTGGGGATGCGCACCAAGTACAGGACCTTGCCCAGCACTGCCCTCTTATTGCGAGCTGTTGGCCCAAGTCCTTGTCGTTTGCATTCGGCCACGGCCCATTCCAGGACAGCCTGGAACACCACAGCCTCCCTGGTGTTGAGTGTCTCCCGCTTCAGGATGATTTCCAACGTCTGCAAGTCAATTTCACAGAAGCCTTCCGAGCAGAGAGCCAGCTCAGCCTGGGCATCAATGACTTCCCAGCAGCGCTGTGTGAGCTCAGGCTCCTCAAAAAGCCGGCTCTGAGACAGCAGTACGCAGGCATTCTTGGCCTCCAGGCTGGTCTCCAAAAAGTTGACACAGGCCTTGGCCAGGGCAGGCACAATATACTTCTTGGCAGCATACAGAGTGGCCAGCACTGTGTCTGCCTCCAGTTCAATCTCATCGCTATACAGGTATCTGCAGGGAGAAGATCAGAAACAGATTTGATCAAAGCTAAAGAAATAATCATCTGGCCTATTACTTAACCTCAAAGAGCAAACTTTCTACAACAATTTCAAATTCATTAAAGGGCTTACTTCAACAGGATTAAAAAAGCAGCAGGCTCCACATCAGGAATATGAATCTCAGATTTGCCCTCGGCGAGATCCCCGTAAAACATGGCACCAAACACAGAACTCCCCACCGCCAGTACATACTGAAAGAACAATACATTCAGTTAAATCACCCAGACAGATAATACATTCCCTTTTTTTTCAAGTACCAACATCAAGTATGCCACATTCACCTTGTGCGCAGGAACTTTTTGGGACTCGCCAGGGCGACCCACAATAAAATGAACATCTGCCATCAGTTCGTTATTGAACATCAGAGCGTTCCTGGAAAAAAAAAGAGATTGTGATGTTAAAAAGGTCCATCTATTAGGATGTTGAAACTTTGAAGCAGGAACATGTCAAAGAACCTGAGCTGCTGGATGTGGGTTTACCTCTCTCGAAGTGTGGGATGAGTGGATTGCCAGCTGGCAGTTTCGACGTTGTTATTGTTGATGTTTTGCTGTGCGGCAGTGGCGGTTGGAGTGGTTGCTGTCTGGGTCACTTGGACGATAGTCTTTTTGTTGGCAGGTGTCACCGCCGTGCTGTTACTGTTCGGTAGGTTGGTGTTTATGCTGGCAGGGTACAGCTCTGCAGCCATCTTCTTCTTCAAGGACAAAGTCACGATTTCATAGCATGCTGGCAACTTGCCCGGCTGCTTCCCACTTTTTCTAGTCCGTTTGAGGCTCTCTGGAAGCAAAAGAAAAAACGTCAACAACTTCATGATCCGGCCATACAGGCAGTCCGGGGGTGTTGGCATCAGCGAACAAATCCACGAGTCTGTGGAGTAATTGAAAGGCAGGTGTAGTGAGTTGAGCCCTGTAATTTAACACGAAATTACACGTCCGTTCCTCGTCTCAGTGTGCATGTGGCCTGCGTGCTGCCATAACACGGCTATAACCCTGCCATAACACTGTTATAACACTGCTCTAGCTGAAGTGCAGAAATCTACGAGGATGTAAATGCATCATTCCAAATCGAGTACTTTTCCCTCTCTCATCGCATCCTCGACCACTGAGAAAACATCCCTCCATCAAATCCACATCCATGCCGACTTTATCGTGCTGCGAGCTCGCCATATCATCACTGTATCATCAGCCATCAGACACATCTGCTGACATAAACATATCGCTGTTGGCAATGTGAATGAGAGCAGCTCTTTCTCCCTAAACAGTCCCTCAGTATTTCTCCTGCGTGTAGTAAAGCTCGTTTTGTGTAGCGAAAGCGGACGCCCAGTTCTGTTCCGGCCAATGAGATTTTCGGACGCGATGTACGCCAGCACCTCTGAAGCGCCGCCCACAGCAGAAGCACCCGCCCACTTTCGCCATAATATTCTCCAAGCGCAACCCTTTAACCCTTGCGAGATTGTTGACAATGTAGGTGCACGTCACCATTTACACTGAGGTTATCTTTAAAAAAAAAAAATAAATAAATAAATAAAAAACACCAGAGATACACTGCATTATACACACAGAAGACGGAAATGCATAAACAAATCCAGAAACATACAGCTCATTTATTTAACCAGCACCGGTTTGTTTGCGAGCTTCAGTTTTTGTTCCAGGAAAAAAAAGACAATCTATTAAGTTACTTTTAAACAACTGACCGCGTCAGAAAGCAATGCAGGAGCAGTGTAGTGCTTCTCAGTGTACTCTGGCTCAAACAGGAGTTTAACTACACGCTGAATTGTTCAGTTTGCTAACCCTTGCCTGTGAAGTCCCGACATTCGGACGCTTCAGAATTTTGTTGACTGGAATAAACATCTGCAGCGAAGTGCACTCGATTCTCCAACTATCACACAAACAGCCCGCTATATACTGGACATAAACATCAGTGTAATGCCTCCCGCTACGGAAAACATGAGCTTTCTGAAGCACGCCGTGGAAAAAAAGGATAAAGTGGCACCACAGAGATGAGCTCGCTTCTCTCCTCCAGTAACACACACACACACACACACACTCCAGTAACACACACACACTGTAGTCGGAAGTCAGAGCGACAGATTCAGCACAACAACAGCCCAAGCGAAAGCATGCTCATGTACACGTTATAATGCGTTACCTTAGAAAACAGAGCAAAGCCCAGGTGATGAGGAAACGCATTCAGGTCTGGTCTGTGGACGCCCGATCGCAGCCAGGAGCCATGTTAAATCCGGAGCTTGCTGTGGGAGAGGGGGTTGGGCTTCCGTCCTGTTCCCACTTCGCTTTCCCGGCTTTCCAACAGAGGGCCCCGGCGCTACAAAATGGACCATCAGGAGCGCTGTATCCAAAGATGGCCAGGGTTAAGCAGCTTTTAAACATAAATACACACATCTAGATAATAATGTTTTGCCAGCTAGACTTGTAGATCATGCCCTTATCTTCACAAACATTCTCAAGAAATCATACACGTACTTGCATTGCTTTAGTTATTTATTTATTTATTCATCCATTTTCCTTACCGCGTATCCTACGCAGGGTTGTGGGGTAACCTGGGGCCAATCCCAGGGCACTCGGGGCACTTGGATGCCAACCCATCGCAGGGCACAATCACACACACGCATTCACACACTACGGACAACACACACCCATTCACACACTACACTACAGCCTGTCTTTGTCATGTCTTTGGACTGTGGGAGGAAACTGGGGTACCCAGAGGAAACCCCCGTACACACACACACACAGAACGGAGGTGGGATTTGAACCCCCAACCACGGAGGTGTGAGGCAACAGTGCTAACCACTAAGTCACCATGCCCCTCCCCCCGTTTGTTTACTTATTATTTAAGAAAGAGTTATTATACGGATGACAGTAGCCTCTAGGAAAGGGCGGTGCAGCAGACAAACTGGTCATGATTTATTGGATTGACGAAGAGCAAGTGTAGTTGTTCATAAGTAGCACGTTTCATAGCCTTTTTGAATACTAGATTCATGAAAGTAAGGAGTAAAACATGATGGGACATGCTGCTACAGGAAAATGATCAACAACAGAGTGGTGTAATGCAGATGATTTGTTCCTGATGTCACCCTGAAGTTGTTTTCCTTATAATTGTAGGGAAAACAATGCGATCAATGACATTTTTATCATTTAAAGAACGTCATACATTTTATTAGTTTATACGTACATTTACTCTTCTGAAACATCAGCAAAACAAGTTTGTTCCTGTTATCAATTAGACTAGCTATAAACACTTCTTACTTCCACCAGCCTCTCTTTATATATATATGCTGTTAAGTTATATAAAGTCAGATTATGGCAAAGCCTGACTATGGCATGCTGCAAAAATAAGAAGGAAGTGTGACAGTAAAGTCTCCAGAAGAGCTGTGGCTGGTTCTGCAAGATGCTCAGTAACACTTTCAGCTCATTTCCTTATAAACCTGCACACACTGCACCTGAGACTACTGTTTTTTTTTTTTTTAAAGCAAAGGATCGTCATTTCATTTTTGGAGGCATCTTTGCTCTATAGCATTTCTTTGCATGTGTTCTAAGACTTTTGCACAGTACTGTATATATATAAATATATATATTTGTTAAAAATAAGACATTTTTAATCTGCTTATTATTAGTCTTAGGTTATGTACAAGTCCCTGTGGTTGTTATGTTAGAAGCAGTAATGTATTAGCATGAATGCATTACTATAAACCTGTGATTTTACACTGTAACCAGTGCGACTGTTGCAGCTTTCAGACCAATCAGATTTGAGAATTCAACAGTGATGTGGTATAAATCTGATGATAAATCTGAAGGTGCTTCCATATGGAGTATAATAATACTATTTAAATTTCTCATGTTTTTCTAAGGCATAAGGCGACAAGCCCTGGAAATTTCACATAATTTACACTAATGCTTAATAAAATCTTTTGCATAAACTTTGAACATAACCAGTAATTTAATTAGGGTAATTTTAGTTCAAAATGTCCAGTTCTTTTTTTCTATTCTATACATAGAATTTGTATTGGCTTGAAACTGGATTGGATTTGAAATCATTTCCAATCTTTTAGATGTGAATGCAAGTGACTTTGACTGACATGATCATGCACGTGAACAGAGGACACAGATTTCTTTAAAGCATGCCGTAGTCAGGCTTTGCCATAATCCGACTTTATATAACCTAACAGCATAAGCTTGCAGAGAGCAGTTAGGATGTGAGAAATGTACTCCATACTGGGTATTGCTCAACACAAGAGTCTGGATATCAGTGTTTTTCCAAACATGGAAAAATGGGATTGGTGTATCCCTAATATGAGACAGTCGTGTTAGTAAGTAAGGGTAAATTCTGTCATGTTCTTATATGTACAGCTTAACAAACAGGAATATGTTAAAATTGTTATTACTACATGTGTAGGTAAGATAAGACACTTTGCTGTTTACTGGTGGGTGGCATCTGGCACTGTAATAATGCCAGACATACTAATTTATTTGTTTATGTTTAAGATCAGTTATGCTTTTACTGTAGGAGGAATATGTGCTTTTTTATTGGAATATTTAATAGATAAAGGGCAGAATTTCCCCACCTATACTGTGCTGAGTAGTGGCAATAGAAAGTGTGAGACTTTTGGGATTCCCTTTCAGCCTGAATCTCACCTGGCCTTTTCTTCACAACCCTGAACAAGCCTCATAAGTGTATTTTCCTTCTGTCAGGACATTCCGACTGTTCAACTTAAACTCCCCATTTCTTGTAACGCTACAGTCCCTTCTGTCTCTTCACATTGATTTATCACTTGTCAAACCAGTCAAACAATCCCAGTAGTCCACACGAAATAAAGAAGTTCAAATCCTGTCACCAGTTTCAGTTTTCATCTTATGGCAGTACAAAATGTTGTCAGTGAGTTGTTAGATGTGGAAACAATTCTCCTGAAATCATGGGTCTCTGTTATACAGATGGCGCAGAAAGGTCAGTCCCCTCCGTGTTGGATTTCAGTTTATTAATATGATAATTTAGTATAAAATTGCCTGTATGACTCAGAAAAGGCTTGTGACATACGCAGTCCTGGGGGATTTTTGTCTGATTTTTTTTTTCCCTTCAAGCACAGGTGCAGTCCATATATTATTTCCTTAGACAGTGTCTGCCTGGTTCTATGAGCTGTACTCCTTTCCCTGTTATTAGGACAGCAGTGACGTGTACTTTACTGGGGCAGCAGAGTGAGTTTATTCAAGGACTTTGAAGTAGGTGGAAGTTAGGGATGTTTGCTTCCTCAGAGTGACTCAGAGTCAAGCCGCATTGAGCCGTCCCTATAGAGAAGCAATTTTGAAATTCACCCCGATGTCAAGGAGAGCCTTAAAGAGGTGTCCTTTGTGACCTACAAAACCCTCTGTAAGAGGAGCGATACAATATACTTCTACTGACTAAAGTACTCTTTGGATGGGATTTCTGGACGTGTATCTGTTTAGAAATGTTGGATGTCTGTATGCTAATTATGATCGATTAGCAAAGGATAATTGCCCAAAGATAGATGTGCCTTCACGAAGTACGTGTGGCTGTGATATACCTGTGCTAGAAACTCAATATCTTACATAAAATCTCCAGAAGAATTGCTTCTCTGACCAATCCTTTTAAACATAATTACATTACCCCACATCCCCATGTAAAACTAGTCCAGTCTGAATAGGGCTTAAGCAAATGTCTAAGCAAATTTACTCTAAATGCTACTACTAGACTTTATCTGCTTTATACACTAGAACTTGCAGGTTTGTTGGTTATTAGGGATGAATACAGCACTCTTTGTCAGACTCAATTTGAAGCACTGGCATTGTTGATGTATGTTTTTGGGTTCCTTTTTTTGTGTGTGTGTATGTAGATCCATGTCTGTATATTCCACGCTTTGCACACATGTTGGAGTTTGGAGAGAAAACCCATGAAGTGTCCATGACTGCACTGAGACTGTTGCAGAGGATGAAGAGAGACTGGATGCACACAGGACGCAGACCATCTGGACTCTGTGGCGCAGGTACTTAATGATTCTAGCACTGGTGACAGCTTTTACTATTTAAACGTTAAGGAAAATTCCACCCTGGAACACATTAAATATGTTTATAGTGGAATTTCTGTGTAGTGGTAGCATTTCAGAACGTCACTCATTTCTCCCTGAAGTGCTTGTGAGAAAGAAATGGCTTCGTGCTGTTAGCTGGGATGAGGTTAACCTTTTTTTTAAAAAGGTAGTATGTACATCTGTAGGCAGCATTTCAAAGAATCTACTCAAAAAGCACTGGTCGTAAACACCTAAAACATAGTACTATACCCCATGGACAGAACAAACATCTGTTGTCCAGTGAAATGTTTTCGACAAACTCAGAAAAGCCAGCAGTGTGTGAGAAGAACTCGGAAAAGCCAGCAGTGTGTGAGAAGACCTCAGAAAAGCCAGCAGTGTGTGAGAAGACCTCAGAAAAGCCAGCAGTGTG
>CM074963.1:6609029-6627592 GCA_037577455.1 Pangasius macronema
AGCAGTGTGTGAGAAGACCTCAGAAAAGCCAGCAGTGTGTGAGAAGACCTCAGAAAAGCCAGCAGTGTTTGACCTGCACCAACTCAAAATTTCATTCCAGATTAAATCTTGGATGCCATGGAAGCTAGCAGGTTAATTATAATGATTACCGTGCAAGTTGTTCACGGTGGATTTTTCCTCAGGCACTGTAATGTTTAGCATTTCCTCATACTGTTCAAAACAGGTTGTGATTGTTGCCAGGTTCATGAGGAAAGGATCAAATGCTTCTTTCTGTCTCTGAATTATATGATATGCCATATCAAGGGATTTTAGTCTACTACTACTGATAGAAAGATAGACAGATGGGAAATACGATATATTTACAATAAACAATACAAAGTAGATTGATTACAAGGTAGATTAAACAAAGTTTTCTATATAAAATGTGTCACGCAAATCAGATAAAGGTGATATTGGCAAGTGATAAAGGGATACTGAAGCAAACCCATACTGTGCTTGATATGGGAACTGAGATGAGCTGCTGTGTTGCATAACACGTCTAAACTAGAAGCTCCGCGCATCCTGTTTTGCTGCACAGATCCCCTGGCCATCCATCTGAAGGCCAGCGTTTAAGCTCTGTACTGTGCCGTCAGCAAGATGCCCACAAGACAGGAAAGGAAACCACCCATTTCCATACATCTCTAGTTCTGTTTTCTGTCTTTCAGTGTCTAATTTATGATCTATAGCTGCTTTTGCAACATCTGAAGAATCAGTAATTTATCATTCATCATTCACAGTATTCAGGGAAACATGGCCATTTCTCTGGAGCCTGATAACAAAGGCGATATTTTCACGTGAAAACTGTAGTGTTAAAATAAAACTCATGGTTAAAATAAAAATAATCAGCAAAGTAAATGACCCACTCCAGTGGCCTTTTTCCCCTGTGATCACGCCTCCGTGTTCAAACAGCATCTGCGTCACCGGACACTGACCCACAGAAAGACACGCCATCTTATTTACTGCTGGTAGAAGCTATATAAAGGTGTGAATTTTTATCTTTTTTTTAACAACCTGGAGCTGATCACGACTTTATAACGCCTGTCGAGTTTGTGCCCTTTCGCCAAATTTAATGGCAGAAAGTCATTGGCTGTTCTAATAGCTTCTCTCACATATCTGTGTTCACTCTGCATCAGAGATGAAAAGAATGAAAAATCTCACTGAACTGTTATAATGGCACCACTTTAGTAAATGAATTAGTAAAAAAAATAAAAACCCAGCGTGAGGAAAGCAGCTTCACACACAAAGCTTGTTTTGTCCAGCTAATAAACTTTATTTGATCATCTACTATGGTAGTGAAAATCATGTTTGTAATAATATGATGATTGAATACAGACTATTTTCATCCTTCAGTTACAGACTCAGAGTGAGAAAGCACCTAAATGAAGTCGCAGTCAGTATGAAGTGAATGTATAAGTCATAATACAGTGCGAGTTAACAAGCTTGATTTGCACAATAATTAGTCATTTAATAAGTAATTAAATTAAATTAAATTTGGCGCTGACGTTCAGTACTTAATGCCAAAACATACTTCTGGATTCTGTCTGCCTTTTTCAGGAAACACATAAACCTATAGAAATCTTTGAAAGAGAAATGAAAAAGAGATAAAGACAGTGTCAGAGTTCAGGAGCGCAGAAGTCACAGCCTCATGTGCAGCTTTGCAAGAAGTTTTAAGTATTAAGAAGATAAGATGTTTAATGTAATAAGAAATCGGTTTGCTTTGTACCCACAGCGTTAAACACGAGGTTCTCATTTATAACCTACTGATCAACATTTATGAGGCCTTATTTTGAGTGATTTCTCACTAGTGTTGCGTAGTCGACTGAAAACGTTTATTCAGACTGAATTCAGGCTCGTGTGTTTGTGTAATGCTGCATAAAGCAGTTGTGGGCACTGAGCTATAACGCTGGCAGGAGAAGCAAGCAGACTTGCGCAGGCTTGTCTTTGAGTTTATGTGCTCTATATTATTGCCATGTACAGGTGCTGCAGCACTCAGAAATGTCTTATTACCTGAGTAGATTTATTATAGGAAATGCACGATATTTCAATCTTCCAGCTCTGTTGGTGGCGGCCCGCATGCATGAATTCCGCCGCACGGTGAAGGAGGTCATTGGTGTGGTGAAAGTATGCGAGGCGACTCTCAGAAAGAGGTAGGTGCCCCAGCTTTATGTCTGAGTGGCTTTCGTTTAGACTGTGTTGCATGTTTAGGAATACGTGTAATAGGATGTATGCGACTGGGGGGTATGGTTTTTCAAGCTGACTTCCTCTTTTATATATTTCCTTTAGACCTCTGATTTCTTTGGTTTTTGGCCTGGCCACTAACACAACAAAGAGTACAATAAGAAAGAATAAAGTAAAAGCACTCCTTTAAGAAAATGCTTTAGAAGATCCCTTATATGATGGCAAAGTATAAATATAATAAATATGTTTAGTGAGCGAGGAATGAATGATATAGAAACGCCATAATTTAAAGTACCAGGATGTAACTTTTGGTGATTTGGTGCTGCAAATTCAAGAAGTACTGAAGACGCTAAAACTGTAATGACCTCATGCTGTTATTGTCGTCTCCTACTACTAGGTAAAATATTAGGCCTAGCAATAGTAATGAGCGTGGCAAAGCAGTCTGACAGCTGACAGTGAGTGGCCATGTGAGGAGTTAGTTAGGAGGAACCACTACAGCGAGTTCAAACTAAGACAAAAGAAGGTAGTACAGCAAAGTGGAATATACAAGCTAGCTTGAGTTACAAACAGTAATTAATAATTATAATTAAAATGTTATATATCTTAGTCACTTTAAAAGACAAAAATTAGCAAAAGCCGAAGCACCAGAAATAGTTTTTCTGGCAAGTCGCACCCAGTTTGCACCAATAGCAGACATTCAGAAAAAACACACATAGGAAGAGTAAAAAGTCATTTGGGAAAACTGGGAGTCTGTCATTTTACCACAATTCCCTTAATCTCTTCATAGGCTGACAGAATTTGAGGACACACCCACCAGTCACTTGACTATTGATGAGTTCATGCGAGTGGACCTGGAGGAGGAGTGTGATCCCCCTTCTTTCATTGCTGGTCAAAAGAAGATAAAGATCCAGCAGGTTGGTATTGCATAGCTCAGGATAGCTCACGGTGTACATTATGCCCTTACATTGTCTTGTTACATTTCCCGGCTATTTTCTTCTTTTTTTTAAATAGAAAATTCATTTGTTTATTTCAGCTGGAACAGGAGCTGGCCAGGAAGCTTGACGAATATCAAGGTTAGAGTTCTCAACTGAAAAAAAGACACTGATGTTTGAACGTCGTCTGTAATCAGGACATTTTCAGCCTGTTCTCGACAGTATCTGTCTGTTTCACTCTTGTGCTTGAACTGGCATTTTAATATTCCATCAGAAGATTGTGAAAAAAATTCATGACATCAGTTAGGCTTTTAGGGCAATATTCAGAGTTGTGTTAAGCATGTGCTGTGAGGATTTAATGTGAAAATTGTGCACATCAGTATTCAGATCTCAAATGTAAACTACAGACTTGAGCACTGTTCAGAAGTTGCACAAGAGATATGCATTGTGGGGGGGATTCTGACTGTGGAATTTTTCAGGCTTTTCTCTTGCGTACGTGAGGAGCAGTATTACGTCTGACAGTTTAATATAAAAACTATATGTCATGCTGAAATTGTAAATACTCAAAAATTATAGAATGCCATTTAAGGTCAATATTAAATACATAAACATGACAATATTAATTAATAGGCACATTTCTTTATGGGAAAGGACATCAGATTAATAAAAACGTTGACATTATTTTAATAAATCAACCCAAAATGGCAAATTAAAAGCATGATAAAATAGACTAAATTCTGCACTTGCATTATGATTTCATGATCTAGATTTTGTATCCCGTGCCTTCATTAACTTGTGCACACACGTTTTGTTGAAAATTTAAAATTGTTCGAGCATGATATGAAAAAATTAAATAAAATGCACTATAAGTGCTATTCTGTGGCTCAAGTGCTACGCATGCTCTTATTAGATTTTTATTTCAATAATAGCCACCTTCTCCTTCAAATATTATCCTAGTAGTCTTTTTCATATTGTCTCTTGCTTTTATGTTACGTTATTTCACCATATGGTCGAAAGTATGTGGACACTTTACTGATGCCACCCATATGTGCATGTTAAACATCCCATTCCAGATTTAATCTCTCCTTTGCTTATTTCCATCTTCAGTCTGCACTTTCTAACCCTGAAAGTCAAATGCTTATGTTTAAAGGTAGTGGTGTAGATGCTAATGAAAACACAGACTCTGATGATTCTAATCAAGAAATATCTGGCATAAATGGATGTGTGAACTACACACGGGTAATTTGCGTATTCTGGATTAAGAGCCCAGAAAATTGACCTAAGCAGGTGTGTAGTGCAACTCTGAATGCGCTTAACTTTCCCTGCGTAAATATTGATGTAACTTTTGAACTTAACTCAGCAACTCTATATATGGACCTTAGACATGAACTAAACGCTCCATACAGCAATCACAGTATGCATGTAAGGTCATGTTTTAAAATGGGGAAAGTACAACGCTATGGTGTTTCTGTTAATTCAGAGAAATGGTGTCGTTTGCCAGAGGCAGTGTTGCGATTGAGATGCAGTGCATTTGCTTGTCTCTATAGGTGAGATCAGCTCCTATCAGGATGAGATTGAGACAGAACTGGAGAACAGCAGACCTAAATTGAGAGGAATTTATGCCATGTATGCAAGAGAAGGTACTGTACACCAGATGTGTTTTTGCTCAGTTGTTTATTTCTGTAAAAGCACATTTTTATACATATTACAGTGTTTTTATTTTAACTCACACTTAAGTACTAAGTACTGTTTGTTTATTTTTTTGTAATTAGTGTGTAATTTGGTAGCCACATTAGAAGAATCTTTCATGCACTTAATTTTAAATTAACACGGAGAGGAAGTATAATCGCTGCTGGTGATTACCTTTATGAATCCCTCCTGTCTCTCTGTTAGACACCAATGATGGCAGTCTGTCTCTGGTGTCGGACCTCACGGGACATGAAGACATGGAAGACGAGGAGATGGAGGCTGCAGCTCAGCACCTCAACGAGGACTTCATCAGCCAAGTGTTACCTGAACTGGAGCAGGGACCTCAGGGAGGCACAGAGGCACAGGAGCAGGGCAAAGAGGCAGCAGAACTTCCCAGTGGCTCCACCAATGTGCCACTGACCTCACTGCTTGGCCCGCTTCCCAGCGCTGCCAGCCTTGGCCTCACAGACTCTATCCGCCGTTGCATGACTGAGGAGGAGGAGGATGGTGAGTGGCTGTAGTATTGGTGTCCTCCACCTGGTTCCTTTGTGTTCTTATGTTGTTAGCCTAACTTGATTATGATGAAAAGGATGAACTACAGCTGCACTAGTCACAAAATTGGTCTGTTATTGTTTTTTTTTGCCCCAGCTGTATGCTTTGCATTAAGTAGGGACCTCTAGATAGACATTAGAGATAGAGTCTTTGCCTGAATTCATTAACGGGAAATAGTGTTATATATTATAGCTCATAATCTGTCCTTTGTTATGACTACATGTGACTTTGTACAACGGTAGTTTACTTTACTCTTGATAAACATATTATTTAATAGGTTAGTTTTACTGATACATTGCTGAGGTCCAACAAAACAGGGGATTTGGTCTGGCAGTCATGGCTGCATTTAACTGCCCTACCTTTGCTTCAAGTAATATGCACCATTTAATTCTAATTTTATCTGTTTAACTACTTAAATCCATTTTATCTTGTGTTTCACTGAATCGAATTTCAGGCAGTTCTTTTGGCAAATGGTCTATGTTTCATGAAAACAATCACGCAGTCCTTCACAGTGTGGGAAAGTCAAAACCAGTGGAAGCAGGAATTACTCTCATCAATACAACTAATCAATGCAATCTCTCCTGATCTGAGCGACCTGTAGCCAATATCCTTCCAACATTTACTAAAGGTAGAACTCTCAGGACTCAAATGAAGTGTAATGAAGGCAAATTTTCCTATGTCTGTTTCAGCTATCCTTTAACCACTACCAAAACGCCTGAAATATAAACTAACAAAAATAGCAAGTCAGCATTTTATGTCAGTAATGCTTTACCGAATTAGAAAAAACACAGTCTATGTATCAGATGTAGCTAGCAGCAATGATTGTTATATGATTGATTTAAAACTGTGGAGGTGTGATACTAATATTAATCAGCCGAACATGCAGTAGTTTATGATTAACATTCATGTTCATATAAAACATATTTTCATACCTTTTTTGTAAAAAAAAAATTTAATGACATGTTTGCTGTGTGTGCTATTATTAGGGGGAAAAAGACCCCATAACTCAATATGTACTGTACATTGAGTTCTGATATATTTGATATTAGAATTGGTTAGAAATTAATTTCCCCAATAGCAAAGCTACTCCTAAATCTCATTTATTGCCGTAAGCCTTCATAACACAGCACCACTAAATACCCTATTCCATATCAAGTAGGTTAGGATCTTCTGCTGCAGTTTTGAAGTTTTTATTGAGTTTTTTTCTTGTCTTGAGATAGCTTGAAGGATTACATTTCAGAAACACTCACACAGCGTTGCATTGATCAGTCACTCAGGAATTTGCCTAATTCCTCAGATTTATCTGTGTAGTTTACAGGATCTAGATGCCATTAGTATCTTTTCTGTTAGTACTGTCCATATGTATTTGTTTTATGAAACATCAGTAATGCTGAAAGTGCAGCAGAGCAAAATAATAGAAGTTATTGTTGTAAATGATTTCATAGGAAATAGCGGGATAAACGCATGGTCCCGGAGGCTTAAAGGTTTAACACATCATACAGGTCTTTTGCATCTTTTGCTTTGCAGTCATGACGGGCTCTTGGGCATTTTGTGTGATTAGACAAGAGGAAATCAATACATAAACGAGTAGTATTTAATTATCATATGTTGTCGGTACACTAATAGGTACAGTGCATTAGCTAGTATTGATACACAAAGCGTCAATGACATTGATCTTGACTTAGTTAGGATTGTAATTAAAAGCATGATCCACTCAAAGAGCATTAACCTTGAGGTAATGTGCCTTTGACTGTTGTGTTGTTGGTAAGAGGGCTCTGAAGTGTTGATATATCCATCACTTATTAATGCTCTCTTTACTAACACCTAAAAATCCTATCCATTCTGCTTAGCCAAGCAATACTGCGTTGGTCTTGGCACTCAGCACCTGCTGGCCGTTTGAATTCACGCCATTCCCTTTTGCCCTTTGACCCTCATCTTTGCCCTGTCATTGACCTGGATTTTGTTCTATTGACTCTTTGTTGGCTGGGGCTAGCCGCAGCAGCAGAGTCATCCCCGGGGCCACCAGGAGACCCGTGGTGAAGGTGCACAGCTGTGATACAGACCGGATCTATCTGCTGATGCCGGTGACAAGGGAGTTTATGGGCTTTTCACCGAGTGGCTGCGAGCCAATATTATTCCCCATCATCTCCGTCCTTTATGCAGGCAAGGCTGATGATTCTGCAGTAGCAAAAGCCTCTTAGAGTCTCTGGTAAACACAGCTTTATTGCCATCTCCTCCGCAGGAATGAATCCACCTCCTCACAACAATAACAACAAAATGCGCAGCAGACTGCAAAATCTCAGCTCTTGCAGACACTTGCATAATGATTTGTGTGGATTATCATGAAGAGATGAGGAAAAGAGGGTTTACCTGCAGAGCGTGGATAAGGATTGTGGGAAGAAAAAAAAAAGGTCAGGAAATAGAGACTGTTGCATTGTGGAGATGGGAGAAAGCGAAAGTGTTAGATAGAAAGTGGGCACCGAGGATTGGGAATGCGCTTGTGTGCATTTTTGAAAAAGGGGGAACGAGAGAGGGAGAGAGTGACAGACCAAGCAGCAGTGTGTGACACCCCACTATCTCTCTCCCTGCCTCTCTCTCTCAGTCTTTCACACCCTTCGTCACAGGCGCAGCGAGGAAAGAAAGCACTCTTAGTTCCACAGCCTCTTTCCCTTCTTCTCATCAGTGTCTATTTAAAGCAGCTCTATTTCTGACTGGCAGGCCACTTTTAGCCCAGAAAAGGGTTGTAAGTAGTTCATGCACATTTAATCAAAATATATTTTTTTCAAATGCCAGACATTCTTTTGTATATGAATGAGATGATGTATAATGGGTCCAAATGAGGCATCGTCATGCATGAATGTGTCCAAAACTCCAATAAGAAGTGATGAGGAAAGCCTTCTATAGGTCTTTTAGCCACGGTTCCATGAACCTTGATTGAACCCTGCCATTTAAAAGGCAGCGCAGACTGAGACTGATAGAGAGAGAAATGATCCTTTAAAGAAAAAACTCTCACATGAATATCAGGCTCTTGACAAATAATTGAAATCAGAGGCCATTTGGATATTGAGAGTGTGCAAAGACAGTAATCCTCAACGCAGTTTAGCCCGCAGAACACATTCAAAGTGCATTATCTGTTCATCAGATCAGCATTTACCAGAAGCAACCAAGCTGCTAGAGTCATTTCAGCATTCGCATTGATTTTACATTTTACACACTCTATTATTCCAGCGTCAGTCTATTGTTTCCGTATGTGAATCGTAGCTGCAGCTCTCAGACGCTGAAACTCTTGCGTCTGACAGATTTCACAAATAGTAGCAGTTTCATTCTTCTGCTGAGTGAGCCTGACTCTGTTCTCCCTCCCACTCTCTCTCCCACACTGGGTGGACGCTCTCTGCTCCCAAAAGCCTGTGCTACCTCCACTCGTGCTGTTGTGGGTAAAAAAACTGGTCTAATGGCTGCCATGAACGCTGGCAGCTGTGCATGATTTAGAGTGACGGACCCGTGGCCTGAGGTAAAGGGAGCGGCAGAAAGAGAAAGTGCAGCCAAAGAAGGAGGAACGTGTCACTGCAGATGACAGCTAGGCTCCGTAAACGTTCAGTAGATGACATTCAGCATGAGGATTAAAAAAAAACCCTCCAAACCCTCCAAAAAAAACCTGCCAAACCCTCCACAGTCCTCCGCAGTGCTTAACCTTTCAGGCAGAGAAAGTTTGCAATGATTGACAAGATGAAAATATGCTGAGGGATTCAGGGAGAATAGCTCATTTTTTCTCCTGATCCTGAAATACCAGGATTCTGAAGTATCCTCATGTAGCCGCTAATGTCAGAGAGGTGCCGCTTTGTTTAAAATCATGTCCCCTGTATGGCTGAATCAGTTGTGTCAATGAAATAGGAAGGCTTAAAATCTCCCCAGTATCCATAATTTCCATCACCGTGCATATTTAACACTCTTGAATATCTGTAGGGCCCTGTATTTTCCTACAGCTGCGTCAGATTTGCCTGTTGTAGCAGCCAGTGGTGCCAGACATGCTAGAATAATTGACAGATATGAAAATGTGTTAGCCACCAGTTTTCTGCTACAGCAGAAGAAGTGTTGTGAAAAAAAGCAGCGTGGATGTTAATAGTTCCTCAGAGTAATAGGCATAGAGTGAGCTGCTGGCGCACTGTATGGCACGTTGGTGTGTGTGTGTGTGTGTGTGTGTGTGTTTTCTGAGTATGTCTGAAAGCATTGCCTTTTCTCAGAGGATGGATTCTAATAAACAGTACGCAAAAGCTGAGCCGTGACATTTACACATATTTTATCTCGTATACCCCTTTGGCTCTACGGCACAAACAGTGGGAACAAGCGGCGAGGTTGGAAAGAGGTTTGGGAGGTTGTACAGCCATACTGCACTCTCACTTTCCCTGTGTGGGTATGAACGTGTATGAATCCAGAATCCCAAACCAAAGCCTTAGCTTTAACTATAGACAACATGATGCGTGTATGTACGAGTCTGAGATTTTTCCTGTGTTTATATTACTCTGTCACTGTTTTACGTCTTTAGCAGCCAGCTCTATAAATATTGTCTTTCCGAGTAGGCTAATTTCTGTTTCATCAGCAGTGATTACCCTAAATGACTTGAACGTGTTTCCAGTGCTAGTTAATCACCATGGCATTTTGCATCAAACTTATCTATTTATTTGCATAATGATTCACATGACTATCATGCAGTTTGAATTATGCTAACTCACGTTCACAGGCGTATTAGAGTATTCCATAAGACACGCTGAATTCCCGGCATTCAGGCTTCAGCTTGGAGATTGTTCTCTGTCTTATCACGCACAGCATGTTTTCTGTTGTTTAAAGATATCCCCTAGCTACAAGTAGCAGTTTTCTGGCTCTTCTTGTGCCACTCTGTATTACATGCCATGCAAAAACATCTCAAAACAAATTACATGGTTCTAAGCCTAACTCAGCCATTCCCACTGCATTTCTCCACGTTGCTTGTGCTCAGCCAGGTTGCTCAGCCTGTGGATGACCTTCAGGTCCCTATGTATGGAAGTCTACGGAGCAACCCTGGTTAACTCTTATCTGCTGCAGAAAAGAAGCCTAATTGCTTCCGTGCTGTTTTCCACCCTCTATCCTTTCAGCTGTGGCTGCGCAGTTGCTGTAAGGAGCTGCCGTGATTTGCTCCACTGAGCTTGATATGTGACAGCCACTGCAAGCCCCATTGCGTACTCCAGTGTGCATGCACCAGGCCATGCTTGGGTTATGTTGCCACTGCCAGCTTGTCAAAGAGAGACCTTTCTAAAATATATGAGAAGCTAGCTTACCTACAAACAAAATTTGAGGTGTTGGTAGGGAATGGAAGGAAAGTGGAATATTCCTACATTTATTAGCTAGCCCCCCAGCTGGGAAAGTAAAAGCTCCAGTGTGCTGCCCACTCCCATCTTTCGGTTGCTTGGAAACTGACTAGGCTTAAAAGTGGTAGCTAATGTAATGTAATAACATGTAATGAAAATATGATCATTATCTTCTTCTAACAAATGTGTTTTAATGTAGAACATCGTGTTTGCACCATCAGCAAAAACAAGTCACATGAAAGATATTACTGGATTCTGTCTGCACTTTCTGAGTGCGACTGTTGCTTATAGCAGGAGAGCTTTAAGTCAGCTTTGTACCAGATATTATGCTCATTTTTTTTTCCAGTTTTTCCACATGTTCCTAATTCTGAAAAGACCATCTGTCATCCGTGCATGCTAATTAATCCCTGTGAAAACTGTTCTCCTGTCAGAATTAATTGCATCTCGGCACCGATGTGTGTAGTACAGCAGGAGGTGGGATTCCGAGTGAGTAGTGTGAAGCAAAGTTTAAACATACACACATAAATAATAAAATAATTTTTTAATTAAATTAGCCCAGATACAACATCTTCTTGTCCCAGGAACCCAGGCTACTGGTTTGTCCACCCGTTTAATGCGTTCATTCGCCTGGTTTGAATAATAATGTCAAAATTATCAACTGAGTCATCACAGGTCAGTGAGCATCTTGTTTGTTAAAATATGATTGCAGTAATCGTTCCTCCCCTTTGACCTTGGGAGAGTCTAGAAGCAGCTGATAATGACCCTTTCTAATGTGTCAGGGAAGCTGTAGCCACTGATAACACCGCACAGTGCTTATCATGTTACAAAAGTGGAAGTGTATGCAGTCAGTGTGGTGTCAGATGGATCTGCATCGACTGATCGCTTGAGCTGTACTGCACAAGAGCAGGACTTCGACTGACACTGGTGGATTTCCAGTGAACTATTCATGATAGTGGGCTTTAGCAGTTTCAGGCTTTTTTATTATAATTGTAAGATTTTCATTGTGCGCTTGCTATCACAGAACGACATCAGGCTTTTGACAGCTTTTCTTTTTTTTGTCTCTAGTCTCTTACAATCTGAATCTGAAATGTCTCCGACTCCACACAAGCAAGAAAGGGAATGTAAGCTGTCTGGCAGACTGTGACCCAATTTCCTTCCTCATCCCACATGCAAAACCAGTTCTTCTTTGGAGCTGCTGCTTTCTTCTAGTTGTTCCTCAGTCTAGTTGTTCTTTTTGAGAGTTCTTGTGTGTGTGTGTGTGTGTGTGTGTGTGTGTGTCACACACACACACACACACACACAGCCAGTACCACTTTCGTGGTGAGTCAAACCTATTACTTGTAGACGCCTCTAGGTGATCTGCAGAGGCCCGTCTAATTCACAGCAATATCGCAGGTCGGCCCTCTCATGCTCCTCTTGCCGCTCTTAATTATCAGGGAAGAAGCTTTTTCTGTCACAAAAGACTTGCCTGCTGAAACTGAATGTGCCGTGCTATGCTCAACTTGAGATTTCGCATTGGAGTTTAGCTCTGTATCTGTATATAGACATCAGGTAGAAATATATTTATAGGCATTATTTTCATATTCCACATGCAGGTAGCAAAAGTATTCAGTATGAATCATCTGCAGAAGTGATATCCACAACAGGATACTTGTTGTAAATGCAGCGGTGTATTGTAAGTACGGCTGCAACAATTTAATTACATACTGTTAGTGTCTGACCGATGCTGACTCGACATTGGAGCAGTGTCCGATATGCAATTCACCGTGATCGTTCAGGGATCATTGATTTTTGGCTTCCTCAATAAATTAAACATAAACCGTTATATCGGTAGTCTAAAATTAGCTAACGAGTACATTCTGGTAATTCAGATGCATTAAATTTCAAGCTTGTTGTTTATCTGAAACCGCAGACAAAGGCAATGTTTTTCAGCTGGTAAGACGATAAATAATAAGATCAGCGCATCCCTAATTTTGAGAGTCAGTATTTGTGTTTGCTTGGATGGCATTGTGTGCTTTGTGGTTTCTTTTTGTGTTTCTTCACCCCCTTTGTACTGAAATGAACGCATCCCTTACTGTAAATGCTAACTGTGCTCGTAGCAGCTCTGAATAGGTCACGATGTTCTATCATTTTACAGTACAGAATATTTCTATTTGCCTAAATGTGTTGAGCATAGATATAAAGACAGCATACAGTTTGGACAACTTTGGAAAAAAAAAACAAATTGGAAGACTATACAGAATCCTTTGATTTTTTATTTATGTATTTATTTATTTATTTGTGCCTATTACGGGTAATTACTGAGCAGAGATGGCAGGGGCATGTGTTATTGACAGAGCTGCACATAAGTGATGCTGCTCCTTAATGAAATGGAAGTCTAATTAGGACTGGAATTCTGTGACTTCCCCCTTTTGTTGTCTCCCCGGCCTCCAGTCAAGCAAGCAGATGATTCTGTTTCATTTAAAAATTAGGTACTAGGCTGAATGATCTCCCTCCTAGTGTGGCCTGGTGATAATCACTAAATCATGCTCCAGGGCATTAATGGAAAAGCTTGCCCAGAAGACCAGATAAACAGCCGCTGCCTGCTTTTTATAAATGTCATCTGCCATCTGCCCAGTGACACCTTTCACTTGTGCCTTCCAAAAGGGTAAAGCCGCTACTGCGTCAGTGGATTACCATCAGCCCGTGTTCTGTCCTCTTTATGCTCGCTTAACATAAATTGACAGTCGGCTAACCTCTTGCTAAATCCAATTCACCCGAGGTATATTCCAAAGTCACAGGTTATTTTTTTTAATCTAAAAAGCTGTTACTCGTACGTAGTAATTAAAACAGCAGTTTCCAGTTTAAAGTAAGGAAGGAAACAAGACGGAGTGTGCTGTTAAAGGAAAATGATCAGTGAAGATTATTTTCCAATAACAATAAATCCCAAAGTGTTTTGTTCCCCTTATGCCATGCCAGAGTCTCATTATGACGTGAAAGTAGTCTCTTGATGAAGGGAATTTTGAAATAAAACCTGCTAATATTAAATAACAATCTGTGAAATGTGACAATGTTATTGTGAAAATGAGTATGATGAAATAATGTCTTATAATAATGATTGCATCAGTATTATTTACTTTATTGATTCGTTTATTGGGGAGAAAATGAGGGAAGAGAAAAAAAAGTTGCTGTTGTTAGAGTAAGATCATAAAGGGGTCATGAGGAAATACATCATTGTTAGGGATATTAATTATAAAACAGTAAATTAAGTAGAATTATATATCAGCTCATGTTTCTTTAGGGGATTAACTATATATACATATATATGCCTCTATTCTCTCTGTGTCTGCAGAGGACAAGTCAGATAACGGCGAGCTTGATCTGGAAGGCATCGACGAGAATGAGATCGAAAAGGTTCGTGTCTTATGAAGATATGAAAGATGAAGGAGGTCTTCTCAGTATTACATGAAACATCCCTAATGCCACTCCTATCTCTGAGCTCCTGCAGCCTGTTAGGTGGTGATGCTGTAAAGCCTGTTCACAAAGCTGCCTGCCTGAACCCTCTACGGGTTAATCAGCTCATTAAAGAACGATTTGAGATCTTGCAGTCTTGATGTGTAGCGTTACCCCTTATCAACACTGCTCTCCCCCTGTGCAGTACATTCTCAATGAGAAGGAGGTGCAGGCTAAGACAGAGCTGTGGATGAAGCAAAATGAGGAGTATCTAAAGGAGCAGAAAGGTAAGGGCACAGAGAGAGATGAGCTTAACACTCTCATTAACACACACTCGCTTCTCGCAGTACAGATGGCTATCAACCCAGCAGGTGCGAAGCCCTGAGAAGGGGAACGTCTGGGATAAAAATAGAACTTAATGAAGTGAAAGGATTTTTTGCTTTAAAAAAGAAAGAAACATTTGGTAAAGTGAGTTCGTACCTGTGAGTGAATTTCAAATCAGATTTCAGGATATTTCCCTTCCTCGAGCATCAGGATATGAATAAATCTGAGATAAACATACGAAGTAATACGAATTCAAATTAAACAATGTAGTGACATCCACATCGTACTTCGGAAAAATACGGTGACAACTTTTTTACCTGCTGTCAAGCCTAGTGCCTGCCATTGCATATTAGAAAAATACAACCAGGTCCAGAATTATTGGCACCCTTGATAACAATAGTCATAGAATTCTAATAGTTAAGTGGGGGGAAAAAAACTGCATTAAAAATCTAACATGTAACAAAAAATGACAGTGTTTATGACTGTGGGGATTTTCAAGAGTACTTGTATTGACTTCGTACAAGGGTAAATATTAAATAATGAAATAGTTCACCTGAATGTTTAGGGACTCTTAAGTAGTAATTCGTGATATCCTGCTTCACTGGCGTATAACTATGAGTTGACGCAGAGGCCAGATTCCCTTAGTCATTCATCAGCATGGGGATGATTAGAGAATATACAAATGAAATGAGCCTAAAGTGTGTTGACCTTCGTACATAATTCAGTGGCTATAAAAATGTCTACATGCCTGAAAATGCTCATATCCACTGATTAATTAAGAAGTTTAAAACAACTGGACCTATAATGAACCGATATGGAAGAGGACACAAGTCTATTGTTCCCCCTCACACAGTGAGAAGGATGGTAAGGGAGGCAAAATCCTTCTCCAAGGATCACAGTTGGAGATTTACAGACGACAGTAATATTTTGGGGTCTGGTTCGGACCTTAATCTGTACAGTTGTTTGATAACCCTTCGGCACGATCTTCTTTCGGAAAAGAAAATAGATTGGTCTACATAAACACCTGGAGTTTGCAGCATGCTACTGGAACTTTGACTCAAACTGGGTTTTATGGTCAGAAAAAACTTGTATGGAACAAAAATAAGGATGGTTGTACAGAAAAGATGATTCTCAACATGATCCTACTAAAAAAAAAAAGTTTATTAATCACAGAATCAAGCTTTTGACATGGCTGTCCCTGTCTTCTGACCTAAATCCCACTGAAAACTTGTGGAGTGTGCTGAAAAGGAGAGTCTAGAACCCACCTGGATACTGGAGTCTCCTAGATCTCTCTAACTCACCATAGTCTAAGAAACGAAACATAAGAGACTAGAGTTCCAGCATTACAGGACAAAATTCAGTTACGCTGGCAAAGGGAGGTTGCATGAAGTACACAGTGGTGCCAATAATTGTGACACATATGTTTTTTTTTAAAAAGTATAGTTAATTCTTTAAAGGTTTTTTTCATTTGCTTAGAATAAATGCACTTATATTAAAGGTTAGAATTCGCTCATATTTTCATTGTGAGATTTTTTCTAATTAATTAGACATTTTTTATAACCCTTTTTTTTACCCATCTTTATTAAGGGTGCCAACAGTTCTGAATATATGCCAGATAGCATATGATAATTATATCACATACATAAGCAATATAAGGGCGAGTGGCATAAGTAATCACAGCTGTATAAATTGAACATTCAGTATAACCACATGATTGTGAGTACAATATTGATTTTATACAATAGTTCTATAAACAAGAAATTCATTTATGGTAAGTAACATGTTCTGTTTATTTTTGCTCTGCTAGCGGACTATCTAGGGTTTCTTCGATATGAGTGAAATATCGTGAAATATCGACCGATAGATCGAGTGATACTAAACATGTAAGTTATTAAAGGTGCATCCGATTCTTACTTTCATCATCATCTGACAAGCTTTCATATTTTAAGCCAAAAGTTATATTTTTGATTTTTTCATTTGCCATGTCCGCTGATGATGTCACTAATACTACTGTAGTAACGGTTTCAAGCTAGGAAGTGGAATTGTACGTGGCAAACACAGACGAGTGGAGTGATACACACAGTGAAACATCCTAGTGCAGTTATAGTAAATATAGGCACCCTTGGAACATCGCTCAACCAATCAAATTAGTGACCCAGAACTAACTGTTTTATAATACACAATATAGACTAGTGCTGAAAAAAAAAAGTGAATAGTATGTATAGTATGTAGCACATAGCAGCTATGAGTTTAGCTGGTTAGTGTTATAGAATCCTGACATCTCCTGTAAAGCATATCATGACATAATTTATTACAGTATCCACTGTATTTTACAGTGTTATATCATCCAACACTATTATGTATTTTTCCTTCATTCTTTTAGTAGCTAGTCTTTGCTGTGTTGACCGCAACATCTGCGTCCAACAAATCCTCTGCATTATATTTGTTCTGGTCTTTTCAGAAAAAGAAGAGAGGATAGCAAAGGAGAAAGAGCAAGGGATCTATAAGGAGAAGGTGAGCGTATCATGTTTGTGACAACGCTAAGCTGGGGTCCTGGCCCCTGCCCTGCTCTCGCACTAGTGTCCTCAAACATATCCCTGTCCCTGGGATCCACACACTTTCCACTTTGAACCAGGCTACACCTTTGGTTTCAGCCCAGACTCCCTGTGCTGTGTGCAGTTAACTTCTTTATGTTGACATCTGCACCGCTGAGAACCCGGTCCACATAGCTCGTACAGAAGTCAGGGCTGTCATGCTGGGTTTTGCTCCAATCTGAAATATAAACTCAGGCATTGGAGATCACTCCTGATAATACGAGCTGAATCATTTTTACAGGTTGTGTGTTGATATCTATGGGGTTTACAGAATTTTCTGCTGGCCCAAACAGAGGCAGTGTGCAGTTAATTACGGTGAATAAATATATGTTTATCCTTAGAACCTTATCTAGGCACTGCAAAGGTGTGACCTAAATCTGTTCCTGTTTCAGTAAGTTGGAGGGTTGTCTGCAGTGCATAGAAGCTAATCAGTACTCTCTCTTTGTGACTGTGCAGCCCAAAAAAACGTCCAAAAGGCGAGAGCCCATTCGGGCCAGCACTGCAGGAGAGGCAATAGAGAAGATGCTGGAACAGAAGAAGATTTCAAGCAAAATTAATTATGATGTATTGCGAGACCTGAACAGTAAAGGCAGCAGCAGCCCAGCGCATAAGACAGAGGAAGTGTCTGGTATTGTCCCTGCACGTAAGAAGCTCACCCGCCGCAAGAAACAGCCCAACAAGAGCAATCTGGGTCTGGCCAAGCCTGCAAGCCTCATGGGGAAAAGGTGAGAATTAACAAAGAGAGTTTCCTTTCAACAGCGTGAGCTGTTTAGTGATTGCTGTTTTATGTAATAATGGGTTCATTTGCACTGAAGGAGCTTGCCCTCAGTGTCTACACCTGCCTTTTTATAGTAATGCAGCTTTTATTGCAAGTGTTGAAATACTTCTTTTGTATCTCTGACAAAAGACAAGATTGAAATGTTCTCGCTGTCCTTGATAGAGTACTTTTTCCTTGTCCGGCTATATAAATTTGTCTTGCTTTGGCTGACCTTCAGAGTCATTTCCACCAGGAGAGACCTCGTCATCAATTCTGTGCCAGTCTTTTCTGTCTGCTGTCACCTGGCACCCTGCGGTGCTTTCTCTGAGCTCTCCCCTTCTCCAATTAATAGTCATCTAGGGCTCCAAATATCTCTGTGAGAAAAGTAATGAACCTGTGCCAGACAGAGTTTCACGGGGGGTTCTCATTGTGTGATTTGTTTCATAAATAATATTTACTAACTTCATTTTTGTCAAGAAGAATCAGAAATATGAACTGCAGTGGAGGTCTTTTATTCCAGTCTAAGCAAAAGCAATTAAATGACCATTTTGCTCTACATCTTCTGGTCACATACAATAAATATTATGTAGAATAAAGGCTATAGGCTCCTTTATATGCTTCCTTCAAATATTCTTGCCACAACTTTTGGGGGCAGTCGTGGCCTAATGGTCTGAGAGTCGGACTTGTAACCCGAAGGTGAACCCGAAGGTTGTGGGTTCGAGTC
>CM074963.1:6627635-6645118 GCA_037577455.1 Pangasius macronema
CACTTGGATGGGTTAAATGCAGAGCACAAATTCCGAGTATGGGTCACCACACTTGGCCACAAAGTCACTTCCACTAAAATGACCAACATAGCCTTTTTTTGTCAGGGGTTTAGGCAGCAAAGTAATAATCTTCAACTGCTGAAATTGGCTTTGAGGTTTTAATACATTTTTTTTTTTTTGTCCATAACAAAAGCAGTTTTGCTATCAAAAACAG
The DNA here is from genome assembly GCA_037577455.1 of Pangasius macronema. Classification (NCBI taxonomy): domain Eukaryota; kingdom Metazoa; phylum Chordata; class Actinopteri; order Siluriformes; family Pangasiidae; genus Pangasius; species Pangasius macronema. Next base: position 6,627,850 of record CM074963.1, read on the forward strand.
ATGTAATGCAAACATCACTTTAGCCCCCTGCCACTGACTGGCTAAGGCTTATTAAAAGGTATTAAATTATGTCACGGATGGCACGTGGAACAAATTTGACAATAAACTCTAATTTAGTTACAGCTTTGGTTGAGAGAAAATGTTTCGTTTCCCTCCTGCTGGAGCATGGGAAAACATTTAATCAGCTGTTGTGGGAGGAAAATTTGGCCTTGGTACCTTAATTTCTTATACCAGTCAAACTTAGCCATGGATTATTGACAAAACACACAAATATTTTCTTCACTTTTGCCTGTGCAAGAATTAAGTGTTGAAAGAGCTAAAAATTATTGCTTGATATGTGCCACTGAGTGAGCACTGAAGGATCTCATTTGCATTAACTTTTTAATTTAATGTTATGCTAATGCAATACATTTCTTAACCTCTCTATATTTATTTTGCATGTTTACTCTACAGACTAAGAGCAGAGAGACAAAATCTGTTTTCGTATATAAGAGCCGTTCCTTACACGGTTCCTTAAACTGAATGACCCAACACCTCTCTGTTAGTGTACCCAAGAAAGCAGACACAATGTTTCAACTCCACCATCCATCACCCACACACACACACACACACACACACACACACACACACACACACACACACACAGTGCCAGCTTCCTACAGAGGCTGCAAAACCAAGCCCACTGCATGAACTCCATACTAACAGAGATGGAAAAACACTTCTACTGGAAGAATATGGCATAAATGCCGTACAGTACCTTTCTTTTGCTCTCTTTTTTTTGTCTTTCATCCCTCCCTGTATGCACTACTGCATGTTGTTAAAGGTTCTGAGTCTTTAGTACTCACAGAGTTCATCTTTTGAAGTGCAAATCTGAACTTGTTGAGGCAGGAGGACCTGCTTATGGATCCTCTATGCACATAACTCGAAGAGAGTGACAGCACCTCCAGACATGTCTCCTCCCAGAGTGCTATGTGATGCTTGTCTGATCTTCATGTTACAGAATCTCCTACTGCTTTTAAATCATAGCCAAATTTTGCCAAGTTACACAGCTGAGAATTTTAAAGACAGAACTCTACTCTATCTCTGTGGCTTTCTTGTCTAATGACAGCATGGCTTAAGATTTATATATTAGCCTCAGGTCAGAAAATAAAGGTAAGAGTTGATGTATGCGTGTTTGTTTTTTGACAACGTCACATTGATGTTGCCAGACATGGTTCCAAATGCTCCAAGAGCAGAGTTAGACTGATGCATTTCACAGACTGTTACAGAGGCTTCTTATTCCCAGGGGAAATGCAACATTTACCACAGCTAATGTCATTGTTTCCAGTTAGCTCTAGCTTTTCATCCAGCATTGTACATCCTGCATTATGGGTTTGGCTACTCATCCCCCACAACAGCAGATTCAGAACAGAGATTTCAGCCATTAAACTCAGACATCATTTCCAAGCAACCAGTAGTGAAGCATGCCACGTGGTTGATACTGGTGGAGCTCCATGTCACCAAATCCCTGAAGCAACTCCCCTAGTAACCAGAGCAGAAAGGGTGCTGGGTTTTCTTATAGTCTGGTCATGTTGAGCCAGAGACAGCCTGGCCCCTAAGACACATTGAGACTGTGACTGATTATGTCTCAGAAGGCTTTGCCCTCCCCTTGACAAAGCTTCTGCAGCCATGCTCACCAGCATGAAAGGGATGATACACAAGAAAATTCCTATTGCAAGGGACAGAGAGAAGTCCATGGATTAGCATGGATTACAAAGATGAAGAGGCACAAATAGAGCATAAAGGGAAGCTTAGAATTTTGTCCAACAGTTTTACTAGCTAAACTTAATTTTGTGGTCATGACCACTGGTCAGGCCTTATTCTCTGGGTCATTTCATTGCCTCACCTCTGACCCAAAAGGCTTTTGACCAGATTTCACAACGTGGAGCCTTCTATTGTTTAGGGATGTAATTTATCAGTGGGCTGTGGTCTGTTAGTCTGGAGGATGCATGGTGGTAGGAGTCAGGGAGCCACTTCCTGCTGATGGGAACTACATCCCTTATAACAGCTGGATGTTGCAGTTTTTGTAAGCACTTTTCTCTAGGGAACTAAACATGTAGATTGAAATTGTTTTCTATGGTAACTGATGACCCCATTGCCAACCAGCTTATCAAGTAATGAAAGCAACATATAAGCAACTTCACAAGCCCCTAAATGAATTAGCAGTGACTAAGTGAATTATACTGAAACAATAAATTCTGGCTAATGAGGACCAGAAAGATTTATTTCAGCAATGCTTTACTGGAATCCCCAAGCTTTCATTTATAATCATTATTTTGATTCCACTTTTGTGATTCAATTTAAAGTACATATTCCTCCTCTGCTCAGCAGAGATTAAATGGATCAGTTTGGAAGCAGGTTAGGGACATTGTGAATAGTTAGTACTGTAGCATCGAAAGGCCATCTTGTAAACCCTTTGAGCTTTCTCGCCTTGCTTTTCCATCTGCTCTTTAGGTGCTGAGGGAGGTTGAGTCAGTCACATTTCACATTGCTCAAGCTGTCTCAGCAGGAGCCCTCTCCCACTCTCTTCTCCACTAAGCCAGACTAGACCTTGTCTGTTAATGGAGGCTTATGTCTCCTGGTGGCATCAAGAATCTGCACGCTCGCTGTCAAGAGCGGAGGTGGCAAGAAAGATCCTCTCTACTTTCCTGCTCTTTGGGTTTCGTTGTCGTTCTGACCAGATGCAACAAAGGGCATCATGATGACAGCGAGAGCTGTTACCAAGCTGCACAGTCACACACGAAGAGAAAATTGGTACTTCCTTTACAGCCACCCTGCACAATGGCAGATTCTTTGTGTGATCAGTTTAGGGCATATTTACTCCCCCACACTGTTTTGTTCACTTGAAGGCAAGGCGGTTTTAACAGCCTTCACAGTACACGCTTGTGAGTGCATGTGTGTCAGTGAGTGATTGAGGAGCAGCGGTTCTCAGCCTGTCTTGGCAGGTGACTCCATTTTCAGGGGCCAAATTCCTCAGGATCCAACTTTTGTACAGATCTTCTACACATATATTCCTGAGCATCCAGCAACACGTTAATTATCATGCTTCAAAGAGTGCACATGGGTTAATTTTTTTGTACACCTTTAACAATGCCTCTATGAATGCATTATCACTATATATGATCACGTAAAGTTTATTAATCCAATGCGGTTTTCACCTGTATGCTCTGTGGCTGGTAGACCTTTCACTAAATTTGGATTTTAACCAACACTAGAGCGCACATTACTGCATTAGTTTACAGCCTGAAATATAGCCTGTGTGCTCTTTAGATTATGGGCATACACTGCAAAATATGCCATTAATATTGAATTTATAGTGTTTTTGCCAGAGACCACTCCCATGAAGCAGACACAAACAGCCAAAATAATACACTTTGTTCAGTGCATGTAAAATATAAATGTAAAATGATTAATCTGGGAGCATTTTGGAGGCTGTCCCAGCAGAAAATGGAAGGAAATTGAATAAATAGCCTAGGCTAATGAAATTTGCCCTGTGATGGCAGTGGTGCCAGAGTGTATTCCCACATTGTGTCCAGTGTTGCCGAGTTAGGCTCTGAATTTACTACGACCATAACCAGGATGCAGAAGTTACTGAAGATGAATGAAATGCTGGTAAGTTTAGAAACAGTTGTAGTTATTATTTTAAAATATTCCACAAGTATGTGTCTTGCTCTGAGCCATGTCTTACTTCATTATGTCCATGCCAGTATGGTGAAGTTGCCATCATAGGGTCACACTCTGCCGATTTCACACAGAAGGCATCCTGTGAGAAAATTGAGTTTGCAGAGGTATGAACCAAGCACAGTCAAAACAGTGGAGGACAACCCCCCTGTACTTCCTTCCTACTGAACCACTGGAGAGGAAGATAGCAGGAGGGTAATCACTTCTTCTCTCTCTGCCTCTCCCCTTCAGCCTCCAGACCCTGGGGGGGTTTCCTCAGTGGTCTGCAGGACGTATGATAAGCTGTCTTGACACCAGGAGGTGTGGAACTCACCCAATTCTTAATGTATGCATCCTTCCAGTATCTTCTTCATCGCACTGGAACTGAGGGTGCGAGCTGAATGTTTAATGACTTCGTGCTATGAAAGCGACCTTTCTTTGGTCTGCATTAGGTGCTTTAACCTCCCATCCCCTTCTCTATGTGTGTGCGGTGTGAGCATGATCAGTGATCTGTGTCTGAAGACTGTCTCATCCAGTCCTACTACTTCCACAGTGCAAAGAACTGTACCTCTGACTTACTCATGATTGACCTTTATTATGTTTTTCAAGCTAGACGACTATGGTTGGAAAGATATGATGGCTGTGCTCATTTGCTATATCTCGTACATCACATGGGTGTGTCCTGAGCAGGGGCTCATGGGAATTCCATTATATCCTGCTCTGCTTATCTGAAAGAGCCTTCCTGCAGCATGCAAAACATAGCGCTACTGGTCTCTGCTGGGTTCTTCTGAAATGCTCAGTCCGATATGTCTGATGTGTTATTATTACTTGCATTCACACCAGCAGCGATGTGACAATGTGGCCAGAAAGCATTCAATTGTAATAAGATTTGGTGAGCTCCAGCCACAGGAGGCCAAGCATTTATCACAATGTGAAGCAGGAGGGGTTGCAGTGCAAAAAGATTTTTAACTTTATGCATGTGAAAAGCAGAGTGACGTGACCAGTGGGAGTGAAAAAGACACCCCACCAACTCCCACCTTCGAACCTGTGAACCTCTGTATATTTTAGTTTGATATATTCATTCCTACTTGCAGCTGGTGATATTCTCGAAGCTGCTAGGGGGTTTGAAAAGTGCTAGATATGCTGTTGATATTCAGTGCTGTCTTTTGGTATGTTGAACACTTCAAGCCTGTAAAGTAAATAGCAGAAATTGTGAAATGCACTGTTTTCAGCTTATTTTAACACCGGTAGATGGTGATGCACTGTGTGAAAATGATGTATACACAAGTTTTTACCCATTACTACAATTCTAATCTATTTTTAATGAGAATACATCAGATCCCAATTTTGCAGAAAGACATCTGAATTGTGGTCAAATGGGATGTTTAGCATACATTTGTGGCTAGCTGCAGAGTTTGTGTGGCTTTATGGAATTAGCTAGTTGCTAGAAGGGAAACCATAGCAACCAGCAGTAAACTAAAGGAAGGAACACACACTACCAATCAAGGTAGAGTGATTAGAGAGACACACGGTTAGATAGCACACATGGTTTAATATATCCTTATCATTGGTGTTCCAGCCTAGTCATTTACTTGATAGAGGCAATTGAAGCCTCACGTTTCAGAATGGTCCCTTACTATTGCTTAAACGTTTTTCTGTTTAATGAATTATGATCTGCTGTTTTAGAGTCTCCTTCAGTCTTCATTTAGCCCCATTCTGTATTCATTCTGTATGCAGTCTCAACTAACAAGCAGTATTGGATCAACAGAATTATCACTTCCCCCTGTCAGATTTCATTGACATGCCTTATTGACTGACTGGCAAAATGGGCCCTGCAGGGGTACAGAGCTCATCCACAAAAACCTCTGCAGCTGTGCCAAGCTTTATGAGCTTATAGCAAGAGCCACTTAAAAGTGTTTTCTACCTACAAAAGCCCAAAAGTTTAAAAGAGTTTCATCTTGAATCTTAACTTCCCTCTACAATGACCCTAAACTCCTATATTACTACAAAGTTGGCTGAGTGACTGAAATATTAATGTCTGCTTTGTGTTTAATGTGACACAAGACTGGCATAGTGGAAGGAAGAGGACGTTAAAATTTAATTTACATTGAACATCAATTAAACTTTGTTTGCTGCGTGGAAAAAACATTCAGCTGACTATAAGCAGTGCACTCATGTAGCAGCCCATTCATTTGTAGGTCTATATTCTGTAAGGTGGTTGTATACAAAAATAATTCCTTATTGTGTTTATTTCGTTTTCCTATCCCTCACCGTATCTCGCTGTATCTGTTGCCGTGTGGAAAATTATTGATGATATAGAAACATGGGGATTGATTGTTAAGTGGATAAATTTATCTTGCGTGAATTCACCCCATTAGCCAGCTCATCTGCCATCTGTCTTGAGGTGGGAGCAGGCAGGCAGCCTGGCATCAGGATGGTGCCCCCCTCACCCAGGCGGCCCAGCATGCAAGCGTTCTGCACTCTCTGTGGCTGTCCCTATGCAACACAGACTAAATCATGGACCAGACACACAAAATGAAAATATTCCTTTTGTGCATATGCTCTCAATACGGTCACTGTAATTTTCCATTGGTGAAGGTTTTTTTTTTTTTTTTACTGACATTTTATTTATTATAGTTTGGATTTTATTTTTAGGTTGCATGTGATGTCTTATAGTTTGAATAATAGGAGAACAACAATTACCAGATGCTGCATGATGTCTTTAGTGTGGGGCTTTCCTGGCATTACATGGGATAAGATGAAGCGTTTAGCTGATCCATGTGGAATTCTCACTGACTTTGTTGAGCAAAGATAATCCATTAGATCTTTGTGGTCTTTTATGTGGAAAAATTGATTTAACCCTCTCCCTATTGTAGAGACTGTCTTTGAACTTAAATCAATGTTGACCTGCTAATTATCTAAGGAATATAATACAACATAAAAGTGCAATGCAAGTCTTTGTGTTCGTTGTTTGAATTAAACAAGGTTTAATTCAGGTCCTTTAGCGTGACCTTTGCATGCTTCACAAGAACAAACTGGCAAACGCTGATTTGCCAAGGTGTCCTTCACACTCCATTGTCATTGACACCTACAATCAAATGTTGTTAATGCATCCACACTGGCAAAAAAAAAAAAAACACATAGCAGGCCTCCACATGGGAGCTGGCAAAGGATGCTATAAGGGATGTCACTTCTGGTTGGCTCTGTTTTGTGTGAGTTGCCAGCCCACAGGGATTCTGGGAGCTCACGTGCGGATGTGCTCAGCCCCAGCCAAACCCTGCCGGCACAAGAATATAAAAACCATAACAATAGAAAGCGTGTACGGTGAAGGGTCAGAGTTCAGTAGTCACATTTAGAGCCTCACCCCAATGTCACATGCAATTTAAACACAACACGCTCACTCTTTCATTTCCCAAGAATTACGGTCGCATTATGCTCCCAGAGCAAACGTCTTGCTTCTGTGGCCTCGCTCCATTAAGCACATAAAAGAACATTTGCTGAATACTGGGTTGTTTTCTTATTTTTATTTTTTCCTGAGCTGCCCAGCCATGCCTATGCATCACTGTTGTTCTGAATGTAATTCTGGCTATCTAATGTGTTTCAGCGTTACCTGTGCTCAAAGCTATCTGTCCTTTTTCACAATGTGCTGTCATAGTCTCTACGATATACTGCCATACATGAAGCAGCAGGCTGATATAATGAGGCAAAGGTGTACATGTGTTCAAGGTGTACAAAGAAGGCACCATTACACTAGAGGTTTAAGGTACAATCAGTGGTGTTGCATCTTTTATGTGTTTTCTTAAGAGGAATGTAATTCTAGAAGAACACCACTCAGGTACATAACGGGTCCGTAAGGACCACTATTGTATCTTTTGAAGTCATACAAACAATTTTCCCTGTTTGTGCCTTGGGAAACAAAATGTACCTTTCCTTTTTTTTTTAATGACGGTTCACTTCTTTGAAAGTGATTTCCATCTCAGGACAGTTTCTGGTAGAATGAAAGATTAACAAATTAAATAGATATCTTTGTATATGAAGTTATTTTAGATAGCCACAGATGTATTTGGAGAACTGAATTTGAAAATGAGAGAAATTACAGCAATCAGAGTTTGATTGCAATGGCAGACGCTCTCACTGAATTTCAGGCTTTTTCAGATCCCATTATGATTTTGAGAACTCAGTCAGATTGTTATCGATTCTTCGTTCACTGCCTTGCTCTATGGAATGGAAGGTCACTAGAAAAATAATTGAAAGCAATCGCTTAGCCTTTCCACTCCCTTGTAATGCCCAGTGCATTTGGGTGGTACTCCCATTTACTTCTTCATAGGCTATCTCACAAGCCCAGTGCTAAGAGATTGTATACACTTCTGTCTCCCTCTGTGCAGAACCAGTCGATAGATATTCTCCACATTCTGCCCAGAGGCCAACTGCCTGCTGTCGCTCTCTCATGCTGTTAATTGTGTTAGTCGCAGGCCGCTAGAGGATCGAGGCCTCTGTCTCAGAGTTTTGTAGTAATGTGTTGGGTAACCCTAAAGCCAACATTACAGTAGGGATCAGTGCCAGAGTTCCACACTCCAGTAGCACTTCACAGAGTAGCTTGGGCCAAAGCAGGCCAGACTTAGCTTGCCTTGTGTCTGGCAGATGGCTGGTGCTAGCTGCCTCGCTTAATGAATCACAAGGAAATGGAAGCCCCTCTGCTCGGCGAGTAGCAAGCCCTCAGTCTGCATCTCGTCATCCTCCTCCTCTCCTTAAGCTGATTAATTACTGGCACTTGCGTTTATCAGCCAGGAAAGCACTCTCACAAGTCCTCTGGGAGAACTCAGCAGGAGGTCCAGTTGCCGCCCAGGCTTACACTGTTGTTGGGATGTGAGTAAATGAAGAGAGATGGATATGGCATTTTGTATTTTCACACTCAAAATCAGGAACATTGGTATACTGCTAATGTTTGGGTTTGTGTTATCCTGTAACACAGGATTCTGGTTATAACAAACCCTGAATACATGGTTTTAGTCGACTTTATGTTTCGAACACTCTAGCATATCTCCTGTGTTTTTTCTATAATTACACCATGCGCTATGAGTCTGCAGGTGATCGACTCATAAATTACTGCATTGTGTACTGTGCCATTCATTCACCAACCAATTTTGTCCTGACATTTCTCCTGTATGTATTTCTCCACCACTAGGGAGTGGAGGCATTGTGTTTTCAGGTTGTCTGTCCATCCGTCTGTCCATCCATCCGAGATTGACATTAGTGTGGTATCTCAAGAACAAGTGGTTGATTGTCGTATGAGTTATATGGTATTATCATTGTAACCAGAAGATGAACTGGTTAGCGTTTGGAATTGACCCAAACAGCATCAGTGACACAGCAAGGTCAAATGTCTGAAATATATATATATATTTCCTGTTTGAAGTTTATTTTTAGGGTATTTCAGGAACACAAATTAGTAACCTGAGAATTGAGACTTGATGGCGGCAGAGGCATCCACGTCAACAGCACTGGCATCAAGCTCAACTTGTTTCTTCATTGTTGACTTTAGGCTTGTGCTCCTTCTCTTGCTACAAGCTACTGATTTAAATCAGTTGTATCAAAATGTATCAGTGTGTCATAGGAAAACTAGTTACCAGTATGCCATTCTTTTCCAGGGAACGCATCATATAATTTCCCAGAAACAAGTTCAGTTCTTGCTTCCATTCACATTTGACCCCTTCCCAGTTAATGACTGTTTAATTTCCATTTGCCATTTGTTTGTTTCATGTGTGAAGCGGACATGTGTGTATATGATGGTGGTGTGCATTTCTTAATTGTGCATGGCATTTAAACATATGTTAAATTGGTCCAGGTGCACTTTACAATTCGCTTTAATTTAACTGTAATTTTTTTTTGAAGTTCACAGTAGGATTATTTCCATCATTGCTGCTTTAAATTCGTTTTTCAGAATTGCACTACTGACTACTACTGTTTTGTTCTACAATACTACACTAGTTCTCTTTAGGCTCCATGTATTTGGACTGTTCTAAATGAGACATAAATTGTATGTTCTCCTCAGAGCCTCTCAAGATCTTTCTGTCTCTGCACACACAGGAGCAGCACAGGCACACATCAAGGTCATTTTCTCCAGGTCATTCCGTCATTTCCTGCTTCCCTCCTCCCTCAGGTCTAATTAACTTTTTATAACAGTCTCTTTAATATTAGCCTTAAATAGAGCAGGATGTTTGATGTTGAAATCCGATTCCTGGCAGAAGTAAGCTAAGTATTTCATCAGTGCCAGGGGGTGTCTTTTCACCCAGTGGTGCAGCTCTTGGGCTTAACAAAGTGCTAGGCTTGAATAATCTGCAGTGCAGGAGGAGGCAAGGGATGAGACGGAATGCTTAACTTAGTTCTGAAGAGGAGTTCACAGCCGGCGATGAGAAACTGAATCCACTGCTGCTGTGGTTATTTCATGCATTCGGTCCGAAGTGGGACGGAATCTGGAAGTGTCTGCCGGGGTTATCTGTTTCCGTGGGATGTTTCACAGTTGCAGTGCTAAAATTATCTCTTTGCAAAATGTGTATGCAGCTGTCATGTGATTGAAGCATGTACTTCTATCTGTGGCAGAGTGGAAGGACCTCAAACTTCACTCTATAAGAATGTATTAATAATATGTTTTATCTTTGCACTTTTTCAGGCTCCGCCCCCTTATATCATCAAATCAAAAGAAGAAAAGAGCAGCTACACAGGTGAGGAACTATTAAGACTGATAGCACAGACATGAGGTTTAATCGGCAATATTTCACTATAAATTACAAAATTTACATACTAAATTCTAAATTAGTTTACAAGGATATGTGCTATGTTTGGTTATAGAGGCAGTTCATTTTATTTCAGCAGCTCATCAGTGAATTAAAATGGTAACCAATACCTACAGCCCCATGTGAGTCCTGTGCTACATCTTTCTCAGTAATCATGTGGCACTTTATATGGAATTCATATTTATTCTGAAGCCAGGATCTACTGTTATGGTTTGATTGTTTGATTGATTTGCTGTTGTGACTTTTAGTGCATCTGAGCATGCTCAGATTAGGATCTGCTTAACCTGTATTTAAATCTGATGCTGTGCTGTGAGAGAGATAGAATAAGAGGGAGAAAAAGGGGAGAGGTATATGCAGGCATAGAGAGAGAGCACACACAAACACACACACACACACACACACACACACACGTACAGATTGCTGGCAGGGGTCAACTGGGCCGTCGCTAGGCAACCTCCTGGTCCTGTCCCGGTTGCTGTGGAGTGGCTGCTCTGATTGGCGGAAGAGAGACAGCAAAATGAATTGGTGTTACATAACCGCATGTGTTCCTGTGAGGGAATCGGAAAGGAGTCACCATCAACAAACAATCATGAGCATTTATCTGACTGCTCTCTCCAACCCAAGGAAAGGTCTAGGGGGAAAATGTAAATGCAGTGTGACTCACTGTGAGAAGCTCTCAAAGATATTTATTACTGTGTTCCCTGAAGTTGTCATGTCAACTTTGTCACTGTGATCTGCCGGTACACAGTAGGAGAAAATGTCATGCCTCCAGGGCCGTGTCGCAAGACGAACAGAGACCTTCTACTCAAGACTACAAATAGTGCAAAGTTTATAGTTTCACATTTGTTTAATGTTAGTCCCTAACTTATTCACCTAGATTATTTGCCATGCTCATTCTTTTCATGTTAGATTTAATGAGTCCCAGAGATTCTATAGCTGCCAAGCTTCTCGATTTGATTGATCCAAGTTAGGGTTAACTCAGTTGGGGTCTGACCCATGGCAGAGCGTCAGGCTCTCTTTGAGGCCAGCAGAGGGGCCGCTTCTGAAGCTGTGCACAGTTTTTTCCTCTCACTATCAGCAGAACCCTGCTGCTGCAGCTACCAGTTCTACAGAGAGACTGCCTAGAGAGGACCCTCATACCATACACGCCAGCTATAATTAGCTTATACTTCCATATTCATCTTTACTTTTCTACAACATGATAATTAATTAGGCCTCTTGCATCCCCGGGCGGTGATTTCTCTCTCACAAATCCTTTTTTTTTTCTTTATATAACTGTCTCTGTTTTTCCTCCCGCCCTGTCTCTGTATTTTTTTCTACTGTTCCTTACGGATATTGAAGTAGTCAATACTGAATACATATATACTACATAACTGGCAGTGATCCAGTTTCCCCATTTGTTTATCTTATACACTTTATGGCTACCTTGCTCCCTGTCATTGATTTTAGTGGATGTTTTCACAGAGCGTTGAATTAAATTGGCCTCAGCCTATTATTGATTAATGCAAGGTTTGTTGACGGTCAATACAAACTTATCCAAAAAAATCAACATAAGCTTATTCTCTCTCCTGTAATATTTAGATTGTGCCCAGTGATGTGATGCTGCCGCCAGTGACCCCTGAGACCCCGCCAGCTCCTACTCCTCCTCCAGTCATAGAGAGTGGCCCTGTGACATATGAGGAGCCCACTGAGGAAGAGGAGGATGAAGAAGTGGAAGAGCCCTGTGTCAGTGCTATGAAGCTTATGGGAGGGAACGGTCAGTATGAGCAACAGACAGGTTCATCAACCAACAGACAGGTTTGGATGATGAAGCTACAGTTAGTGATATTTATATAGCTCAGTGTTGGTGGACTGATTGAAATTATATAAATACATTTAAAACAAACAGCTGACTATGTATAATCAGTAGATTATGCGAGTACCGATGAAGATTTTCACCATTCATGGTGGCAGGCAGCGTCGTGTTTATTTTACTTGTCCCTCGTTGTCTGAAATACATTGAGGTCGAGACCACCTTTGTGTAGTCCGAGACAAATCCAAGACCTTGAATAATTTAGACAAAACCGAGGTCAACGGGTGATATATACCTAGTCAAGGAGTCCAAGTAAAAGTGAAACCAAGATCAAGGCAAAAGAAAAGGCTCCTCTGGTTTCTGTCAAAACTTCCCTAATGGCGACATCTGAGAGTCAGCTATACACCTGCAAACCTACTCTGACCAATGGATTTAAGTATGCAGGAGCATATCACCAGCTGTTGAACAGGGAACATATAGAGCACTGCAATTAATCTGTACATCTGAAAAGAAAAGAAAATAAGAGAGCATTCAATATAATTTATGTAAAGCCTTTCAAATTTTGGCAGTGACAATGATCAGTGTTTTTTTGGCACACAGTATGCATTTAATATGAAATTTCAATGTTTACATAGATTTTTTTTTTCCAGAAGTTCTTCCTTTGATGTAACTTGAGCTGAAAAATGAATGGAAGTGAATTTTTAAATGTTTTTTTTTGTTTGTGTGTGTGTGTGTGTGTGTAGTAAACAAACCAGTAACCTTTTTCCCATAGAGTTGGCTAAATGGCCATAGTGACCCAAAATAGTTTTGTGCCTGGACCAGATTTGAGTACTACAATCCTAGTAAATATGGAGATCACTTCCCTTCCACCACCTTTACCCCCATCGTCTCCCTAATTCAACCGCAAAGGGTGAAGTCTATCAAGTGCTTCCTCCAAGTCACGTGAAGCCAGTCAACCGCTAAAACAGTGGGAATATGCTCATTTGAGTTCAGTTCACTTTATTGTCCACATGGGAAATGTTATTTGCAGCTTAATATGACAGCAGCACAAAACACCACATAATTACACATGATTTATAAAAGCCAAAGAACAATAAATACAATTTATTTTAAAGCGTTCCCTGCGATGGATTGGCACCCCATCCAGGGTGTCCCGGGGATAGGCTCCAGGCTCTCCATGACCCCGTGTAGGTTAAGCGGTACAGAAAATGGATGATTGGATGGATTTTAGTGTCAAGTGACTTTTGTGCAAATTAAGCATATTTACGACACATACTAAAAAAGAATATTTGTATCTTTTCATAATAAATACTATCTATCCTCTTCCACATACATGAGCTCAAAAACACCCATGGTTGGCTAGTGTCACTGTGATTGACGGGAGAGAAAGAATGCCATCTATCCCAATTTTTCCATCCCATGGCCAATTTTTAATCTTATATTATAAACCTTTTCTCTTTTAATTCCAATATCTCAAATTCAATTCAGGAACTTTGCCTCTCTTCCCAGAATATGGCTGCGAAGCCGAAGAGGAGGAAGTTTTTTAATGCACAGTGTTTGTCTTCCCGAAAACAAGCTATGATTTCATCAGCATCTGAGTGATGTCTTCTCCCAATGTAGAGACAAGAGAGCGAGAAAAACACGGCTTGGGCATGTGTTCTATTGTCATTACCGTGAAGGAACATCTATGTGTCATTGAACTTGTTCAAGTCCTGCAGCATCTGAGAGAGCAGCGAGGGACATCTGAGGGCGTTTGTGCGATATGATGGAACCACATGACTGAAGACAAGAACTGTAGGTTTTGCGTTCTTGAACTATTAGACACATGCTAATCCGCCAGATGTGCACTGCTTGCTGTAATTACGTATTTCGTAATTACGAAACTGCTTAACAAACGATACACGTGCTAAGAGGAAACCTAATAAGCTGTTGAACATCTAGTTATGTTGTGACGCAGCTTTAGAATCGACTGATGTAGCATTCATTTAGGAATGAAGCCCACTCAGGTGATGTTTGTATGACCAGTGACAGATTTCATTGCCATCCTCATTTCATTCACACTTGTGAATAATATGATAGTTGTTTCTGATGTTTCTAGGTTGACAGCAATTGTTTTTAAAAATGCTTGAAGGTGCTCTGATAATAGCTGTGATATTTTGAAGAAAAAAATGTTATGTAATGGATTTATTTTTGCGTCGTTTTAGTCTTGTCAGAGTTTTAGCTTCGTTAAACTCTCTAATATTGGCGCTCATGTTCGCATATGAGTGCACGTATGTATAAATTTGTATAAATGTACATAATACCTATTGAAGTTACGTCACTTGCTTCGTTTCGATGAAAATGCAATGTTTCCATTTTAATTTTTAATTGCAAATGTTGATGTAATGTATTATGCATCACTGTGTTTGTTACTGTGATATTCTCCTGTTGTTTTGTTCTGCTGGCTACATTGAAACCCTTTAGATCTCTATTAAATTTCATAAGAAACACCTCACAGGGCTCGGTGATGAACAGCTGGTGGCCTGAGAACATTCCTAGGTGTAATTAAATTCACAATTTCCATGAGAAAAAAACACTATGTATTCAACCACTTGTCAAGATTTTATTGTGCGTGTCAGAAAAAGGACAGAAAAAAAACTATAATGGAGTATTTGTTACAGTACCAAGTTCAGTTCCTCATTATTATGTTTGATATTTGACATTGTGACTGTTATTTTCTTTTCTCTTCCAAATCCTTTTGTTTGTCTTAAGCATGGCAGTGTCTAAATGGACTGCTGTAACACGTAAAGATTCTTTGTTATACATGAGCCGTAGCCCGTATTATGAAGGCTGCCTTTTAATGCTGATCTCCCATTTCTCAGTTCTTCATCTGGAAGACATGCACCCACTGACAAATCTGTCTGTGTGTAACGTGAGCTCACTCACAGACCCTCAGGTGTGCACGTGCGTGAGTGTGTGCGTGTGAGAGGGCAGCAGATGGCTAGCACTCTTTTCTCCTTGTGATATCACCGTCAGCTCGCATCATTCTTCCATACATCATTCCCGTTTTATTATCAAGGTGTACACCTGAGACTGATGAGAAAAAGAGCTCATGTCATGAAAATACACCTGGTAAATATAGCAAACGTATTTATTTCTCTTAACTGCTAGGTTTGACTATAAGGTCACTTGGATAAGGTCAAGGTATTCTTATATTGCATATACATAATACTGAAAGTGTCCTCTTTGTATTTTGTCCATGTATCATCTATCGCTTGGGTGCTGGAGTATGCAGCATTATGATGGTGTAATCTTTGTGCAGGTGCTTCTGGAGTAGATGCAGTCTATCCGCCTGCCTCCAACTATGAGACTGCTGGGTAATATGACACTATAATGGTCTGGCGCTGCAGCACTGCTGCCTGCCAATCATGTCTGATTTTATTTGTTAGCAGATGCTGACTCTTTCACACTTCAACTATATCAGGTTCTTCAAAGACTGGATTAAACAGCACAGCCTGGTCTGCTCCGTTTCCCCTCTCTCTGACTGACTGAAGACCAGGCTCCGGTTTCTACCCATAATTCCCAAGCAGCACTCTAAGCAAGGTCATCTCAGTCACTTCACCAACTTTTAGTCATCTGGCTTGGATCAGGGGATTCCTCCTAATTAATAGGCCTAATTGATTTACTTGGTTGTGTCAGTTCAGTGTCAGAATGTAGTTGAGTATATGACCCAGTTTGCTTTTTAGATATAAATAATGTATATTTTTTTCACAAGGAAAATCGTATCTTTTGTTTTGGAAATGTTTATCACGACAAAAGGTATTTTGATTATATCAATAGCATGATATGATGGAGCAAATAGAATAGAATAGATTTTATTGACTGACTGTTTAGAAGCTCACAAGGTTTTGGCATAATAGACAAACATAAATAGATGCATAAATAGATATAAATCTCTCCATAGATCGTGCCTCATCAGTTTTTTTTAGTAAAGTTGTGTGTAAATGTTTGCCAAACTGAACTAAACATTTCCGGCAGATTTAAAAAATTTCAGAAATGCTGATTTTGGTCGTACTCTTGCATATGTATGTTGATTACCCCTAAAGTGCGAAGCATGTTCTTGACACAGCTCGTTTGCATTTAATGACACCCACAAAACAAAAAAGCACACAGAGGGCTGGAAACATGAAATAACAACTAAATGGTGAAAGAAATGACAGAAAGTAAAAAAATGCCAGTTATTTCGACTTACTGCTATGCCAAAAAATATCTCGCAGAGTGACAGCATCTGAAAAGGTCGACCACTAGAGACAAATTAGGGAAAAGTTGACTTAGGTGTGAATTAAGTGAGATGAAAAGAAAATGGTTTGACATGAAAACAGAGAAGAAAAAAAAATTCCACACTGTACCTTGGTGATCATGGACACCAAGAATATCACACAGGGAAACTGCTATTTTTAAATGTGTTTTGGCCAGTGTGCTGGATCTGAAGTGTTGCACAGCATTCAAAGAATTCAAAAGGAACTGATTTATAGCTTTCATCCTCTTAAAAAAGTCACTTAAAAAGGCGTTTGTTTACGGCTTATGGCTGTGCGCCGACAGACCAGCCCATCCTCTGTTTATACAACAGCATTGCTTTTGTCATGATTGAATCACTAGTTATATTTGTCTTAATTTATGGTTTTATGTTGGCTCTTTTTCTTTATTTTCCATATTCATTAATTAATGCTAATAATATAAAAAGACTGGGTGTCTAAAAGCTATTCTTAGTCCCTGCCCTAGTGAACTAGCATGAGGATGTTTTTTTTTTATAAAGACTAGGAAGCACTTCTTTAAGTCGCTCTGGATAAGGGCATCTGCTAACAAATAAATAAGCAATACAAACTTGACAGTATATATCTTCTTCTTCTTTCGGCTTTTCCCTTCAGGGGTCTCCACAGCGAATCATCACTCTCCACCGATCCCTATCTTCTGCATCCTCAACACTTGCACCCACTAGCTTCAT
>CM074963.1:6645548-6662301 GCA_037577455.1 Pangasius macronema
TGTCTCTAAACCATACAGCATGGCCGCTCTCACCACTGTCTTGTACACCTTCCCCTTGATTCTTGCTGATATTTTTCCATCACACTTGACAGTATATATATAAAATATATAAAAGTACAGTAATATATGCTAATTATATGATCTGAAGTCAATCAATCAAGTAAATTTACACATTTGTAGGATACAAATTTCTGGTGCAAGTGCTCCTACTTGAAGAATAAGGCCCTTGTCTCTATCATTGCCTAACTGTGAGCTATGAGTGTCATACGGTAGAGAATTGATTCAATTTTGAGTCTGGTTTTTCAGAAGTTTTCCTCTTCATGTCGTCTCAGGGAGGTTTTCCTTGACACTGTCATCTTAGGTTTGATCATTAGGGAGCTAAAGCTACATCTACATCTGGATTTCTGTAAGCTGCCTTTTGACCAAGTGAAATTTCAATTGAATTATGTTGTGCAATGATAGCCTTTCTGAGCAGCTGCAGTGCTAGCTGTAGCCTGTGAATCAGCATATAAGAAAGGAGAGGGTATGTGATGTATGTGCTGTGAGACGCTGCACATCCAGGCTTTGGAATTGTCCCTCCCCATCCAGGTCCACTCAGCTGGACTCAGGTGAGCACAAAAACTCACTGATCTTGTACTGTGCTTCCAGTGTCCAGCACTCCTTGCATTCCCTTAATAGACAGTCTTCGAGAGTAAGTCCTCGAGAAGTAAGGTTGTTACAGTCAGCGTACTGATTATTCCACATATTTTCATGTATTTTAAACGTTCTGTAAGGCAGTGGTTCTGTAACTTTTTAGGTGGCGGACCAGTTAACTCCCCAAATCAGAGGAAAAAAGTAAAAGTGATGTACATATTGCCCTCTATTTGAAATAGCCTCAGTTTACAAATAGCATTGCTCAGCCATCAGTGTTGTTGCTATCTTAATGAGAAGAATAGTGCTGTTTTTTTTTGTTTTTTTTTTCGTCTTTGTTTGCAGGTCAACAAGTGTAGAAAATCCAATCCAAATGTGTTGCAGACGGCATTAGCTGCGTCACAGCTGAGTCAGCCAGTCCAGGATACTCCGCTGAATGTTCTGTGGGTGAAAAAAAACCTCTGTTGGTGAAAGCATGTTACAGAGTTGATGTCCTCAAATGGATTTCTGATCCACTTAAAGCCAGGGTCTGATTCTCGGAAATATTTCTCCAATTGCAGGCCTTATAGGTGTGCTTTCAAGGCTGCAACTATGTCGCCATTTAGCTACCCTTCAGCTGTAAAGAGAAAATCCTCAAGCACTGGGAAAGATTTTGAGCTCTCAGCGATCTAGGTGTGCACACTGTAATTCCATCTCGAGGCATGCAGCTTTTATATTTGTGCTCAGATTCCAAATGAGGCCAGAGTTTAGCTGATTTCATAGCCTCATTATCCAGTGTGTCCTAGCACAAAGTATTGATGGAGGATCTGGTCTGGATGTGGTCTATAATATAATGACCTCTCTTCTTCATGGCTACATATGTTTCAATATTTTTCTATCATACATAACTTATTATTTCTTTTACTTATTAAATTGTATCAGGCTGCCTTGTCACTGTGGTTATAGCACTTTTGAATTCTTGCACTTATTTTTGGTAAATTGGTGGAATTGGTGACTACCTCAAACGATTCCTTGCCAATCCTATGGCGCATGTGGTCCAATGTTTCTTCAGTTCCCCATTCACTTGCTCACTCATTTTAGTTCCTACCTAGATCTATTTCTCAATTACTGTTTGCCACACCAAAATGGAAGAAAAAACCTTTAACCATGACTTCATCTTATCTTGTCATATACGACCTCTCATTAAATGTGTACAGAGATGTTACAAAGCTTGGAAAGATGTAGCAGAGATTATTGGTGCCTCTGGTGAGTGTATGTAGCTAGTACAGTTGGCTTGCTTTGTTAATTTGCAAATCCACTGGACAGTCCACAGTCACAACAGACAAAAGTAATAGTTGCTACACACCCACAAGAGACAAACTACAAGCGACACAAGCGACTTGTCACTTGCTAGTGTGAACGCAGGGTTACACTGAGCTCAGCTCCAGCTTCTTTCTCACTTGGCCACATTGCATAAAGGCAACTGCCAAATGAATAAATGTAATCTGCTCTGATTCTACACGCATACATAGCCGGGCACATAGAAGATTTATTGGTGACTAGCTTTGTGACAAGCATTTGGCTGCTTTGTGGCAAACTTTTGTAACCCTTCTCAATATCAGCACTTACTGCAACTTCAGTTGCTTTTTCTTTCCTTTACACAACTGTCTTGTGCTCACAGCACTGTCACTGTCAGCTTCTTAAACAGCTACATGCTTGGATTGTATTCTTCTTCACTTCATCTCTTTTGATAAAAGCATCTGCCAAATGAATGAATGTAAATATAACATACTAAACCTCACAGCTGCTGTGATTCCACACGCTTACTTAGTCCTTCACACAGAGAAATCATTGGTGCCTAGCTTTGTGATTGACTGCTTTGAGACATTTTGCGAACTTGTGAATTCAGTTACAGCTCACTCTCTTCTTCACACAATGGTTTTTCACGTGCGTTTGTTAAATTGGTGGAAATGTGGTCTCGCAACACTGTCACTGTCAGCTCTTTTAACAGCTACTTGCTTGGATTGTATTCTTCCTCACTTGGTCGCTTTGGGTAAAAGCATCTGCCAAGGGAATGAATGTAAATATAAACACACTAAACCTCACAGCTGCTTTGATTCCACACACATACACATGCATTCACATGGAGAATTTATTGCCACTGTCTCAGCGTATAGCATATTCATTAGATCTCCCTAGGGATTGGACTGTTGTGTTGCTGTCTGTTCAATGCCTGAGTTTACCTCAACAGGAAGATCTGTTGGATGTAGAACATATACGCCACCTAATGCACACAATGTCTGTGGCCATGTAACACACAGGTGAGAAGAAGTGATATGCATAATGAGAGGCAAAGTGTATTGGATCCATTAAGAGATGAGCATTGGGAAGGTTGTGAAGCAACTCGCTGGGGCTCCATCTGAATGATCTATTGGAATGCAGACAGGAGCCACAGAGCCTCTGAGAAGGGTAGAGACCCACTGCCCACAACCCCCTCCGTCTCTGAGCCATCTGCTGCTGTGCCGTTCCCTCTGCCTCCTCTCTCCCAACTCCAATACGAGCGCTCTGTGACAGGCGGCACCCGCATGCTATGGAAAGCTGGCATGTGCCTGTATGCTGATCTGACATTCTTTCCACTCCAGCATTTCGATGCAAAGGGTTTGAAGGGGCTTGCATAAATATGCAGGCTATGCATATTTATAGAGATTATGAATTAAACAACTCATTTTCTACTTGACTGTATAGCCTGGCATTGGATGATGATGCTGATTAAAGGTATATTTTTATCCTAGCTCATGATGTTCCTGGGTATTTAAATCTCTCTCCCTCTCTCTAATGTAGTCAAGCCCTATAAGAATGTTCTTATCTTGAGTAATTATCCTCTTACCGTAGTTGTCTGTGGCCTACAGGCAGTGCCATCATACCCATCGTAAACACCCAGATCTGAAAGATTACTACTCATGTTCCCTTCCTTAGTCCTCTCAAATGTTCTCCTCAAACAGAAAGCAGCATGTATACACTGTATTTCTGGTGTTTGGAAGATGCAACCAAGCACATGCTTACATTTTTTTTTTAAATTGTCATAGATGTAATGTATTGTCAGAGACTAGATCTTGTGCTCAATTTAGGAAAACGGTCGAATCAGCAGTTATCCAGCTGTTATAGCCAGGAACTGTTTTCAAATCAGTCACACCCAGCTTGTTTTTGTGTGTTTTAGGTGTGTTATTGTTTCATTCAGTTGAGATAAAGCCTGATACCACTGTTTGTGGAAAAGCACAACTATGTAGGCGTTCTCCATGAGAGAATGAGCGAGAGAGTATGTTTCGATACGTTACTAGCTTTATGGAACAGTCTCAACATGCATAACACTGCACCAGCTGTTCTTCCTGCATATGTCAATCTGCAGAAAATATGACTCAGAGAGCAAGAGAAAGACAGAGGGTAATGTAGAAGAGAGGGAGTGAGATGCTGCAGACAGATTTATGCAGACCACACAAAACGGAAGTGTTGATGCAGTGATAGATGGCCAGATAAAATCCCGTCTACTGAAACCTTTTCACATGGGGAAGTTTTTGAGATTTTATACTATGTAACATTTGAATGTTACTATGTTTCTTTTTTTTGACAATATCTGAAGCACAAGTAAAGTTACACCATTTTGAATAAATACCCCAAAAACAAAAAGTGAGAAAACTGCATTTTCACTCCAGTGGTCATCTTCATCTTCGAGTCCTCATTCACAACTCCATACATTTGAAATTCTGTTGAAATACTAATTACCTTTTTAAAGTGACTAATGTTTTTTTTTTTTAATGTTGCTATCTGACAGATATAAGACGGCATTCCTTTGATTTGCTCATTACCCTATTTTGCTCCACAGAGTTATTTATTGCATATATTGGTCAAAAATAGGAATTGTAGCAAGCACTAATAGAGGCCCATTGGGGTGCGAATCATGCTGCCCCAATGCTCAGGGAAGGAGCTGATGACAGGACAGTTAATAGGGTTGCCAGGTTGGGATAGTTTAAAAATAATTTGTGGCCACCAATATCTCGTTTTATAATAAATTATTGGAACGAAATCTAATACATTTCCACAAACAAAGTGTAAGTGCATACGGTGTGTTTAAATGTGTCTAACTTTTCCAGTGCCTGAGTTTTTTCTGGGCTAGTGTCAGGGTTGTTTTGTGGTTTTTGGGCTGGAAATTTAAATGGTTAATGACATTAGCTCAGTTTTTTTTTCATCTCGCACATTGTGACATGGTGATAGGAAACATAACTGCTGTATCGAACACAGTTGAGGAAAGGAATGTCTAAAATGGCTCAAAATGAGCTGCTAGAGTGTATGCTCAATGACTGCATGTTGTCAACTCTCAGCTGCCGATTAGGGGTTACTCTAAGAATTCAATAGATAGTAGCCTATTGCATAAGTCAAGTATGATAGGCTTTCAACTTATTTTTGTTTGAAGCTATGTCGTTATTAATGTTGTCCTGCCCCACCAAAATCGTGGTCACTAGCTGCTGATAGGGATATGGGTTATTGATTTTTAGATAGTGTTCCTTAGGGGCTGGGAACAGCGTGGCACTCTGTGAGGAGGCATTGCAGGAAGATGCTAGATTAAGAGACACAATCGAACCATCCATGCAACATCCGTTTCTGTGGAAAACATCCATGGGGCACTGCTTCCTGTCTGTGTTTACTGTGCCAGACACACTTGATTTAATCTGCAATTGCCTTTTTTTGTCCAACAGTCAGACCCAGCTGTTTTTCTTCTATTCAAGTGTGCAGTGCTTTTGACCTTGTCAGACTGAGGTGCTTGGGAAAATAAAATAAATGGTACGGTGTGAAGATATATCTGAAAAGACTGCTGTATTTCCAACAGGTCAGTGCTAGACAGGTCAGGCTGCACTGAAGCTCATTCTAGTGTTGACTTAACACTCTAAGCCGCTTGATTGCGTAGAGCGAACATGTGTCCTGCTCAATTTAGGGCATGTCAATAAATCAATAGTTAGGATGGCTAAGGTGTCTGCTGCTGTCTGAGCATGTCAGTCTGAGTGTGTGTGTGTGTTGTGTACCATTTGCAGGTCTCTGAGCTCTCTATGCTAGTCATTTGTTAGTTTTCCTCAGACAGGTAAACAGGCATTCAGGATGCCTACTCAAATAGTCAAATAATCAGTTTTACTGAAGGGAGGTCAGCTGTGTGTCGCTTCACGTGATTATCAGAATATCAGGCTGATCTCTCAGTGAGGTTGAAAGACGACTCCACCTAGGCACACACACATGTTCTAATGCGAGTGCAAATCCGTATACATCCGTAGACTGCAGCATGATTAAATATGAATGGGAAAGTTAAAGTCTTTTTCCTTAAAAGAAAATAGTTTCAATCAGATTCACTAATGAAAAAAATACACCTGAGATAAGAAACATTTGATTCTGAAGGCTTGGCAAAGCACATAAGCTTCCAGCTAGGTTTGATAAAGCAGTGTCTGAAAATCTGAAAATATTTGGGTGTGATACTTTGAAAAATGTTAATGTTTAATGTTTTTATATGTACTGGAAATTGAATGCAATCAAAGCAGGAATAGATGTGAAAAAACATAGACCTTACTCTTTTTCAAACAATAATGTACCCACACACACACACACACACACACACACACACACACACACACACACACACATAAACACAAGGGAATCAAATGCTGATAGATGATTGCAAGTGTGGGCCATAAGGGTGCCATTTTTACCTGTCAGGGGACCTTTTAGACGTGATTACACATGATTAATACCTTTCTCCATCATAGCTATTCATTACCCTCCACTCTGTCCCTGAGGATCCCGATCACACTGGAACAAATCACTCATGGCCTATTTCAATTTTAGTCTCAGCAAAAGGCATCCGTAACAGCCCCACGCATGCGGCGGTTTAATGACTTTTATGTCTGTCCGCTCAAATATGTTGTGATGAGTGCAAATAGCCCTTTTGTGACGGTTCATTCTGCCGCGTTTCGCCACGGATCGGCTTTTTTCACGCTCAGATGATAGAGCACAGTCTGAGAGCCGTAAAGCCGAGACAGTGGACTGTGGCAGCAGATGGCTGCTTTGAGCATCTCGAGTTTGAGCAATTCTGTAAGACAGCAATTTAAAGCTGTATCCAAACACAAAGAGGACAAAACATGTCAATCATAGATTGCATTTATTACACCTGAGTTTGTGTGAGGGACTGGGGAGAGATTAACTCCTGTCAGAGATTTTGCTTTTGGAGAACGTCTTTTTCATTGTTTTATATCAGATCTTTGGATTTATCTTACATTTCACTTTAGGATATGGTTATAGTTAGTGAATTATGTGAGAAGTAATACATTAAAAAGGTATGCTGTTATAGGAAAATAATCATATATACATGAACCACCATCATCCAACAGGACATGGAAGTGTGTCTACTTACCTGTCAATCATGTTTTGTGTGCGTGGCTTTAGTGGAAAACTGCTAACCTCAGCCAAGTTATGCAAAAATTGCTGACTTTATGCATCTAAATAATAAACAACTGCAGCACTTGTACTCTTTCCATCAAACTCAAACCAGCTGTCCAAGACCATTTAATGCGGCACTTACTAACTGTAGACTTTATAACTGTGCTTATGTTTATGTATTTTTGCTTAATAATATATTAGCACAGTGCAGTGCAGTTTCGTATACAAACTGCAGTAGATTAGGTAGTGTTAATTTTGGTGACAAAAAGTAAAACAAAAATGTTAATCAACAAAGACAAAACTAAACAATGTCTAAATAATTCACCCTGCTACTCAAAGTATGTAATGAAATATAGTTACATTTTCTGCAATGAATAGAAATTGAAAATAGAAATAGAAAATGTCACAGCCAGTTGAATGAACAAACTCTTTTCCCCCCATCTTAGTGTGCTTTCTGTACAAAGGTTGATTAGATGCAGGAATTAAAATGAGCTGGGCTTTAGCACTCGGTGGTTTGCAGTGAGATGCAAGGTGAAAGGATGCAGCTGTGGTTGTGCACACTGCTGCCTGGCTTCTTTGATAGATGGTTTTAAAAAAAGATGCAGCCACACTCATAACTTGTTAGGTAACATTAGCAACTAAAGTGACATTGTTTTGTGATGAAATAACACAAACTCTGTCATCGCCATGTGATCATTTCAGCAGCATTCATTTAGCCACATCCCTTGCTGACCAGCTACTAGTTACCAAACACAGGCCTGGTAGATGTAAATATTTTCTAAATTACTGCTACTAATGCAACAAGTTATTTTTAAGAAAACAACATAACAGCAATCCAGTTAGAAATTCTCGAGCATTTCTAGTAACAAGGAAACTGGAATTTTTTTGGCAGTGGCAAAAAATGGTCTATCGGTTTGACCATCTCGGCCTGTGTTTTGGCAGCAGGTAAGCTGGTCAGACCAAGCTGGATATTTCAGCCAGGATGAGAAAAGGAGAAAGTAAGCATAACACTTAAGAAGGAATTAAAACTTTTTCTTCATTTACATTTTGGAATCTTAAAAAGAAAAAAAGAAAAAAAGACTAAAGCAATTTCAATTTTGTTGACTAAATTTGATGTGGTAATTCGTCAACTAAATTTAGACTAAAACTATCAACAATCAAACTAAAACAATTAAAGTTTTTTTGGTCAAAAAACTAAAACTAAATTTACATTCAAATTAACTGTCTAGATTAACACTGACAGTAGGGTACAAGGTGAATATAAAATATAGACAGACTTTGTATTATGCCTCTTGTAGGATCTACCTTCATATAGCATTATAACTTTTTAATATGTCACATTTTCCAGTGACTCTGGACAAAACATTAGGATTATGTAGCCATGCATGCATGTTCATACAAACATGTGTCAAGATCTTCAGTTAACGTTCACATCAAACACCATAATGAGGAAAAAGTTTGATCTCTGTGATGTTAACCATGTCATGGTTGTTGGTGCCAGACAGGCTGGGTTGAATATTTCAGAAACTGCTGATCTCCTGGGATTTTCACACACAACAGTCTTTAGAGTTTACACAGAATGGTGTAATAAACATCAACAACAACAAAAAAAACATCCTGTGTGCAGAGAGTCTGCAGGCTGAAACAAATTGTTGATGAGAGATATCAGAGGAGAATGACCAGACTGGTTTGAGCTGACAGGAAGTCTATAGTAACACAAATAAGCAGTCTTTCAACCGTGGTGAGCAGAAAAGCAACTCAGAATGCACAATACATCAAACCTTGCAGTGGATGGGTTACAACAACATGAGACCACATCAGATTCCACTCCTGTCAGCCAAGAACAAGAATCTTAGGCTATCATGGGCACAGATTCACCCAAACTGGACAGTTGAAGACTGGAAAAAATCCAGGTGATTACTCAAACTCAAACCAGCCCAACTGGTACCAACGACCATGCCACAGTTAAAGCCACAGAGATCACATTGTTCCACATTCTGATGTTTGATAAGAACATTAACCAAGGCTCTTTATAAAAGTAGAACTTTTGACAGTTTGGTGTTCTGGAGAACTCAAATGTGTCTATATCATGCCAAGAAGAAAGGACATCAGCCATGACCTCAGAGAAGCAATTGTTGATGCTCATCAATCTGGGAAGGGTTATAAGGCCATCTACAACCAATTTGAAATGCATCATTCTACAGTGAAAAAGACTGTTTACAAATGGAGAGGCTTCAAGAAAGTTGCAGTCTTCCTGGGAGTGGGTGTCCCAGGAATTCTGTCCAAGATCAGACTGTTTAATGCTCAGAGATACAAAGTAAAACCCATGAGCTACATCATGTGACCTACAGGCCTCTGTAAGCACATTAAATATCTTTGGACTGGTGAGACCAAGGTGGAGATGCAAGCACATCATCACATCGACAGCTGAATGGCTAAAGAAGGAAAAAATGAAGGTGTTGGAATGGCAAGTCCAGACCACACTCCATTGAGATGCTGTGCTGGGATCTTAAGAGAGCTGTGCATAAATGAATGCCCTCAAACATCAATGAACTGAAGCAATGCAAAGAAGAGTGGGCTGAAATTTCTCCAAAAGATGTGAGAGACTGATAAATTCCTGCAGAAAACATTTATTTCAAGTTTTGTTTTTTTTTTTTGCTAAAGGTGGTTCTGCAGATTACTGAATTACACAATGTACTTATTTTTTTTTTCTACCTGCTTTCTGAATGAAAGAAAAAAAATGACTGTTGTGTTTTTTATTGTTGTCATCTGAGGTTATCTGTGTGTATATAGAGGTTGGTGAGGACCACACAATCATTATTTATACCCTGATAAATAAAAACACAGAATTAAAGGAGCGTGTACTTTCTTTTTCCCATGACTGTACATGGAGTATCACACCCTGGCTTGAGCATAACTTTGACATGTCAGTGGAAACTAGCATCCATTATACACCTACAGGCTCTCATTTTTACTTACAGTACACTTCTTCCCAAGTACTGAGAAAATTCCATTCCATCTTCCTACAGAAATGTTAGGTAACACAAAGAAATTGGTACTGACTTATCATCCTACTACTAAAGCAGTGGCTAAAATGCTAAGTTAAAATAAATTAAAAAAAAGTTTTAAAAAACTTCACAATCCTCTAGGATGATCTTGTGACTGCTTGCCTTTTTAAAGAACCTCCGCTCACATCTCCTACAGATGTGACAAAGACATGCTTGTCAGGAGTGAATTAAGTGATCACCCTAATAATAACTGTGATACTTACGCATTCAAGCGCTCAAGATGTTCCACTTGTACATTTTTTAAAAACAGTCTCTAAAATCACAGGCCCTGAAGGATTAGTTTTGTCAATCACTCCTCATGCATCAAGGCAGGAGTTATTTATTTTCTTTCCTCTACACGATCAGTCATGCATTGGAGAAGCCAATAGGAGACTGGCTGATTGTTTTGTTGAGTACCTTCATACAATCAGAATGAAGGAGTTCTCCTTTCATGTAGCAGGACAGCTCACCAACAATGAACATAGCATTATTGATTTCTCCATTTGCATTGTTTGCTATTTTATTTTTCTGAAAACTTTGTATAATACACCGAAATGTATGTGTAAAGAGTAAAACACGATGGGGCGTGCTGTTATAGGAAGATAATCATCAGTGGTGTGATGTGATGTAGCCCAACATAAAGTGCTGATTATTTTCCAATAGCATCATATCCCAAAGTATTTTATTTCCAACACTAACAGTTTCTTATATATCAAACATTTTATTCATTTATAGTTATGTTAAATGTTGTGGAATGTCCACAAAATGAGTTAGCTCCTAGTCCCTTTCTTATATTTTGTTTAAGAGGGTGAAACCGTTGTAGTTTTCACACTAAGCCTCGCCGTGTTTGCTGTCTCTTTCCAGCCCTTGACCTTGTTGTCTCCTGCAGGTTGCTTGTGGACAGTGTGTGGGGGCTGCTGATTGTTTTCTTGTCTTTCAGGACAAAAAGTCTTGTCACTATTGGCCATCACTCAGCCTTCTATGCCAAAGGCTGCTACTGCTCTAATTGAATTCATTAATGGATTACGGGGCCTGGACAGGAACACCCCCTGAGGCAGGTGGCTCCACGCTAGTTTCTTTGTCACTTGATCCTGTGGAGGAGGACAAGCTGCAACGAAGCCCCTGTTCCCTCCCCGGAGCTACTGGGCGTTTGGTAGTCTTGCTCAGTGTCTGGCTCTCTTGATCTCCATCATTCAGCTCCATGGCAACACCATGTGGGGCCCGTCATACTCTGTCCAAACCGTCCAAGCAACAAGAAAGGGTTGTGACCTTGCTTGAACTTTGACTTTGGGCTCTCTGTTGACATGAAGCTGGGTAATAAAAATCAGATCACTTGCCTTTATGAAGTGCAGGTGGAGAGACATGCTGCTTAATCAAAGGAGCGCACATCAGGGAGCAGGGAGTAGAGGGTTTGGTGAGGGACAAGACAGATGCACATAATCAGAAAGAGAGGGAGACATGGACTTACGATATACGCAGAAGTCCCCTGGGCTGAAACCAGATAAATAGAGATAACTGATAATGGGTATTTAAGTATATTATGGTGATATTTTCATATTTTCTAGTATTTGTTTGTAATTCAATTTTGTTTCATGCTCTTTCTAACTTCAGGTGTCTTAACTATCCTGAATCATTAGCCATATGTGAAGATAATGTTTAGTGGGGTCCAAAAGTCTGAGACCACTAGTGAAAATGCTTCTATTTTGCATTCTTTTTTAATTAAATCAACAATTTTCATTACAAATTATATTATATAACAACTTGAGTGAAAAGTAGAATCTTTGAAATATTTACCTGAATTTTAGGTTTCTAGTATTTGGTTTGTCCCCTTTTTGCTTTCATGACAGTGTGCACAAGTTTGTGCAAAACCTTATGATCCATTTTAGATTAAATGGCTCAGAGTGCCGTCTGAACACACACTTCAATAGAAGAGATTAGGCATGAGGAAAATCTGACCTTTTGTACAAAGCAGTTCACCTGGTCACTATCACAAATTTGCTTACATTTAAATAGGGACCTAGAAATAGTGCAGAATCTTGAATATTAAATATTCAAGATATTGAACATTTACTGTCTTTGTTTTAAATATTTCAAAATTCTGAATCCTTCTATTTATTTCCATTTCATTTTAAATGAATGAATTAAATGGTTTTCAAAGTGCACTCAGACCTTTGGACCCCATTGTATGCTATTAGAAATATATAAATTATCATTAGCTTAATTTAAAATGAAAAAAAGTTGTTCTTGATGAAGATCATATACCATGTTCATCTTATCCTATCTAACCATCTGGCTTACACATATATCCTATCAATATAATATGCTTATCAATATTCATCAGTCATGGTCTATTATTCATGAGACCTCATACTCTGAGGACATTTATTTAAAATCTATATAGGATGCAGAAAGAAGGCTATGAGAGGGTAATATGACAGTAAAAGGCAGATGAAATCCCAAACATTTAGATGACTAAATAATGACTAAAAGTTGTAAGTTCATGAAATACAGATTACATTCATTTTAAAGATAGCATTACTCTCTGGTGTAGACTATAGATGAGAAACGTCTTTTGTAGTAACCTAATGGCTGTTTAATTATTGAGACAGCTATTAGAGCACAAGCTAATTATCTGAAAGTATGAAGTACACTATAATAGATTAGACACTTCACAACAGTTATTGAACATATTTGCAGGGATGGACAGAAAGTGGGTGTTTTATGTGTCTTGTGTTTACTGTTTCACATACAGTTGCTAGCTATTCTGTCAATCCAGTGAAAGAATTTTTTTCTCATTGTTCCATTATTGGTGTGCACTAGAGTGAGAAACAGAGAAAGTTGTTTGAGTCAAGGTTTAAAGGCTATGTACATTCACAGCACAGCTCAATGCATGCTCAGGTGTTTCATATCTTTTTTTTTTAAGAATCAAAGACGCATTTATGTTCAGGGCTTAGTTTCATCTCGTTCCAAACGACTGTAGCACAGACATTATGAACACTGTAATATCTGCACACAGTCACTTTCATATTGCTTATGAGTGTAACTGCTTGCCAGAGGCTGAGTGGGTGTTTGGGTGTTGATCTCTGGGTAGTTCTGCACGCTACAGAGCAATTAGGAACACTGAAAGCTACTATTTAAGCGTTTTGATTGCAGGGGATATTCCATGTGTGTTTGTAGGTCTAGGCTGAAATGTAGACACATCATACATATGTTCATAAGCACTGTGAAATGTTACTGCACCTGGGCGAAGATCCAGCTCGTGGTGTAAAAGTTTGTTGTGCCTCATTTTATGTGTTTCAGAAGCTCCACTGCTAGGTGGCATTTACTGGATGGATTTTATTTGGGTAGAAATATAGCAGGGTGACTTCAGGAGAATAGCTGAAGGCTGTGATCAATGCTGAGGTGAGAAAGTGTTCACAATGCCCACCTTTTCTTTAGCTTTAAAACCATTTTAACATTGAAGTCCTGCTTTCCAACATGCACAGTATACTGCAGTAGTTGTGCAATTGAAGAATGATTTTCTTTATTTGCCTTGATAAATGTAGCAGGCTGTTAAGTCTGACTTTTTCCTACGGCATATGTCATGTGACAGTAGTGTTGGGCACACGTACACACATGAAAAAAAAAACAGAGGTTAAACTTGATCATGCAATAATACACAAAAAAATCATTTCACATCACCATGAGGTCATGCCACCTGCATTTCCATCCTCTGGCTCAGCATACTGTTTAGAGTGAAATACAGTTTATTTCTACACAATGTAGTACTTCAGTTGAGCTAGCCACAGCTAAACAACACTGCACTAACTTACTAGTTAGTTTGCTAGTGTAAACCTCTCCAGTGGTTGGTATAAGATGTTAATAGATAGCAAGTTTGCCCAAAAACTAATCTAGTCAGTCTAACTATTATATTGTGTAATTAAAAACAGCAGCCTAAATTGCTTGCAAGTTGAGCTAACATCACCCTAAGTATTATATTGTGTAAATAAACTAGAGCCAAGTTGGCTAGCAAGCTAACAATCTAGACTGACTATTATAATAAATTAAAAGCAGTAGCCAAGTTGGTTAGCAAGTAAACTAACATTAAGCATTATATTTGGAACAACTAAACTGGCTGCAAATAGGCCACATTTCTTTTTTCACCCCAGTGTTAACATCATCCAACCTTTGCCATACAGACACTATGAGCTTGTGCTATAGTCATATAGCATAGTGACTTTTGTCCTGTTCTTATTTGTTTTTACATTTTTGGTTTTCCACATTCATCCACTTGGGTTGGAAATATTATACCAGTGGGATGAGAAAGCCACTGCGTTTTTGTTTTCACAGGAACTTATGGAAGTGTCTGTGTCAGAGTCCCTTGTGCCTCCAGCACTTCAGAGCAGTATTTTCAGCTACCATCTGGCTCACTAGTATTGTGCAGCACAAGCACAGAATCAGAGAGAGAATGAGAGCACTTGCTCATGTTAGCATTTTTCACTGTCACTCTGCCCATAGTTCCCAGCCGGCAAAATCGGTTTGGTTCCGTTACCAAAATGATCTGGAGTCAATGAACCATGACGTTGGAGTTTTGGAGCAGTGTCCTTTCATTAACAATAGCACCTCAAGTTATTTATAGTGCTTTCATGTCACATCATACTAATTATCAGATTCTACTATGAGCTATTCATTTCCTTGCTATGTCCTTGGAAACAGGCAAACCATATATTTATATACTAATAGCTATGATGGCTAGCAGGTGTCTAAATGACTGAACATGGGACTTTTTAACCTTCTTAAAAATAATCTACATAAAATAATGAATTGTTTATTTAAAAAAAAACAAGAAAATACAAAAAACAGACAAGGGACGTCTCTACACTTTTACCTTAATTAAAATTGCCAGGATCTATGAAAAATAGGCAATTTGGAAACATCTCCCTGTTCTCCTCTGATCCCAAATAGCTAGTCAGCTAATTAACCGACAGTACCTAGCTTGCATTTGTCACAGCTAAACATTAACAGGATTTCAGAGTATCAGACTCTCTATTCATATTGTCATAATTTTAATTAAGGTAAAAGTGTAGAGATGTCCCTTGTCTGTTTTTAGTATTTTCTTGTTTTTTTTTTAAATAAACAATTCATTATTTTATGTAGATTATTTTTAAGAATGTTAAAAAGTCCCATCAGTCATTTAGACACCTGCTAGCTGTCATAGCTATTATTATATAAATATATGGTTTGCCTGTTCCCAAGGACATAGCAAGGAAATGAATAAAGATTTTACAGTATCCGGACCTGTCAAAATACGCATAGACATAACATTCAAAATCTTTATTTGCTAAGTTAACAAGCCATCAAGGTAACTGCTAGTAAACTGCTTATTTGGTACAGTTTGACACAAGTGGGATCTCAGAATAGGAGTCTCTATTTGTATTCTCAGGAAGTTACTTATTTACCAGTAGCCAAAACTATCTATTTTTTCATCAATAATAATAATAATAATAATAATAATAATAATAATAATAACAATAATAGCTATGTTAGATCACTAGCTACACTATCTCACCAAAACCTTGTGGACACCTGACCATCACATCTGTATACAGCATGTGTCACTTCAACGCTGGAATCAGCATCACACTACATTTCCCAGAACACAATGTGGCCTACAAACATGGCTGCCTTGAACACCCAACAACCATGAACTCTATCACGTTCACAGTCGCCATCATACTGATCACCTGCACCTGTATTCAATCACCACTACACTGTTATTGGTCTGTGCTGTTATTCTGGTTTTGATCCCTTCTCTTTTAATTTTTGCCTTGCCTCATTTATGTTGTTTGTTGATTGGTGGACTGTTTCCCATTCCTGATTTTTTGCTCAATGTGTTGGATTTGTGGTAAGCTTTTTAATACTTACATTTGTGTCCATCCCTTCTGCCTGAAAATATGCTTGTTGAAAATCCCGTTCCAGATTTAGTCCCCCTTTGCTGTTATAACAACTTCCAATCATCTGAGAATTACTTGGAGTGTGGCTGGGGGGATTTGTCCTTTCAGCCATAGGAGCATTAGTGAGGTCAGGCACTGATGTTGGGTAAGGAGGCCTAGTGTGCAGTCAGTCCTCCAATTTCATCCAAAAAGTGTTCAATGTGGTTGAGGTTAGGGCTTCTGTGCAGGCCACTTGAGTTCTTCCACATCAACCTTGGCAAACCATGTCTTTATAAATGTTGCTTTATGCACAGGGGCATTGTCATGCTGGAACAGGTTTAGGCTCTTTAGTTCCAGTGAAGGGAAATTGTAACGTTACAGCATACAAAGACATTCTATACATTTGTGTGCTTCACACATTGTGGGAACAGTTTGAAACACAAACCTTTGGCCGTATATTCAACTCAATTCAATTTTATTTGTATAGTGCTTTTAACAATGGACATTGTCTCAAAGCAGCTTTACAGAACATAAGAAATAAAAACATGCAAACAAACAAAACATGCAACAGTCCTAGATGTTAGACAAAAGTATCCCTAGTGAGCAAGACTAAGGCGACTGTGGCAAGGAAAATCTCCCTTAGATGATATGAGGAAGAAACCTTGAGAGGAACCAGACTCAAAAGGGAATCCATCCTCATTTGGGTGACAC
>CM074963.1:6662723-6674217 GCA_037577455.1 Pangasius macronema
AGTACACAAACACAAAATAGCAGCAACCTGTAACCTACTGTGTATATATATCTATATACAGTGCAATGTGCAAATTTGTAAAAAAGTACTAAAGTGACAGTGCAAAAAGAACCGAGCAGAGTAGCAGTAGCAGTGGTGGAATGTACAATGTAAACTGTAGACTTTGATATTCTGGGAGCTACCAGAAGTCCGGAGTTTTGAGATCTTAAGGCGCGAGGTGGATTGTGAGGTGTTAGAAGACTGGCTAGATACATAGGAGCTAAACTGTTTAGAGCCTTATACGTAAGTAGTGCTAGTTTATAATCAACTCTAAACTTAACAGGTAGCCAGTGCAGGGATGATAATATTGGGGTTATGTGATCATCTTTTCTTGACCTAGTAAGAACTCTGGCGGCTGCATTCTGGACTAACTGTAGCTTGTTTATTGAAGATGCAGGACAGCCACCTAGCAATGCATTACAATAGTCCAGTCTGGAGGTCATGAATGCATGAACTAGCTTTTCTGCATCAGAAATAAATTCTTTCACAAATAAATATATAAAGAAATCATTTCTTTGACAATTAAATATATAAATAGATTCTACAAACTACTAGTTATACATTATTGTTTTTTACAATCATTACTTGAAAGTGAAATTGTTAGTTAAGTAAATAGTTATCTTCAACTGTGGAAACTGCTGTTGTTTTTTGTTGTTGTATACCGTTAGCCTCATAGCATAATTGCCTAAGTCATATTTGGTTCAAATATGACTTGGGCAATTATGGTATGAGGCTAACGATACGTAAGTGACATAAGTGACGTCTTTCAAGTAAATTACCTGGGAATTACAATGAGCGCACTACTGTATGACTGCCATTTAAACATGGGCATTAGAAGTGAAGACTTGAGGAAAACCTCCCCAGCAATTTTTACAATCGTGAATAGTCTTTCCAACTGTTTTACTGGAAGCTATTATAAAGCTATTATATTTATGATTGAATTGTTATGATTATTGACTGGTTAATTGAATTGAATGGATTTAATCCAAACTTCGATAACTCAAAATCATGTAGGCCTATAAATAACAGCAACGTGGACCTAATGTCTTCTGTGATTCCTATGGTTCCAAAGAATAGCCAACATGTTATTGGAAACATTTAAAATAATTAAACTAATATTTGAACAGCTGGATTATTTTTCTAAAATAAATCTGTGGAAGGGGGTCTGTGGAATTTATTTTACAGATGAATGGGTCACTGTGTGCAAAACATTTTTGAACCCCTGATCTAAAGTGATAACGATGGTGAAGGATTTAACTTTGGTTGTTAAATACTGATCCCAAACTAAGCAGTGAACTTATTAATGGTTATAATATCTTTTACAGGCCATGTTTAGAAACTCCCATATTAGATTAAATAACAACTTTGCTCTTAAGCTGGTGGAAATGTGGGCTAGTTATTTATAATGAGCCAGCACTGTCTCTTTTTTAGTACCATTATAAAAAAGAGGTTATATGTATGTAATATGAATATGAGAGAGTCAGGAAGGTCATTTAAGTCTTTAGTCAAAGTGAGTCTCCAGGTAGCTGACAGGACTCATTAATGCTGTGAGTAGCTCATGGGAATCACATAGTGGCCAACTGACTGACATCAGTAATTGTGCTGAACTGTGTTGCTGTTAGGGTCAATGGTTTCCAAATTTCCTCTGCTGTCAGTAAAGGGGTGTATTGGCAGTGGGTGATTAACTGGGGCTGCTGGAGGACAGCAGCAGCAGATGGTCTCTCCCCTGCAGCGGTGTCATTGCAGCTCCAACAGCGGAGACTGGGAATTCACTGCCACAGACAGACAAGGCTGTGTACAGGTTTGAGAGGAGAACAGAAAGCCATTTTCATCGCAGGTGGTGAGCTGTCAGGTGGCAGTTTGATTTGTTTTGTGCTTCTCTCCACAAAAGGTCCTATTGCTCTGTCACCAGGGAGACAGCGACTCAGGTGCTGGGTAAATGATATCAGAACAAGTCAAAAGGTAGTGAGGGAGCATATTTATTACATCAACACAATCATGTGCATTTGCTATAAATTGTGGCTTGCATTTCCTGTTGTCTCCTATCACACCTTTCTTTCCTGAGTGATGGCTGTAATTTTCATTAAGAAAATAATGTGAATGTGTTTCCTTTTTTTTATGGGTTTCATGACATAAACAAGATTTGTGAATTACTTTCAGTGGCTTTATGATCGCACTAAAGCACCCTAACTGGTTATATTTTCCTTTTGGTGCTGATTTATTAAAAATATATATATGGTACATTCTTTACTACAGTGTTTCATGAATTTGGATGTCAAATTAAGCACAACATTTAAATCTTTAAGAGAAAGGTAAGCTGTCCATTCATCCGAGCGATTTCCATCAGTGTTTGGCTGCAGTGGTCAGCAGTGGAGCGCTAAATAGCCTAAAGCACAGCAACACTGACAAACGACTGTATGTTTCTGAGGGTTCCCCTCTTTAATATCCGTCTGTATTTTCCCTATGTACCTGCCAGATCATACTCCATATCCGCCATTATTATTCCTCATGATAATGAAGACATCTGTCTGCTTTGAGTGGAGTGGCAAGTATGTTTGCATGCTGCCGTCTGCTGCTGAGCCACTGCCAGGCAGCAATATGGGGTTGCTTTTGGGCACGAGGCCTGGTGAGAAGCTGCCAGACTAATGCCAGCAGTTCCCTACAGCTCCACCCACTAATCCTGTTGCCTGCTGGCACAATCTCCCCTCAACCCCTGTCCTCTACTCCTTTTAGATCCTTTCATAGGACCAGGAACTAAGGAACAGAGGCCTCACACAGTGATGCATATATCCTGCAAGGTGCTGACTGGTGTCTTCTCTCGCTGGTGACACAGTGCTGTTTATTCAGCTTGTGTTGTACGTTTGTTTTCTCTGCTGGTGGAGGTCACTGTGAACTTCCTTTGGACCACACTGTTGCTTTCATTTTTATTTCTTCCTCTTTTTTTGTATAGTAAATCAAATCAAATTAATAGACCTAAAATTTTTCATAATTGTATTTGCCTATTATATCAGACTGTACTGTATGATTTTTTTTTTTTCATTCAGCTACACAATATCAGTACCCCATCATGCATGTAACTCAACCCTGAATACAGCCCTATATGAGACAGACTTTATGTACTTTTATCTATGTACTATCTTTATATACTTTTATCATTCAACATTATCAACATTCATACACTTTCATAATGCAGTAAAAAGCAATTCAGGTTATTTACACTCTTCTATTTACAAAAGTATCTTAAACAATGGAAAATTTTGAATATGGGCAAATTGATCTATTTTCAGTATGACATTATGATAAAAAACAAATATGTGTATTCAGCCTATTTATGTTTTTTCTATTTTTTCTAGCTACTGAAAGAAGAAGGTTTCAAGCTTGGGATCAGAATGTTCAGAAGAGGGTTTAATAATGTTATCTTCTGTTATAATATCATAATGCGAAATAGTAATTTTGGGTGGTACAGTGGTGCAATGGTAGGTGTTTCTGCTTCACAGCTCCAGGGTCCCCGGTTCATGGACTTTCTTTTGGGGTTTCTGTGCTTGTTCTCCTGGGATCTCTGGTTTCATCCCAAAAACATGGCAGTAGGTGAACTGGTTACTCTAAATTACTCGTACATTTAGGTGTGAATTTCAGTCTGTATGATGGCCTAGTAATGGACTTGCACCCCATTCAGAGTGTGTGCCTGCCTTACATCCTGTGTTCCTGGGATAGGCTCGAAGATGAACGAATGATGGAAAAAGATGTAATTTTTTCATTAACTCTGACATTGCTCTTCCCTTTGCTGTATATTGTTTTTGGTCTGGTGGGGAAATCAATTTTACACTACAAGATTACTGTAAACCTGGATGTTGACTTTGCTCTGCAAGAGTTCTCTACCCTTATGAAACAGTTTATGAATGCAAGAAGTTTAAAGGGTGCACAGCAGGAACTAGTCATTTACTTACTTGCATTTACTTAGGATGAATGAATCGGTAAAGGTCATTTTACAGCAGATGCAGTAACATGTTGTACAGCACCACACAAGCACCACGCCAGGTCCAGTACATGCCCATGTTTATCAGCGTAGTCCTTCTTTGTCTTGTGAGCTTCATATCTGATTGCCAGCACCAGCACACATGAGAGTAAAAACTGTCTGCTCCTGTGACTTTTTGTTAGGATCCACATCCAATGCACACTTCTACTGCAAACCCATTTACTTCAGAAGGAACAGGTAATATTCCTCCTCCTCCTCCTCCTCCACATTATAAGGTCACTTTATCATGTACTGGGAGTGCCAGCAATATACCATATGTAGCAAGAAATAGAACAACCAAGAATGTTTTTAGTTTCCATCTGTTTATACCACAAAGGGATCCATATTATGTGATTGTTTTGCTTTTTATGTAAACATGCAAATCTGTGTAACATAACGAGCTTGATCATCTTGGCAAAGTATTAAACACTATAAGAGACTCATGCAGCATAAACAGGACGGTGGAAATGGGTGGATCAGGAAGAAGAAAATGCTATTTCAGACAAAGCTCTTGAACCACTTCCACTTGCTCTTATAGCTTTAGCTTTAGAAGAATTACACATGCTCCAACTTAAACAGTATAGCTAATGTCTAAAGCGCATGGCTTTCCAGCTAATTCAAATCTACAGTTGACTACATTTGCATAGAAATGACTATATGCGTGTTGCAGTGGTTGGGTGTTTAACTCCTACGGAGGATATCCTGTATATTGTATGTAGACACACATCCTATGTTCTGTTGTCCGGGGGAAAAAAACCCCCCAGCAAAATCTGGGATAAAGTGTGGTCAGTCTCCTTCTTCCTTCCTGCTCCCTCTTCACAACTGACTGCGCTTCCTTTCCCTAAGGAGAAATAGACCGACCTTGTCCAGCCCAGCGCTGATGGATCTGCTGCTCCATCTGGTCTGCAGTGGGGACATCACATCTCCCACGTGTGTATCCCATAAAGCCCCTGGCTCCAGTGGGACTGACTGTCACACTAATCAGATCAACTCTCCCCAAGACAAGAGTGTCCACCTACCCTCTGTCTGTCTTCTTTTGTTCCCACATCCCCTGTATGCCCAGAGTCACAGGAGACATACAGGCACCAGGAATAATCTGTCACCACATTGAATAAGACTTCACTGTGATTTTAGTGACACACGTTTATCAATAAAACTGATTCTCACAACTAGGGACAATTATACAGTGTATAAAAGAGAATATAGAAGGAATTCAAATAAAATGAAAAAAATGAAAGCCTTTATTGTCATTGTATATCTCTGTATGCAGCGGAATTAGGAACAACTATTAATAATATATTACCACAATACTGTTACACGAATAGCCCATTTTTAAATCATTTTTAATTTGGTTTAATTTAACAATATGGCTCCCACACTTAGTATTTTGCAGATTATAAAATAGCACTTGTTCAATTTGATGACGCCACAAGATTCTAAATCACTCAATCAAATTGTAATGTGAAGTTGAAGTTGGTGTGGCCTACACTTTATTTCCTTATTTATTTTTTGGCCCTGGAAGCACTGGTAAACACTGAAGAAGAAAAAAACAGGGCTGCTGGAAAAATCACAAAATATAACAACAAATAGCAATTTGCAGAACATAACTTTATTCAGTTTCTTCACTTTCATAAATTCATAATCTGTCTCAACCAGGCAGCATGTGGAACTTTCTGGCTAGCTTTTTATCTAATGCCACTACTTAGTTTTGGGTTTATTAGATCAGAAAAAAATCATAAAAGTTTGTTGAACATATTATAGGATCTACTACGAGGTTTATGAGTCAAACTTTTATGAGTCACAAGTCCTGTATAATTTACCAGCCAGATTTTCCATTAATAACAATGGAGAACATCCATTTAAGAAAGACAGAAATAAATGTACAAGTTATTATTATTATTATTATTATTATTATTATTATTATTATTTAATTCATCAAAGAGACCCAGCAGAGATTTGTTACCCTGTGCACAGTGTGGCTCTATAAATAAAAACATGTTTCTTTTGTAAATTTCAGGCCAGTTTATACAGAAATATGGTAGCAATATGCTTTTATTATGGGACTCAGTAAGCCAGTGTTTAGTTTGGACTACTGGAGCAAACAACTCACGATACACACCCCCACCGCCACCCAACCCCCCAACAAAAAGTATGCCTCCTATTAGTATCTGTATTTGTATCTGTTTAAAACATATCATTTGTTCATTCTGAATGCTTCATTCATATTCAGTTACATGCCTAATTTACATGCTCAAAACATGAATTTCAGGGCGACATATTGTAGTTACAACAAATTGCCACCTGATATTGGGCAAGAAAAATGGACTTGAGTTCAGGGTCAGAATTGTGCGCCCTATATGAGACTGACTTCAGATATTATTCTTACCTCTGAAAATCTCTGAATGTATGGATTTTGCAGATTTAGGGTTTCATTTTACAAGCAACTGAAGAACTCATGCAAGTGTTCTACAAAACTGTGTCTCGCATAAATATTTATTTTTGCCCTAACAAAAAGATCAGGTAGGGGATAAATCTTGTATGCCATTGAACATCACATATTTACTTAGAAATATTGATGTGCAAAATGTTGAGGGCTGATTTTTATTTAAAGGATTGGCGTGTGTGTGTGTGTGTGTGTGTGNGTGAGGTCATGTGTGAGGTGATGCTGGGTGAAGAGCTGAGTTGTGGGTTCAGATGGTCTAGGGGGAGTGACTGATGGCTGGACTAATCGAGTGGCTGAGAGCCCTCGGGGTAAGAAGAGCTAAAGGTAGATGAATGCGTCAGAAATAAAAGTCGAGCTGCTGATGGCTTGGGAGATACAGACAGAGCTTCTAAATTGAGGACTGCCAGGTGTCATTATGTGATGTGCTTCAGAGAGAAAAAAAAAAAGAGAACCCATGTGGGTAAACAGAGTGTTTGTTGCACAAATCCTCCTGCATTCAGGGTTTAGGCTGCACCCAATCTGCAACTAAATATAAATTTATGTGCTATGATAAAAAAAAACTGCCCGGGTCATCTCCAGTGTAACTGTGACTGATTTCCTGTGCTTGACAGATAATGAAATAAGCTTTTTTCTGGACAACTGGAGTGATGGCTTTTAGGATTGCTTTGCTTTCATTTTGATTCTTTATAGTTCATTTTAAAATTCAACTATATACTATATAACATACTATATACTACAACATTTTCAACTCAGCATCTTAAGTCAAGTTTACTGGTAAATTTTATGTCTTTATTTTCTCTGGATGACGCAAGGTGACTGCCTTTAAACTTGTTTATGAATGTTTATGGTAATTGTCATGAAGCTCCTTTGTAGGTGTCATGAACACTGTTGCCCATGTTGTTTTCACATTTCATGCAGCTATAATTTTTGCATGACAGAAATGACCAATTATTTCCATAAAGCTTTCACATTAAGGATAAAATGATCATTACATCAATATCAAATTCTAAAACATAGCTGATCTGTGTGTGTGTTTGGATACAGGTAGATAATATTACACACTAAATACAGAATGTTTTAATAGCCCAGACCATATTGTACTATCAGCCTTGTAAAATAGGATGGATCAATATTGACTTTTTAGAAATCTAGGTTATACGCAAAAGAAAACAAAATGATATTCATAATTGTTTTGAGTGAGACATCATGCAGGAGAAAGCCTGTTCATAATTAATGCCTGTTACTTCACAGGCCAAATGAAAAATTTATGTATCGACCGAGGAGTGGTAGAGCACATGACGAAGCAATCAAGCAGGAAGTACACAGATCACACAGAGGGAGGAGGGTGAAGTGCAATCACAACCGACCAGAGCCAAGTCCACTCCGCTAATTACACTGCTGCATGCTCTTCAGTTGTCTGGATACAAATTCGCTTAGATCTTTGCTTGAATGACCGGTAGTTATGGTGTAACACAGTTCAGATCTAGCACACTTGCGTCATCTAGTTTCTCATATTAGTTTATCAGCTCCTTGATTTATAATCATGTGGCGTCCTGGAGGACTGTATGTTTTGCTGATATTGTTAGCTGATGTAATTGTATGGCCAATTGGCCCAGCGACCATTTTCTCCTGCCAGCCCACTATATTGGATTGCATTGATAATTAAATGTGTTCAGCAAAAGAAGTGAGTCATTTCCCAGAAACATGCATCATTTTAAAGTTTTTATCTTGATTTTGGTTAAGAGGGTTTATCTTGATTTTGGTTAAAAAAACCCTCTTTGTTAGGGTGAGGTAAGCTTGCACTTAATGTGAAAGGCTCTCAAAGAGGGAGGAAGAGGGTTTGGGCATGTCAGTATGTCAGAGCTGAAGCATCGTATGTGCTAACATACTGTGATTTAAGGAAGCATCTGTTGCAATGTGTCATGATAAATAATGAAGATGGATGACGTAAGCTAGCTACACTGATTCAGTCACCATGTGAGACTACCTAGTGAGAGATGCATAGTGTTTTGCCTAGTCATAGCCTAGCTCTATGATGTCACAAAAAGCTGTGCAAAACATATGTTCACACATGCTTTTTATACTTTTTAATGGAGATCGTTTGAGAGGAACATAGTACATTCTCAAAACGATGTAGACATTGTTGGTGTGTGAAACTTACCAAGTATAACTCTGCCATCATGTGCTTGTCAGATGGTGTTACTTCCCACTTGTGAAGTTACACCATGAATTGAAATGGAAGTTATTAATTCATGCTTCTGTATGAGAAGGTGAACACATAATACTCTTACTATCCAAGTAGTTATAATCTTGAGAACACAGTTTCTAGGGAACTGGGAAAGATGGAGGCTGATATGGAGGCACAAACTACATAATAACTGAGGCTAACAGAACACAAGAAGACAACCTGAAAATGCATAATTTTCCAAAGAAAATACACAATTTGACTAAAGTTACACTAGGATTGTTCTCTTACTGAACATCTATGAGCTACATCTTAAGAAACATGAACATTGTGCTGTGATATCAGATTTTTTTTTTTTTAAATTTAACTTCTAATGTGGTGGAATACCACATGAGTGGGCTGTTCAAATGAAATTGTGAAAATATGGTTAACACAGTTCCATTTGAATGCAGCAATAATTACAAAGTCTTTGTGGTCAAGCACACTTCTCATAATTGTTTGTCTGAGCTATTTGGGCTATCGAACATTTTCCCCTGTTGTAAAAATTATTATAGTTGCAAGTCTCTATGACCTAACAGGTGACTACTTAAAACAAGGTTTATCTAGAGCAGTGGTCTTTAACCTTTTCGAGTACAGGATCAATTTTGAGGTCAAAACTTGAACCGAGATCTACCACACTATACGTTGCCAAAAGAAATTAAAAGCCCACCAAGAGTACTGAACTCTCTCAGTCAGTATCTTGTAATTTGGAGTATAGGTTGAGACTGCTAGCTTAATGCAGTCGTTCAGGTGTCAGATGTGTGTGCTACTTGGAAAGCATTTGCAAATCCTTGAGAATCTGCTCAGAAATGTCTTTGGATAACAATTCTCTTTTCGCTACCATCGCTGGACCAAACGGCACACTGCTGATTACTGTTTCTATATCTGCTTCTTTGTTTTTAATGTCTGTGAATAATGTGTCAGCAGTGACAGTCATCAGTTCTTTTAAAAACTCACCATCAGTGAACGGGCTCTTTGTGCCATCAGGAGATAACTAACACTGAAAGAAAGCCTCAGTAGCAGCTATATCTCTCTCAGGCTTTGTGAAAAGTGATTGCTGGGCTTTTTAAATTTTAACTCTTGAATTCTTTTCTCTCATACTTCTCTCTTGGGTGGGAATGAGTCCTTGGATTTTGGGTGGTAAGTGGTGTGATGGTTACCCCTAATTACCCCTTTTTGACAACGCTAAAGCCTGGTGACATAACAAGCAGACTGTCTTTTCATTCACAAATCCGTCACAAAGTCACTTTCCCATTAGGCATGGAAATTATATATTTTCGCCTTCTTTCATTGTTTGGCCATGGATTTCTGAACAGGACTTGCTCATTGA
Organism: Pangasius macronema; assembly: GCA_037577455.1. Taxonomy (NCBI): domain Eukaryota; kingdom Metazoa; phylum Chordata; class Actinopteri; order Siluriformes; family Pangasiidae; genus Pangasius; species Pangasius macronema. The sequence continues at coordinate 6,672,775 of CM074963.1, forward strand.
CATAAACTGAGATAACTTTAGCTAGCTACGTAGCTTCACAGCAGGTTGATGTAATGCAGCCCTCAAATAGTTATTTGCAAAGGTAATCTAATTTCATAACTGTAATTAGCCAGAATTAATGTTTTTCTTGGGCTACTCCTTGCCCATACAGTTGCACACCAACAATTAAATATTTAGGGGTATTCAAATCTAGCCAACCAAATTTGTTGCAATTGTTGTCAGTACATGGATGGTTGCTATTTACTAAAATGCCTTGGCAATTGACCGATAGATCATGATCAACAGGTTGATCACTATTGATTTAGAGGAACAATGAATTTTCTAACATTTACTAGTGAAAACATCCTTTCTGCCACCATTATGAAAAGATAAAGGGAATGTCCAACCTGCCCTTTATCTTTATATTGACCATAATTCCGAACACACATGAAGGTAGCACAAGAAATACTCTCTATCGCTTTCTCTTCAGATAGCATTATAGACTACTGATCCTGATCATTATTTTCTGGAATGGGCTGTACATGTAAATAGACATGTAAATGAGTGACAGGTATCAGGATGCAAGACTGAGACTAGAGTCTGTATGTTCCACCTTTCCCTCTGCTTCTCTGAACATTGTGAGTCAGGTCAATCATTTCTGTACCAAATAAAACAAGTGAAGGTAAAGTGAACTAAATGATATGAGGTTTAACCTATGGGACTTGCACCTGTTTACAACAGTAAATGACTAATGCTTAACAGGAAAGGTATCGGGAGGGTTACCGTCTTATTTTAAGCTGTAATGTGCAGGTAAATGAATGCTTTAACACCTTAAGCTCCATTTCCTCCTCCCCTGCCTTCCTCCCCTACCTCATGTGTTTTGCATTGAAATCTCTCCTGTCATTGTATAAAATACTGTATTATAGTGCTCCAGACTGTCTGTGGATGATTGGATCACTGTGTGAGCCAAGGCTTAAGTGCTCAGGGTACAGGCCTGCACCTAGTAGGTGAAGGAGTGTGCATTCCTCCCTCCTCACTAGTCCAAAAGAAGCAACTGATGTACACTTATTTATACTTTATATACTTTGCTTGTAATTGGCATGGAATTTCACATTTGTAATGATCTTAGATAAGCACCAAAATAAAGCAATTCATAATAAAAGAAAAGCAAAACTGTAATCTACAGTGCATTATTAATAATAATACTGCATTATTTTTGCATTGCATACAGTGCTGCTTGAAAGTTTGTGAACCCCTTGAGCTGTTCAGAGTTTCCTGTTGTTTTACCATGATTTTCTTATTTTATCATCACCTGCTTTTTATAAATTAAATGTCAGATGTATGTTGATCAATTGCATATGTTTGTTTAGAGAAAATTTTGTGAGTAGCCAAAAAACTACATGAAAGATTGAATTATTGTATGTGCAAAAGTAAGTGAAGCCCCAGCTGCATTGGTAAAGTCAA
>CM074963.1:6676524-6694166 GCA_037577455.1 Pangasius macronema
CTCGAGTTCCTGAAGGGGAACGTCTCCAGGTTAGTGGTGCTGAACTGAATAGGGCTGTAGAAATCATGGTAGTTTCTCTATTTACCTGAGGCCAGGTTTCCCTTTCTGTTGCTCTGCTTTGGGCAGATAAAGATCTTCATTCTTTCTCGAAGAGCATTGTTTTTCCTAATTCGAATCTTTGAGTTTGTGGTTTCATGTCCCGTGTTGATTATCTCTAGAGAAATTTGCTTGTACTGTTTACTGCATTGCTTAGCACTGCACTCATTAAATTGATACACACTGACTGTTGACATAGAACTGAAAACTTATATAATAATATTCCACTATTATGTTATTATGACTACACCAGTGATGATTTACCAAGTCAATATTTATTTCTTTGCTTATTTTCACTAGGTTGGTAAATGAAGGCTTACTCTTGACCTTTCCCTGAGCCTGGGGTCCATTTGTAATGAGCTAAATTGACAAACCACATTAATAGATTTGACTGGAGAATGGCCTACTCCACAGTGGTTGGCTTTGGCTGTCATTCAGAGGGTCCTCGGTTATCCCAGTCCAGTCTTATTGCACTGACAGCCCCCTCTGAGAGGACCACATGCGGTTCAAGTAGAGAGTGAGAGGACTCGGTAATTAGAGTCTCTGCATCATAGCTGTCACCTCTCTGGGAGAACACAAGCAGTAAGTGCAACTCAATGCAAAGAGGCAGGAGGTGAAAAATGAAAAAAAAGAAAGAAGAGGCAAACTAAGTTTCAGAGAAGCCGGAATGACTTCGATCCTTAGCTGCAGAGAACGTTTGAGCAAGATAAACATCCCCCTGAGTGCAAGACACAAACATTTCTTTTATGTCACTCTTTGCATTTCATCTTTGCTAACACACACACACACACACACACACACACACANATGCATGCTCACATGTTCTTCATCCCACTTTGTGGAAAAAGAGAGACCACACAGAAACCAAATTAGAGGAAAAAATTTTGCTCTTCACATATTCAGGTATTTACCATGCTGCACTAGTAGCAGTTACTATAAGGATCCCAGATGTGAAACCAGTTGTCAGACGCTGTCCATTCTCAAGTGATCTTGACTACTCACTACAATTTTTGCAAAGACTATGTCCTTCAAAATGAGGAATCTGAAGGGTATCTCTATAGGAGCCAAAGGTTATGAATAGTCAAAAACTTGTTAGCCTTTGTCCTTTTTGAGAGACTAATATTTCATACTCTACTAATCTCTGACATGTATACCTGTGTATTATATCTAATTCTGTAGCCTAATGTAGGCCAATTAACAAATGCAAAAGGTGTATTATTGTGTATAATCATATAAACATTAGGCTCAATACATTTTACTTAGTATGATGTGTGTGCATGTTTATTACTTTTGTTGTGTCATCCTAGCTACATTATTATACCTGATTCGATGGGACTGCTCATGAGATACTGTGCAGTTTTTTTCCTGAATAGAAAATGACAATTTGTTATAATATATTGTAACTAAAATGAACTTAATTTGTCAAAGTGCTGCAGCAAATAAACATTCTGATAAACACTGACAGACGCAAGTTCTTGAATACCTGAAATTTCTTATAGTTTACAAACAAAATTATAGAGAATAGCAATTAAATAAAGAAACCTAAATCTTTGTGGAGATTTTTCAATGCTTTCAGATCATAATAGGACTCTAAATGAGTGCCTTATCATAAGCAGGTGAAGTTGGATGGTAAACCTGTTAGGTCTACAGATAAAAGACTCTTAGACATTAACTGTAAAACATAGATATGTGGTGTACTACAAGTGTCTAATTAGAGTGCTAAAGATTTTGGCCTTTTCCGGTAACTGCCAAATGAAACTGATGACAGTGTGGCAAAATCTTTCACTTCTTTATTCTGTTTGAAATAATGATGGTGTGTACAACAGTAGAACAGTGGCTTTGAAAAATGACATTGGAGTGCAATAAGAATGGCCATTACATTCAGGGAAACTTTACAGTTTCCTCACTATGCAGATGTGTGACCTTTGCAGGAATTAGGGCATAGTTGTAATCTCTTTAGAACTGATGGCAGAATTAATCTGCAAGAATTTACTTAAAGGGGCAAACCATAGAATTCCAGATTTAACCTTTCTACTTACATTAAAAAGGTCAGAATATGAGTTAAAACAGCTGGAGTGGAATTAAATTTTCAAAAGGATTGTCCTGCTTCTTCTTCTTCTTCTTCTTTCGGCTTTTCCCTTCAGGGGTCACCACAGCGAATCATCACTCNCCACCTATCCCTATCTTCTGCATCACTCAAAACTTGACCTAATTGAACTTGACTATCAATGTCCATCACTTGTTCCCTTCAGTAATGACCAGTTAGAGGGTCTCTTACTACTTCTCAATGCTTAAGATTGAAGCTAGCCTTTCAAAATCCCTTCAGTAGGTTTCAGAATGGTCCATGGTCTTGTGTTGGTGCAGAGCTGAATAAATGGTAGAGCAGGGCACTAAAACAGAGTTCCTGGCCTGGGAAATGAGATCTCCTCTCCAACTCAGAATGGGAGTGCTGCAGGTCTGAAACCTGATAGCAAGGTCATGTGCACATCAGCAGCTCCAAGTGTGTACGAATCTGGCTGTAAATGGTTGCCCAAGGTCGAACACTCTCAACTGTCATACTTCACTGTCAACACTGGCATTATACCCAGGGACTGCCCTGCAAGAGTGAGAGGAAATATAGATGTCTAATCGAAGAAGGTCAGAGCTGTCACTAAGTGGAGGCTCTGCTGGCTGTCACGTAGACTCCCCTCTGTTTGAGAGATGAATGGGAACGACAGCCACAATCACACATGAACCTCCCCCTGTGGCCTGCTTTTGTGTTATATATAGACTGGATTCAAAAGGATAGCATGAAACTCAGTGTGTGTCTAAGCATATTTGTGTATATCATTTGTGTAACTACTTGAACAATGTGGTGACTTTTAAACAAAAATGTCAAAATATATATAGAATATTTGTAAGGAATACATTCATCCTTAGTAACCACTTCATCCTGGACAGCCTATGCCTGGAACACTGGGAATGAGGCAGGAATAAATCCTGGATGGGACGCCAGTCCATTGCAATGCACCACACATTCACACTATATATATATGTATATATATATAAGCTTAAAAAGATATGTCCCAACCCCAAACAAGAATCAAGTCCAAAAATATGCAGCATCCTGCTGTAACCTGTGGAGTTTCTGTTTGCCTTTTTTCTTTCAGTGTGGAATGTCTTTTACAATCAATGTACTGCACCAAGAGATGAAGGAGTACTCTGTGAGTCATGCCTGCATAGTGACATAGTAGCCTTGTGTGTGGGTGGCTGTCACAGCAAGAGAGAGAGAGAGAGAGCAAGAGGGAGGGAGGAAGAGAGGAAGGCTTCCCCTATAACTTTTACTATAATAACAAAGAGAGAGAGAGAGAAGAAATCAAAGCCCTATTCATCTTTAGTCTTGGGAGCTGACAGCTGTGAGCAGAAACACACCTGCAGACGGAGGGTCTGCATGGGGGCTGTAGGCGAGGTTGGAGGCAGGTGGGTTGTAGATGATTGGGTAGTGGGTGGAGTTAATCAGACTGAGTAATAATAGGAAATCTATTCATATATATATTAGTGCCACCAGAGAGATTGCCATGGAAAAGGCACTCCTCAAGCATGGCAATCTGTTGTCTTTATTTAGCCTGGAATTCATAGAACATTTGAAATTCAAGCATTCAAAGTAAAATATGTAATTGTATCCCTGTTTAAAATAGCAGACCACTATAAACATTAAGTATTAATGCCCAAAAATATTTTTTAACAAACACAACTGTACCAAATGTTTTAATATTTGAATATAAATAAATTACAAAATAAATGACAACATTTTTTTTATCTAAAAGGAAATTTATTTTGGTGTACAGTAATTATAATAAAATTAAATGAATAACACAATAATTTACATTAAAGTATGGATTGGAATTCATGTGTTCAGTCTTTCATTAACGATATTAACTGCTCCTCAGTCTTTTCTGTGTCAACAATACAAAAAAAAAAAATTTGTATCTGAAATATGTACCTGAAATGGCCTTTCCTGTTTCACTAGTACAGAAGTACAGAAGTGTGACATTCTAGATATTATTTACATTTCGAGTATATCTCAAACTGAGGTGGGCTGGTGGGTGTTGTGACCATTTAAGGCTCAAAATAAAAACCCTGGGTGGTCCTTAGATATTTTTATAGTTCTAATTAAAGATAATAATGACAGCCTTCGAGTGGTACAACAACAACAACAACAAAATTACACCCTTTTCGAGTTTGAATCCGGATGGTGTGGGAGGAAGGCATACAATCCGCCCTCCATTTCAATCACAGAGGCATTACACAATTGTGGACTTCTGTGAGCTCATGTATGCAGATAATGCTTTCCTCTGAGCGTGTTATCCTGCCTTGTGACGCAGCATGAGCAGCAGTTTAAAAAGGTGTGGTTGGCTGGCTTCACATGTCTTGGAGGAATCACTTGTTAGCTGACACTATCATGTATGCAGAACAAGGTAGATAGCGCTTTCCTCAGAGTGTGTTACGCTGCCCTGTGTTGCAGCATGGGCAGCAGTTTGAAAAGATGTGATTGGCTGGCTTCACATGTCTCAAAGGAAGCACATGTTAGCTTTCACTTTCGTTGGTTGCTCTCTTGTGATGGGGAGAGCTGGCTTGTTGGGGAGAAACCGAAGAAAACCCCCCCCCAAAATAGAGGATTTCAGTTTACAGTACAGATTTTCAGATGCATTGTTCTCTCCCTAAACCTCTCAATGCTTCATTGGGGTCTTTTATATGCCACCTATACTATCAAACTTCCATGGTAATACAATACTGTATATAATATAAGCTACAAAATATAATATAAAATATTTATATTGCATTTACTGAGTTTTATAGTTTATTGTTGAAAACCAATTGTGTCAATATAAGGTACTTTTTTGAAATTCAGGCCATGGAAGTTCAAGGAAATAATCTGGGTGAGTTAAGAATAAACAGTTACATTTATTTGAGTAACCTGGATGTTTTCTCAGAAATGCCTAATATATGAATATAACCTATTTCCTTGACCTGTCACAATAGTGTGAATGCACTTATGTGAAAGCAATTTGCTTTTAGTACTTTACAACAAAAGAGAAAATTATTCAAAAGTGTAAGGTCAATATTAGACTAATAAACTTTAATAACAAATAATATTCATATTCAGAGTCATTTCATCTGTACCACAATTAGAGAACATGAGTAAATATGTGAATGCTACAAATCATGTAACCAAGCAGAGGTTGTCATGTTTGTCTTGTGCTAACCTTGGAAAAAATTTGCAATTTAATGCTGTGCACTAGCACAGTGTTGGGTTTGCAGTAAAGTTGTTTGGGCTTTGCAGTGCTGTACCACACTCTCTGTGGATCAAGCCACATTGCACAATTTGTCAAAGCTGTCACAGCAAGCACACCTCAGCAAACAGGGAAAATGCAGTCTCTCCATATTACCATCTATCAGCCAAGCTAACAGCAGTCGCAGAGGTGAGCACAAGGTTAATGAACAGAAAGATTATTGAATGGGACAGCTAACTCTCTAATTAGTTATAGTTTTCCCCACACCTGATATGCAATTAGGGTAAGCAACAGGCAATGCAGTCACCTTGAAAAAAAATATGTAATGTTACATGTGTATCAAGGTTCAAAGGTTATTTAACAGAACTTATTTTGTCTATATGAGATGATGTTCATTATTTCATAGAGACTACAATAATATTCAACCATATGCCTTGTTGGTTAGTGACTAATAACAGAGTGTTTGCCTCATCTAGGCTTTTTATAACAAATGCCTGCAGAGCTTTCTATGTGGTTACACGACAGATGCATTAATCAGGAAGCGCACTCCAGGCTTAGTGTTCAGTCTTTGAAGCTAAAGAGATAAAAATCTCCATTAGTGGTGAGACGTTCTTGCATTAGAGTTTAAGCAACTCATACAACAGTGCTGTCTTCTCTTGACCAGCCTTGCTGTTTTCAAAAGAAACAGTGTAGTTTAATTTGTATTGGATAACAGGGGCACTATTGTGAAAGCGGGCAGCTGAACTGGGCTAAGCGAGATCAGGAGAACTGACAGTTCTATTAGCCTACTGTATATTGCTTAAATGAGCACTGGGAAAGTTCATTACAAGGTAGCAAAAATATTTGGAAACTATGGTGCATTCAAACCTGAAACCTGAGACCTGAATTTGTGGTTTTGACATGGGAAGGTGAACACTTGAAATTTTTATCTAAGTGGACTGTTGCTAGGCCGAGCATGAAAGCTAGTAAATAACTGAGTCTAGCTAGTATTTAGATATTTGGTCTTTTTTTTTTTTTTTTTTTTTACCAAAAATTGACCACATTGCATACTAAAATTACACATAGCATCAGCCATTTTCTTTTTCCAAGTGTTCCCATGTGTGCTCCCATTTAGAGATGTCAACAATGCCTCACAACTCCTGACCTCAGAAAAGTCATGAAAACCACAAGATATGGAATCTTCCTCATATCACCTCATTTGAACGATCCATCAGTGTAGAGTGTTCCACAAATCACCATCACTGTTGTGCTTTCCACATTATTTTAGCTGAAGGCTGTCATGAAAGCAGTTTAAAATCAGTTCCTTTTAAAATGGTTGGTTACACTACTGATTATGAGGGAGAATTTTTATGCTGACAGACAGTATAAGAGCGAATATTTCAATTCAGTCAAAAAGGCAGTATTATAATACTATATATACGTTTCTGAGCCCATTATGGCATTTCCTGATGTCCCACACTTGCTGTTCTTTTACTGTATGTCTAGAATTGACCCCTTTCACTATTTTATTTCTGAAAAAAAATCTATGCCATTTTCTAGTAATGCTTTCTCATGTAATTATATAATTTCTCTAGTCTATGTTATTGAGTTAATGATAAGAAATTATCTGTATATAAAATAATTACTGTTTGTACAATACATACTTCGTCGGCTTTGGCTAAAATATCAAAAGTGCTATCTACACATATTGCTAGTTTTTATACCACAGCGCTGTTGAATGCTCAAGTCTAATTGGTCTGATGGTTTTATTCAAATCATGGATTTATATTAATGCACTTGTTCTAACACGATATAATTTCTATAGTGACAGCTAATTAGCTAATAATGAACGGATTAAAAAAAGCTTTCTATAAGAAGATGTTTATTTATGTAAGGAGTCATCAGGACAGTGGGATTCATGCTTTCCAGTTTCTCTGTAACGTGTAAAGTTTTTTTTGTCTCATTAAATTTTTTTGTCTTTGTGTCTTATTTTGTCATAAGAGAGAAGAGAATAGAGAGGGGCTAGTGATGGAACAACTGTTTATAGATGATTAAACATTAAGTGTAACTATAAATAGTTAAAAGGTACAATGCATTGTACATTATTACATTTTAAAAAATGCAATGTTGGCAAATTGCTGCAGGATAAAAGGAATTAAACACTTCGGCACATGCTGGTTTTGGAAATCACACCACCCCCTGTTGATCATTTTCCTATAACAGCATGCCCAGTTGTGTCTTATCCCATAATTACTGTATGGACAAAGCTGAATCTACAGCAGCATAGGGAACTTTTATGCTGTCTTAAAACACACACTGCTTTATTCATGGCTGTTTTTTGTCTTTTGATGAAAGATGAGTGAAATGCCTTGACTAAGTTCAAGCTCTACTCGAAAGGGGCTTGCTCTCCAGGTGTCCACTGCTGCTTCAGTGTGAACAAGTAGTTATGTGCGACTTCACATGGGATGAAGTGTATGTTAAAGGTGGGTTATGGTTAAAAACACCCACTTGCACTCATCTTCTCCACATTAGGTTCGTTTTTAATTGGCTGCAGTTGTAATCAGGTGTGAACAAGAGGATAGAGTTATGTATGCTGTGTGTTTTAACTGTTGTAAGGAGAGAGTGTTAATATATGTGAAGCTGGGTTGCCATTTATGCAAGCAAAGACATAAAATATTAAAGTGCTTGTCAACACAGAGACCATCTCATTGGCTCCCCGGGGATATATGGGTCTGTTTCATAAAACTGTACAGCAACTCACATAAAAAGTGAGTTGCTGTACAGCTGACCTGGAACAGCAACTCACTACTCTGAGGTTTAGAATAGCAGACTGCTGTGAATGTGAATGAGCTTCTGACACTGGGTGTGAAAACTGCAGCCTTCTAAACCCCATGGTAGTGCATTCATTTGGCTCCTGTTACACTTCTGCACCTCATACATATATGCAGTCCATCAGTGAAGCAGTTTAATAGTGTCACTCAGCAATCATAGTCCTTTCTTAAGCTTATGTGTTATTTCTATGCCTTTCCTAATAGGCAGTTATTGTACAGTCCACAAGGTCTCTTATGAAATCACTTTGTCATCAAGAGAGTATAAGGTGCTTGAATAGCATTGCTTAGGTGTCACATTTTACAAATTTGATTAGATATTCAAAGTAAATACATTTTTGTTGAAGGTTGGAATGAACTAGATTACAAACTGGAAGCTCCATTGTCCCACAAATTTGCCATTTGTGCCCGTGAACATGCCCACCTTTACTGCTTCTGACATAGCTAATTTCCTTTGTAAACATTGTATATTAGTGCCATTTCAAATGAATACATCTGTGCTCTCTTCCGATCGTCATTTCCTAAGTAATTATATCATTTGTCTAGTCTATGGAGTTGATTTAATGATAGGGAAATCCTCTGAATATGTATAGTAATTGAAGTGTTTGCTTATTAGCATTAGGATGTAAGCTAAAATGATGCTTCATTTGCATTGGCTGCTGGCTTCTGTGTCATTTTAATGCTTGAGTCTTATATTCTGCAGCATAGTGTAGCTGTGCTCAAAAGCTTAGACAGAAATTAAATCTGATTACTTCTGGCTGCATTAGCTAGAGTAAGCATTTTCTCAACCTCATATTGATGATGTGACTCAAAATTCAAACAGGAAAGGTGGTATAGTAACTGTCCTTTACTGTCTTTATGAGTGAATTATTGAGCAGGATTGCTGACTGTTGAGGCTGCGAGACTGGGTGTGGGGAACTGGGGAGCAGGTTATCGCTCATGATCCCTTTTGTAAACACGCCAGCACTGTCTGCCTCTGATCTGCATTCAAACAGCAATCTGCTCATAATTCTCTCTCTCTCTCTCTCTCTCTCTCTCTCTCTCTCTTTCTCTCTCTGTGTGTCTCTCCTGCAATAATCGATATTTGTATTTTTTGTCCTAACCATATTGACCGATTACAAAATATTTTTCAAAGCATATTACAAAATCCATCAACAAAAGGGCTTTTGGAATCAATTAGGTTATATCTGTACTACTAATACTGTGCAAGTCTGAAGTGCAAAACCCTTTTTCTTTTGCACATTTTTTTGTCTTAGATGTTTATTTGATTTCCAAACATTATTTTTCCAAAATTAAAATGTTATCAAAAAATGTATGTCAGCAAATAAGGTATCATACTGCATAATAGACCACAAAAAAGAATACTGGCTGTCAGGATTTGCCTGCAAAAACAGAAGCAAGTGCGACAGTCAAAGTCTCTAGAAGAGACTTAGCTGAACCTTTAATTTAATTATTTTTAAGGCATCTTTGCTTTACATGTGCCTAAGAATTTTGCTCAATACTGTATATGAAGTGTGCAAATATGTAATTCAAGCTCCTGAAGGGAAATGTGTTTGCATGGCTTACTCCAGCAATACTGAATGAATACAGCTTTTCTCTTTCTCCCTCATAGGGGCAAAAGACCCATCAGCGCTTCCAGGACTTTTGCCAGCCCCTCCTATCGAAAGTCATCAGCACTAAATGACACATTATATGTGCAATTAGACAATGCCCTTGTTATCAGTCATATTAGCAAAGCACGCCATCCCAAATTACTCTCATTAGGAGAGAGGCACTCGGGCACGTTATTATCTGATATGATGCAAGCTGCTTGACTGAGTGCTTGCTGTAGATTTGGAATTAATATCCAGATTTCTGTTAATTGGTTGATGCATAGTTCTGGCCATAAGAAAACAAGATGGAAAGTAGAGGGGTGTAGCTTCATTTTTTCATGTTGGTGCTACTTCCAGCTCAACTAGCATACAAAAGACCTGAAACTAGCTCAGTAGTGGAGAAGGGAGACATGTTTTTCATCTTTTATTCAGCTTTTGTGGAAAACAAGGTCACCATGGTAAACACACTGATGTATGGATATTATCCTCTCCATAATCCCCCTTTCCCTCTTCCAAATTTTGCAATATATGTGTGTGCACTTAAAGTTTGCCTTTGTTTGCAGAAATTGATTAGATTTATTACTGATTACTGCAGAGTATTTTAAACTAGCCCAATTTGGAATAAAAACTGTGACCTTGACCCTGTCATTAACTGTCCTATCCTCTGCTCCACCCCCGGAGCATGCGCAGTGTGGTTCCTGCCCCAATGGGTCTCTTTTAGCACTTGTCCTAGTTCTCATTTTTGACCACTAGATGCAATAATAATTCTATGGAGCTAAATGGGGCAGTGAGTATACCTAATGTGATTATGAAGTACAGCTCCAGCCACTGTGGCTCCTGTCACTCAAACTCTGCACTTCTAACAGAAAAAAAGCTTCTTTTCTATTACATTACAGGCTATATGGCTCTAGAAGAAATAGAAGAAAGCCTAATGGCTCTAATTAAATTCTCCTGCTCAATTCCTCTGTGAGAGTTTTACACACACTTTCTGTTAGCTGGAGCGGTGGCCTGACAGGCAATGGTTCCAGATGTTGTCTCATTTCCATCCGTTGGATACTCTGAGCAGATTTAGGATCCAGACACATTACTGGTGTGTGTCACTTCAATTAGATCTCTGCTATACTCTCCAGGGTCAGTGTGTGCTGCATGAGCCGGTGGGATTATGAAACAAAATTCATTCAGATCTCCTACTAAATCCTCTATGTGCCTTTAGCTGCATATGAGGCCTGTCAAGCAGTGATAAGTGTGTGTGGTGGTACATAACCGAGCACATATGTTTCACTGTGACTTTTATATGCAGTCATGCTTATTGTGATATGCATATTTGTTTAGTAAAATGTGTGCCATATGCTCATACACTGTTACACACACTGTCCTAACAGTAAACATGATTTTTCTTTTTACAATAATGCAATTTTGGCAGGCATGCTCCAAATGCTCTCCAGCAGTCCTTGCTATTGGTTGTCTGTCAGGGGTAGAACAGCAGAAAGCTTAATGGCACTATAAATTAAAGCTGAACAGTAGCCATAACTAAGATCTATGAGGGAGGCGGTGTGTGAGTGAGTGAGTGTGCAAGTGCACGAGCCCTGCCATTCTGCACTAATGCCTGACGGATTGAGGGGCCATACAGTCTGTGCAGGGTGTCATTAGTTTAGCTGGCCTTGTTTGCTCACGTGAGACTCATGTGAAATTAACAAAGCCAGCATCCTGACTTGCACTAAGACCTCATCACTCACCCACATCCTCTCAGTAACAACAATGCTCAATCTGCTTCACTAACCGCCCATTATAATAGATATCTAAAGATAAAAAATTGACAATATCACTATTCATAAAACATCTGTGTATGGGGGACAATCAAATGACAAGGATGCCACTCCTTCAGGCTTTCAGACCCATTTTGAAAGGCTACAGGCTCTTTATCTCTCCTGCATTGCAGATCTGTCATGCAAATGAAAAATGGGGGGATGAGGATATTTTGCTGGAGACAGCTTTTTTCCAAGACCCCACCCTGACCCCTTTGTAAGTGCTGTCTAAGCTGTCTTGAGTTGTCAGGGTGACCGCTAAACTCACACACAAGTGCACACTCATTTAGACAGGTAAATTAACACTGGGTTCCATAATGACATTTTCCCAGATGTCTTCTATCATTCAGAAGGTGTGCAAAGCAATTTTATCTCTAAATGAAGCCATTGGGTTTGAATAATGAAAATGATAATACGAGTTGATACTATCGAGACTCACAGGGACTCTATGTTCAAATTATAGTTTTGATTCTCTAGTGCAATGGGAATTGTGTTGTAGCCATCATTCTTTTCTGGCTAGTGTGACAATACAATAACACAAATACAAGTGGTATTTGACATACTATCAAATAAGTGATTTAGGTATTCCATGAGTGTTTGTGTGACTGCTATGTTAGTGTATTATAGTGCATGTGGCTCAGATATGAATGTCAGATATGCTGATAGATATTTAAAGGTCATGGCTCAGCCTTCATTCTGATAGTCAGAGTAATAGACACTATATCTGAGTGAAGATATTATTTACCCCATTGGTTCTTTGAATGCATTTGTATTACACGTAGGCTCTGTAATCTCTCAGGCATGCTCCAGTCTCTGCAGTACTGCGTACTCTGGGATCAGGGGGGCTCAATATAGGAAGTGTATGTGGGTGCATCATCAGCCCACATGTAGTAAGACCCATTTGAGCCAAGAAGGCTTTCTTATTTTATTTACTCCACTTTGACTCCTTCTGTCTGAATTTCAAATCTGCCCTCAGGGTGCAAAATGTGTGCGCTTGCTCATACACTTCCAAAATTTCCTCGGTTTTATAACAGCATGTCAGAGGCATGCCTTGCAGAAACGTACACGGCACGAAGCATACATACACATCCACATATACCCATCACACCCTGTTGTGGAGAGGAAATGAAAGGTGCCTTACTTGGAGTTTCTGCTGTGTGTGTGTGTGTGGACAGTACAGGTTTTTGAAATGGCTGTCTTGTGGTTAAAAATATTAGGATAGCACCATTTTATATCCCTCAACCTACATTTAAAGGTGTAGTCAGTGATTTGGTTTAGGTTATCTGAAGCTGTTTTGAAACTGAACTAAACAAATGCAGCCATCATTTCAGCATTCCCTCCAATGTCATATCATAAAAACTACCACTAGTACTAACTACTACTCAAAATGACAACAGGATGTATATTTCCATTGTAGCAAAGACACCAACATTATTTAATGCTTGGGTTGAATTTCTGAGTAGTAAGAGGTTTCAAGTTTGTAGTGTCCCAAAATATAATGTGGTTATTTAATTTTTAAATCAAAAGCCAGACTCCTGATATGAAGGCAACTACAGCACATTCTCTACATGTTCAGTTATATCACAGTAAATGTGTCTTGTCTAATTTATTGTCTGTGTTAAAATGCTAATGCTATATGAGAACTATTAGAAGTGGCTGCACAGCTTGTTAGTTTTTCTGCTGTGACTAAGTTATTATTAGTATTAGTACAAATGAATATACTTAATATTAATATTTACCCTCAAAAAGAATTTCTAACTGACTGTGATGGCTTGAATTATGCTAAGGTTACATAGCTAGCTTTGCTATGACTGTGCACTGCCCTGTTCCTTTCTCTACTGCTCAGTAGTAATGTGCTGGGATTTAAACTCTAAATGTCAACACAGTAACCATGAAAATATTTCTGCACAAATGTAATTCTGCAGTAACTGCATTCCCAAGTGAATATGAGAGACAGTTACTGTCTACTACTGCATACTATGAAAAGGTATGAAGTATATAGTATAAACTGGCTCTGTATGAAGTATATAGAATATACGTATGGTATTTTGAATAATGCCCAATTCTCCTGAATTGACAGGAAACATAAGTGACAGACAAATGTAGAGTGTTCCTTGGTTAGTTAGATGGAGGATGGTGGTATACATCATTTGTTGTTTCTCCAGAATGGAGGAGCCGCAAAGACCAGAGTTTTTCTTTTAACAGGTATTTTTTTTTAGAGCTATTCAATAATGGAGGCCAAATATTTCAAAAAGGATCCAACTTAAAAATCACTGACCCCACCTTAAGGGGAAAAAACACAAACAATTTATGATCCATTTTGTTTCTTTATTTGTGCAAAATGCTTCATGTTGTGATCCATGAACAGCATCTCCAAATTCTCAGAGGACAGCACAAAGTCATGGCACAGGCTGCTCTAAAGTAAGAAAAATTAGACAGCAAGATGGGCTGAGTGATGACCAGTTGCAGAGGGGTATCATGATTTTTGGAGATATACAAAAATAGCATTCATCATGTGGATGACAGTGGACCGTCATCTTTTTTTTCTCATAAATATAGGACACTGATTTATTTCACACACCTGACTGGCCCTGTGATGCTCTCACTGTAATTCTCACTGTATTATTTTTCATAAGCTGGTGTGGGCCAGCAAACATTTTTGACCTGTGTGAGGTTATTGTGGATGAGTATGTTTGTTTTGATAAAAATGTGTGTATGGGTTTGAGCGGTGTGTGTGTGTGTGTGTGTGTGTGTGTGTGTGTGTGTGGGTGCAGGAAGCTTTCGCTCATCTCTGCTTTGCCCACACATTCGCTTAGACAGACGGTGCAATGCAGCAGGCAGTGACACAGTCATAAATATGAGCTCAGGGAGACGGAGGTAAAATTCAATTTCTTGTCTGAGCAGAAAACCTTCACACCACCTCTCGCTGTCACCATGGAAAGAGAGAGAGTTTCTCCCTTCTGTTGTCCCCCTCCCACATCCCTCCTCCTGTCATACACCAGGGTTTTTCCTGATTCGAAATAAGGCAAAGGTGGCAGACTGGTGAAGGTGGTGTGGACTACATCTTCACTCCCTTCTGCTACAGTATTTGCCTGTGCTGAGGCTTCAGGTTCAGGTCTTACATTGTTAACCTTACATTGTTAATAACGTGAATAATAAATTAGGCATCATGCTATGCTGATAAGCCTAGGGCATGATTTGACCTGCTATCTTTATTCTTATGATTTTTGATTTAAAAAAAAATACTGTGATTCTATGAGTCATATTTATGTAGAAAATACCCTGTGGTGTAATAGAAATGTAGAAAAATATAAACTGATAGAATATGTTAAGGAGCCATTATTAAAATATTTAGATATAAAAAAGAAAAAAGCTGTGATTCATGTCTTTGATGATGGCCTGTGGAGGCTCAGTGGGGGCTCAGTGGATAAGGATCTATGCTAGTGACTGACAGAAAACCCCTGCTGGAAGCTTGAGCAAGGTTTATAACTTTCACCTGTTCAGATCAACTGTTAGTCACTAGTCAAGCATCTACCTTGTTTATTGATGTCGTTCCAGGTGCATTGTGCAGTTATTGTCATATACGTATACGTATAATGCTGATATAGCAGTCACGTTATGAAATTCCGTACTTTCTGAAAAAAGCCATTATGACAAAGAGATGTGCACAATTTGAGAAAGGTGACTATCCCTGAATTCTATGAAGGACAAAAAACTTCATAAAAAAGCAGACCTAGTTGTTCTGCTATCTCTTCCTCACATGTTTGCATGAATAGTAAGTAGAGCATCGAACTTGCAAATCTTTCAGCATTTCAGCACTCAGCAAGATTGTGCAGATATCTGCCTGAACACTGTCTTTATGCCACATTTTATTTAACTAGTAGTGTGGTATGTTGTTCCTCTCCTGTCCATTTCTGCCTGCTGTAGTTCCATCAGCCATCCATTATACAGTGAGAAGCAAGGGTTCATCTTGCCCAACGACAATTAACCTATCCAAGATTGTCTAAAAGAGGGTGGGTTTCTGGCCATCCAGTGCAAGACCTGCTATAAAATTACAGACCAGATCAGAATCATATAACTGCCTCACAAAAAGAGCACTGAATGTAAATTACACACGTACAGTATACTGTGTTTTAAAACAGCTAGCCTCTGCACAAAAGCCCTGGGCTAGTCACCTGTACTGTCAGCCAGAGAGAAGAGTAATGATACCAGGGTGTCATTATCAAACTCTGTTCCACCTACTGCAAGATCACCTGCAGTTAGACAAAGCTTTTCAGATAGAATGGAAAAGAAAAAGAGGTAGCAGTCCCTGACATTTGACAGTCCCTCTGGGCCTCTCTTGGGAAATTAAAGCCGGGGTCTCACTTCAGGCTCTTGGGAATTCTTTCCCTTATACCCACACGAGCGAGAGGGGTTGACTCATACCAGCCTGCGTTTGTCCTTAATGGCATGCCACAGGGGCTGTGCCCAAAGAGGACGGCTGCATTACTGGGTTGAACACTCCCCAGTGAGATCTTCGTCTCTGGTTTAACCCCCATTCTGCCTGGAACAGTCATCTCTTTGATATGAGAGCCGCAGGCATAGGATTTGGAGAGCAGAGTGCTGTTCATTGCTGTGCCCGGCTTCGCATTTCCACCATCCAGCACGAAGGGGCTCGCGGCAGGTTGGCAGCACATGAGCTGATGCATTTAGTTGCTAATATAGATGCTAATGTGGTTCAAGCTCTACTCCAGAGCTGGATGCCTTGTAGGTTATTTTTGTAATGAAGGCAATTAAACTGAGTTCAATAAAATGACTATTTATGAACAGAATATCTTTGCAGTGTCTAGTCAAATCCAGGCCTGTGTTCTACATCATCTCTCTCTCTCTCTTTCTCTCTCTCTCTCTCTCTCTCTCTCTCTATTTCACACACAAACGAACTTACTGTTTTTATTATTGATTGTGCCATTTGTGGGAAAGGTAAGGATGTTTTTTTTTCATGTGTATTATGTTCTCACTGTGCCCTATTTTCCACACAGAATAACAGGCTGACTGAGCTGTCAAGCCTCAGAGAGGTGCATTTGTTCATCTAGCCATAGCAATTAGAGTGGTTAGACACTTGGGTGAGATGTTTTCAATCTTCATAGCTTCACCATGAGCTCTTTATTGGGCACCACAAAACTGTGGGCTATCTGATCTGAGCCAAGTCAGAAAGCAAAGCATCTTCTCTACCTCTCTGCCGAAATGTATTGCAATACTAATTGGCAAGCCTCAGTCACAGCCAGTATCAGTTACAGCCTGAAATCTTATTTATTATTAGAGTGGAAATGTAAAGCCTATTATTCACTGAACTTGGCTGAATGCACATAAACTATATGGCCAAAAGTATGTGGACACCTGATATCCAATGTTAAAATGCAGGTCTGGTGTTTACAAGCATTTGGTCAAGATATGTAACAGAACAATATCTGATTCATCTTAATATTATGCTATTTTCAGTTTCTCACTCACAAATTAGTTCTCACCAAAAAAAAAATTCTCTTGCAGACTTCTCTAACTGAATTTAATTAAATCAAAACTTCCAGGCCAAAATATTTAGATCATGTTTACAACGAAAGGTGGCAATTGAGTAACTGATCTGTCATTTAATGCATTTTTTCCTAATATCATTGAATCACATTATTTGCTTAAATTAGCTTTTTCACATAAATAGCTTAGCCTAGCCAGCTAACATAGCTAACTACTTTTTTTGCCATGAAATTTAGCTAACTAACTTAGATAGCTAACTGATTCTTCACATAAAGCTACATAATACATATGCAAGCTAACATTAGTTATACTTTGAAAGCAATGAATTAATACTTTTACACAGATATTGGTCAAATATATGGGACCTTTAGTAATCTTGTATTTAGAGCTCACACTAAATATGTTATACAGGGTACACCTGTGTCACTTACGTGTGTTAAATCCAACTGTATCTAACTGTATGCTTGCACAATAAATATCTCTGACTTTGGGAGGTCTCACAGCTAAAACAGCAGATCAGATCAGTTCTGCTGTCATGAAGTCCAAGGAACTGCCTGTGAA
>CM074963.1:6697821-6736543 GCA_037577455.1 Pangasius macronema
AAAAAAATTGTTGTACTAAATTAGAAAAGAATGCAAAATTGAAGCATTTTCTGTGTGTGTGTGTGTGTGTGTGTGTGTGTGTGTGTGTGTGTGTGTGTGTGTGTGTGTGTGTGTGTGTGAGCTAAGCCAGGGGAGATGTGTAGTGCCACTGTTTAGCAGAGCTCAAGGAGTTGCAATCTTTGAGAAAGAAGAGATTAGGAGCATTTGGGTGAATATCCTGATTGCAAAGGAATATCAAAAAAAGAGGAAAAAGCAAGGAAGTGAACAAGTGAAGCCTTTAACTGAGAAGAATAATAAGTGGAAGGGGAGTTTTGCTTTCATAAGCTGCTACTCTGTCAGATGTGAAGTATGTACAGGAAAAGTTGGGTGGGGGCAGAAGACTGGGAGGAAAAGAGATGGAGAAATTAGACTGTTCTACCCTTGTAATGTAATGAATTCTTGATAAAATATCTTTCTGTCTCCTTTTCTTTGTGTCATGCTTTGGGCTCTCGTTGGCATCTCTGGGCTCCTGTCCAGTTATGATATAATAAACAAAGGCAGACAAGAAGGTATCGCTGCACACAATCTTACACAATCTCTCTCTCTCTCTCTCTCTCTCTCTCTCTCTCTCTCTCTCTCTCTCTCTCTCTCTCTCTCTCTCTCTCTCTCTGTCTCTTGTTCCACATTTCTCTACAAATAACAAACCTATTATTTTCTTAGCAGCTATATTTCATGAGTAGATGAGTAGATTTCAGTAAATGTAATTCACATTCCAGTTCTGGTTTTAAAGACTGTTGTCTTCACACTATCTTTCAGATCTCCCACAGTCAAGTAGAGCTTTAGAGAATGCTAAATGCTTTAGAGAATGCTAATACACAGATAGTTTAAGTTATTCTTAGCAGCAGATTGATACACATAAGAATTAATATTTGTTTTCATGAGCTTCAGATCTAAAGATATTCACCTTTAAACTTTATGACTCATTTTTCTTCCATAGTGTGATATGCACTCACTAGCCACTTTAATTGGAACACCTGTACATTTGAGCATTTATGCAATTAGCCTATCATATGGCATCAGTTCAATGCAAAATATTATGCAGATACAGGTCAATAGCTTCAGTTAATGAAGAGAGGTAGCAATTCTTTTGTTGGAAACTCTTTATTGATGAGACAGTTCAGAAGAGAATGGCCAGACTGGATCCAGCTGACAGGAAGGCTATGGTAACTCAAGCCACTACTGTGGAAGAAAGGCATCTCAGAGCATAAAGACACTGAATCTTGAGGCAAATGGGCTACAACAGCAAGACACCACATCAGGTTCCACTCGTGTCAGCCAAGGACAGGAATGATGCTACAATGGGCACAGGCTCACTGAAACTGGACAGTTAAAGATTGTAAAAATACCAGACAATGTTTTTCCAATCTTCAACTGTCCAGTTCTGATTAAAAATCACATGACTTTGAGACAGGCATTTTGATGGAAGATGATCAGTATTGATCGATTCCCCAAAATCCTGCACAGTAGGCCAGGTATTTAAACAAAGAAGGTTAAAAAATGGTTAGTTTTGATTTCAGCTTTAAATTTGAAACTCACATCATCATGCAGACACACAATGGTTCCTTGTAAATCCTATTTGTGCACTACATCTGGAGCCAGCGGGCTCTTTGGCCAGTCTGGTGGCATTATCATGTGAGAGAACAGGGACAGACTACACATAGAGCCACAATGCAGAGGTGATTTATCACTGTGAGAACTGTGTAAGAGCCTGTGCATGCATTCTTGCAGTGCATTTAACAGACAGTTGATAGGGCTATGCCTTTGTTTCGGAGACATTGCAGGACACACACTTTAACCTCTGCTGTTTGTGAATGCCAGTGAGCTTCTCCACAGGAGTTTCATGTCTGAAACATGTTGCAGTCCCAAAATTGCATCCCATAGTGACTCCATCTGGAATATGTTTTCAGGAAACTATCATGCTAAAGAACACTAGAATGGCAGCACATGTGCCTTGTCCATTGTCCCATTGGATAGAGATTGACAGTAAAACACATTACTGAAATAATCAACAATCATTAATGAATTAACTACTTGAGAAAAATTCTCCAAACTGCAATTCTGTACGTTTTTTGTTTGTTTGTTTGTTTTTGTTTTTAGTTTTACTTTCCACACTCTCTAATAAGATTCTGACCATCGAAAGCTAACGTCGAAATCTCGTGACGTCTTTAATCACTTAAAAAACACGTATTCGTCAACACTGAGAGCTCACAGTCGACCAACTATTTCCCCACAAGAGCATGTGATTTAGCTAGCACGTTTACTGCCTAGCTTCTTCTGTTGACTGACTACGTGTCAATGTTACGTTATCATCGCTCGTCCAGAAACTACGTGTCCGTCTGTC
Organism: Pangasius macronema; assembly: GCA_037577455.1. Classification (NCBI taxonomy): domain Eukaryota; kingdom Metazoa; phylum Chordata; class Actinopteri; order Siluriformes; family Pangasiidae; genus Pangasius; species Pangasius macronema. The sequence continues at coordinate 6,700,202 of CM074963.1, forward strand.
GACGTCCTGGTCTTCGTCGGTCACACAAATAACTACTAATTTAAAATGTTGTCCATGATAGTTCAACTTTACTGTGAAGAGCTACACACACTGTGCATTCTTGTGGGTTGCACAGGTAATTGCTTCTATTGATCTGGTTGTGCTAGGCTGCTCAACCTTTCGGGTTGATCCACTTCCCATAGTTGTCTTGTTGACACAATGCACAGAACAACCTGCAGCATAAAGCAATGCATTTTCCTTCTCAAAGCAGGTGAGCAAAACTATATTCTTGCTCCTCCTCTAATAAAAGTGGGAGTGCAGGTGCTCCACTTGCTCATTTGCTCGGTTGCCTATGTACAGTATGCCAGTATATCAGTGGTGTTTGGGATTTAGACTGTGCACTAATTGACTTGTGGAGAGCAGCGCAATATCCTTCTATAACTAGCTTGCAATAGCTATAGCATTACCAGAGAGGACCAGGTTCTGACCCCCAAATAACCATATCTTATATGCATCAAGCTTTTTAAATATAGAGATAAGACAACCAGACTGCTATAACAGTCCAATCTAAAGATTAGGAAAGCAAGTAACATTGCATGGTCAGTTGTAACACCAATCAAAAAACCACTGTAAATATGTAATACTAACTACTACGTCTCGAGTATTTCTTCAATAGGAAAAACCCAAACCAAAGTAAAAAAATAATAAAGAAGAAAAAATGCTTTCATTTGTTTGTTTGTTCTGTCATATTAACAATGGTTTTACCACAGTAATCATAATAACCATAATAGCCATAATAACCATGATTACTGTAGTTTTTGGCAATGCGAAAAAACCATGGTGGGAAAATCATGCATATCTCCAGCAAGAGTGGACGAATCCATCTGAAAAAAAAGAAGTTTACATGTGTCTCTATACCATAGTGTCATTCAGTGTCAACGTACCTACGTAAATCTCTTTTATTATGTGTGCAATGTTTTCCTTACTTCAGTAGTTGGTATTACACTTACAGTTTAGCCTTCATACATTAGTACAACTTAGAGAGATAGATGGAGATTTAATTCTGTGTCACCTACTATCTACAGGTCAATCCTCATAAACACTAAAGTCATGTTGCTGATTATAAATAATCCTAATGACGGAAGCTTCCCAGTTGAGACTGAGTGGATTAGCTTTCTGAATCTCAACCTGAATACACAATGAAGATTCCTCTGCAGCTCACATATTGGTCCTGCCAGAATCGGAACGCTCAGACTTGCAAAGTGTAAAAGGAATGGCGTTTTGCTGCAGTTTCAATTATACAGTTAGCATTCACACGGGATTAATGATGGAAAAGCACTGTCTCTTTCTCTTATCCATTGACTGATAGATTTATGGAGTGATAAGAAAGTTGAGAACTTTTGGAGAACATGGAATAGCTTGTTAAAAACAAGTTACTGAGCTGACATTGCTGGAAGAGCTTCACATAAATCAGATAAGCAAATAAAAGTAAACCAGTTTGTGCACTAATTAAATCTTGAACTATGAATAACTACAGGCAGAGTTATCCATGATGAATTGGTCCTTGTTCAGGCTGTAGGCAATAGTCTCTTTAGAACATAGTAAGTGTAGTGTGTTTGAAGTGGCTGCCCGGGATGTCTGCAGTCAGTGCTACATCAGAGTGTTCTCTTGTTACTGGACTAATGCTGCAGCTCAAAGCTCTCTTGTGTACTGAGGGGAAATTAATGCACAGCAATTACACCTCCACACAAACACGGCTGAAAGAAAAGATGTTTGTTGGTCAGGATTGGGAGGCCAAAGAGAACACTCTGTTTGGATGCACTTGATTTTCTGTTGTGTGTTATTTAAAGCCAGAATTTGCAGAGGTGAGTTACACATAAAATGTGCCGAAAATAATAACAAATATAACACTAAACTGTGCCATTTAGTGCAAAAACTCTTTTCTTTACATTCAAAGATGAATGTAGTGTATTGTTAAATCTTGTTTAAGATGCATATTGTGAACTTATGAACCACTGTTGCTCCTTTGAGGGTAATTTTACATTGTCTGTACTTTTTTCGGTTCAGGCTCACTAGTGAAAATTTGTACGAAAAGCATTTGTACCTTTTCTTAAAACTTCATNCTCACTCATTCAGATTTGTAAGAATTTCTGATTAGATCATGTAACAATGTATGATATAATGTAAAATGTCTTGGTAGTGCTTCATTTGATTGTATTATTCATAGCGCTACATAACACCTACATAGGCCTTCCTGACAACATGCTGTAAAATTACGTAAATTTAAAAGGCTTATTCGAACAGGCATAAGCTCTCCTAAAGATTGCTTTCAACAATTTTAATTGTTTCAAGTTGACATAATACCTGAGACAAGTTACCTCCATATTGTTGACGGATAAGGATGGGTTATGATATTTTATGGGCTGAATTAAGTATATTAACATTAACATGACAACTGATTTTATAGCTCAATGTACTTCTGGAATATCAGAGTTACATAATGATTGTGATATGAAATCCCTTACCATGTGAGGTTAATTGGAAAAATGAACAGATGAACTCTGTAGTCGTTTCTGAAATCAGCACTTGGTGGTAACATCAGCATGAAGACTTGCTGTATAACACTTCTACAAAGTGACAATAGTATATTCAAAAGTTTTTTTTTTTTTTGTTTGTTTTTTTGTGAATACTTGACAGTGTAATATGCATGTTACCTAGCACTTAATTCAAGAGAGTTTATAAGACTTTCACAAATTTTTCACAATGACATTCATTCATTCATCTTCATGTAACCGCAGTAACCGCTTTGTCCTGATCATGGTCACAGTGGATCTGGAACCTATGCTGTTAACACTGGGCATGAGGTGGGAATTAAAAACCTGGTTGACACCATGCAAAAAAAAAAAAAATCAATAACACACACACTCACACACACATTCACACCTAGAGGCAATTTATGGTAGTTAATTCACTTACATGCATTTTTTTGGGAGGTGGAAGGAATCAAGGGCATCATCACTACCTGCTTTGCCAACTTACCATTATGTAACGCTTACATACAAAACTACACTAAGTTACAAAGTCATTTGTCATGACACTCTAATGTAGGTCATCCCTACAATGTTGGTTATTATAACACAATTTTTCTGTTAAAAGTGGTATATCAACTTAATATTCAAACTGTTGAGAGCAAAATCTATGACCACTAATGCCTTTATAATACTTTGGTATGTTTATGTCAGCTGTTATGAAAGGTTTATATGTTGTAGGTTTTGTGCAGCCCAATGCACAGCATTACCAAAGTCTCATTCTTGTGCCAACTATAAGAGCAAACCTCCAAATAGAACTCAAACTTAAGACCTCTAGTTTGAGGGTTAATGGATAATGATACTGACTTGGTCATGCTTAGTTAAAAAGAAAGACCAATACACATGGATTGATTGCTATATTTCTCCCAACTTTTTAAAGAGGATTTCTGATGTACTGTAGTTTAGCTCTAGCTCATTCTTTTGATGCAGGGCCCAACCTGAACAGCTTGGGCTCCTGCCATTTTTAACAAACACATTAAAATGAAAAGAAAACAAGTTTGTGCTGGTGGATTGTTTTATCTTTGATGCCACACATGATCCCCATTCAAAAGCATTGGCGCTCTCCTCCCTGCTGCTGTCTACGCAGAGATGGAGCTCATTTGATCTGAGAGGAACGAGGGAAGCAGAAGAAAGCTGAGAGAAAGATGGAGAGGAAAAAGAGTGAGACAGAGAGACAGACAGACAGATAGATAGATAGATAGAGAGAGAGAGAGAGAGAGAGAGAGAGAGGCAGGTGCTTCCCCTCCCACTGGCCTCCTCCCTGCAGTGTCTGGTCTNCCATCTATCCATCCTTCCTTCTATAGATCACCATTAGCAGCAGCTCATCATTTTTCAATCCTGTGTCAGTCTAACACACAACCTGCTGCGTTCTAGCTACAGCAGGAAAAAGACATTTTTTCCCCCAACTCCCACACATTCCCCTGCTAATACAGAGTGTTCCCTGAGAGAGACATGCCCTGAATTCATATGAGCTTTTCGGGGGGCCTTGAAAACATTCCTCCATTTGCCCTCTCAGCTCCTCCTCCTTCTACTTTGATCCGAGCAGACTGACCAAGGTGCAGCACAACAACTGCATTCCACACCAGCTCTCAGCAGCCACACCAGCTGCCACTGGCCATTATTCAATTAATGCAGGTCCTGAAGACCAGAGAAACTGCAGTGGCAGCTATAAATGCAGTAAAATATAGAGGTCTATAGGCCAGTGGAAATTGGTTTAATTTGTGTAATTATCTCTTCTTTAATGATATATTCATGAATAATGTTTGATTTAAGCAGTGACATTAGGCATACTGTTTGAATCTGCACTTTAGCACACCTCATTGCGCTCTGTGATGTAGGCCCTCAGGGCAGGCACAATAGTGTGAGTATAAAATTTAAATATAAATCTATATTTTTAATGAACTCTTTTCTCATTATATGACTTAGACACTTAGAAATTCCTTAGCATAAGCACAAAGCACACACATAGCCTTCATACAAATGCAAATGTTTCCATCTATGCCTTGGGGATTGCATGAGCAGAGTCAAATGCAGACTGAATCAACTCTAGACTGATGCAGGTGAAAGCTTTATTGTCCACTGACCAAGTTGGCTAGTGAAAAACAGATTTTTTAAAGTTAAGTTCAGTTTGTAGTCTTGGGTTGAACATGCAGGTTTAGTCATGACGATCAAATACTCTGGTGCATTATTTGAATGACAGAGCTATTTCTTTGGAAATGTCTGCACAGTGAATGCTCCACGGACTCGCACCCGGATTTCACATAATTGCCAACCATTAGCTTGTCTCTCCTTTTCAAACACCAAATTTCTAATTTCTCATTCTTCCATTAGCTATGGATTTTGACAAACGTACAGAAGAAATATGTCACCCATCATCGCTCTTAACATGCTCTAGTTTGAAAAAAGGACACAATTTATTTGTTCTTCCTCCTTGGAAATCAGCCCTGGATTATGAATGTGCAAGGTTCAGGCAGTATTGGGATCCAGGCGTGCACTCTGGGTCAAGCTATTTGTATTGTTAGCGCTGCTGAATGAGGCCATCTGCCTGCTGCCTGCTGATGGCTGTCTTGGCTGGTTGTTCTTTAACAATAAGGACATGAGGCCTGGTTTTGTGGCCAGGCGTCACGATGGACAATAGTGGAGTGTGGAGAACTAGCAGCAGGCTAATGGAGCCCTGATCCTACAGGCACACTTGGTAAACACCAGTGCTGATAAGCACCTCATACACAGATTAGCCTGGCAGGCAAGAACAATGTCAACGATGCTAATTACTCTGCACTGCATGCACAAAACAAACATATGCGTTCTCTGAGATACAGATACAGACACAAAAACAAGCCAGATATACACAGGATCTCTCTGTGATATAGACACAAAGGAACTGGCAACACGGCATGCACGTCATCTGTATTTAACTGTCCACTTAACTATATTAGCACTTTGCCAAACAAGACATTTTCAGTCTTCTGTGCTCACTTTTATTGTTCCATTCAGCCACACCATGAAAACTCATTTTGTGATTCACCTGCCTCCCACCAGACCACTCTTCCATTTTCAATATCTTTTTGTTCTAGATGAAAAATCCATGTGTTTAATCTCCTGACTCTCATCCCCAAAGCAAGGCTGTACTGTACTCCTGCTCCTCCCATCCTCCCACCAGTGCAGAATCAGAGTCAGAGAGCATGAGTGCAACTCTTCAAAACCAGAAGACATACATGCCCTCCTTCTTTCTCTGTCTCTCCTGTGGTGTGAACTGGACTGTGGCAGTCTAATCGGAGGGTCATCTGCCTGGCCTGGCTGCACAAAAGATGGCTGCCTGCCTCCTGCTGCTGAATTATGGATGTGAGGGAGATGAATATTTAATTTTCCTCTTAGCTGGGGTCTTTTGGCAGCAAGGGCGGGGCACAGTCATGTGACCTGCATGACCATGGACAACTTGTTTCTTATTGATGCAGGCATTTAGGTGGATTGAGATAATAATGAGGCTGGTGAAGCTTAGCACACATTAGTAGAAACTTGGCATTGAGAGACGTTATCTGAAAATGCAGGAGGTTTAATTAATCATCTGTAATCCAGGATGCAACCTGTGATATATGGTATGAAGACAAGCTGCTGTGGGTCTATTCACACTTCCAAATCATCCCACATCCCAGCTGAAGTCATTCAGCTGCCCAATTGCTAGATATGCCGATTCATTCAGAATGGGAACAGAGCCGCTCACATACCACTTAGTGCCTTCCATCCATCCACTTATATACACACTAACATGCACATGTATGCATTCACACACACACCCACACATCCTCCTCCACCTTGTCATCAAGTGGCTAATAACTAAAGCTGCGGTGAGCCAAAAGCCTCTTTCCTGGTGTTCAGATTTAATTATTTCCATTGTTTAATCAAGCACACCATTTAATCATTGAATTTGAATAGGGCTTTTAGTAGTGGCCAACAGGACAGGATGGCCATGCAGAGGCAGCCAAGCATCGCCTCTCCTCTCCTTAGCCCATCACAGTCCATCAAAACAATTTCACACATGGAGAGCAAACCTTAATGGCACTTCACAAATGGTGCTGAGGCCCTGCTCACCCTGGGGAGGGAGTGAAGGAGTGAGCATGGGAGGGGAATCTTAGTGCAACAATGGCCCATTAGTGTGACTGTGAAGGATGTGTTGCCTCACGGTGCCAGCAACAGACATCTACATACAGCACACACTCAGATAGAACCGAGACTGACTCTCAAACTGTACCATGCCCTCTGGGCCAACATGTATAATAACTGTATTTTATATAGTCTCTGTGTTGCACACATAGCAAAGATATGTAGAGTGCAGCTTTCAGCCCTGTGATCGCTATTTTGCCCTTGGCTGTGCTACTGTCCAAGATCAAGGCCCACCTTTGTGCCAGGAAAAATAGTTAGATTTCAGGCAACTCCTCTGGTGCAGTACTGGTTAGTTATTTCCCCTGTACAAAACTGACATGATCATCAGGTATCTACCATAAGCTTCATATACTGTATACTGTATATCATTAATTCATGCTTACTTTTTTGCAGGCAAAATACAGTTGGTTTCTGGATAATTTGAGAACATTTTTTAAATGTTTAGAAACATTCCTGCAACATTGCTGCAAGTACTTTATGTTATTTATTCAAACAAGATCTCTATTCTGCGAATTATTATTATTAAATGTTGCCTCCTTTATCATGCATGGTAATTTACAAATATGGTCCTATAGTAGTTACAGTTTGACTAAGTGAGTTACTATAGTGTAGTTGTCCCATTTGTTTCTATTAATTCTATATCTAGATTGTTTAATTGTTTAGTTATGGGAACTTGTTCCAATAACTGTGGCAGTGGTGCATGTAAATTAATTGGTCACAAAGTAACCCCCAACTGTAGTTCCAAAGAGCCAGATTCCTGCCCAGGTTCGTGACTTCTCTGCAACAATTCCTGATGCAATTCACCAATTAATTACCAGAGACCAGTTTCCCAAATGTATTGCAAATTTAAGCCTATCCTACTGCCAGAGAATATTCAATGTGAAGATTATTCTACCATTTAACAGTGATTATTGTACAGTGATGCATTTAGGAAACTCAACCAAGGATAGTATATGTGTTAGAGCAGTAAAATCACCAAATTACAGCCCTTCAAGCCTGAAGTTAGACAACCGTGGAAATAATATTGACTGAGTACATTGATTGTTAAAATGGAGCTTCTTCAAGCAATAATGTGTTTTGGTTTATTCTGAACAGGGTTCATGTTATAATTATAAATTGTGTTGTTGTACCATCAGAGTAGGTGCAGTTGGAGTGGTGCATGTGTGAGTTGGGTGAGTGGGGATGCAAGGTGCTCTTTTTCCATGGGCCACAGCCCCCAAAAATGTCTCAATACAGGCCTGCCACTATGCACTTTCACTCAATGAGACTCTTGTGTGCTGCCATTTGTAGCAACTATCAGAAGCAAGCTAATGGTGCTGTTTTTGTTCCCAGTACCACACAATGGCTTATGACATTAAGCCCTTTCAGACATCCTCTTCTGATCATGGATGAAACTAAAGTAACAAAACATAAATATATAGCCCTTCTAATGAGTGGCACTATCAGTGTTTGCAGCAGTTGCTGTCGCGGTGGGGAGGATACAAAGATGAAAATGAGAGTAAATTGTGACAGGCCCACAATAGGAGTCCTCTCCCATCACTGGCAAACCTAAACTCCAGGGAAATGCTGAGGAGAATGAGAAGGAAGACAGTGGTACCAAAACATGGCACTATTTCACTGCAGACATACAGCTACAAAGCTGTAATGATCTACTAACTCAGCCTTTTAAGTGCACACTCTGCTGTGTTCAATGCTAATAACTGTACTAGTTTGTATTTTGTAGACCCTTGTTTTTTGCCTTTCTGTACTTTAAACATAACACACACACACACACACACACACACACACACACACACACACACACACCAGTTCTGTAGCTTTCATGTTGTCATGACCCACTCGGGGGTGTGGAGGATTGTTTTACTGTTGAATGTGCTTAACAAATGTGAGCCAATGAGTCACCCCTGCTTTTATCCTCAGACCCACAGGCCACATAAAAGTGATTACAGCCTTTCATTTGCATTTGACAAACAGAGCATATTATGATGCATCGGACATATTCTGGACAATTGAGGGACATACTGTACTTCCAGCTTTTGGACTACTGGCCTTTCTTTGCCATTCAAATTTGCTCAAGCTTGAATTGTTTATACAAATTTCACAAGCAGACAGTTTGACAGTTTGAGATAGAAAAAGAGGAGTGAGCCTTTCTAATGAGAAATGAGAGACTGTCTGTAATGCCTTTTCTTCTCATTAGAAAAGGGATGTTAGCAGAAGAGGGGATTTCCTACCCATCCACCAGTTAATCATTCACTCTTTGACAGCTCACTGATTGAGAACCTCTATTTAAGGACACAGTGCCACCATGTGGCTGGGCTACATTTGTCCTTGCAAAAAATATGCTACAGTTACGGCAATTTGAATGACAACAGCAACAATGAATTAATCCAGAATGCAGATTTAAACTTCTAGTCCAACTAAATCAGTAACACTCTGGATTCAGTAAATAAATATTCACTTTGAGATAATTATTAAAGAAAAAATACATACATATTTTAGTCAAATGGAAACAAATGAAAAAATCACCAGACCATTAATAGACAATCTGTTAGGGGACTATGAATTAGTTTTAAACAACATGCCAGAAGTTTATGGCTGTTGTTGAGTTTGTAGCAAGAGGCTCTATGGATACATTTGTGACATGATACTGAAATTTAGATAATTTGATTTATTCTTGAAAATTAGAGTCTGTAGGCTGGTTCAAGACTATATAGCTGGTTTGAGAAGCGTCTAAATGAGACTTTTAAAATAAGTTTAAAATGTTGCTCAAAATGATTCAAATTAAAATTAAAAATATGATTTAAAAAGAGATTCAAAGTAGACAACATAGTATAATACTGTTAAACACAGTACTCCTCATATATTAAGTCAATAATGTAATAATTTAACTCCTCTCTAGTCAATTCCATGTCTGCAAATCCCAGACTACAACTCCCATAATCCTCAGCCCACCACCTCCTTTTATATAACCTCTCATTGCTACTTTACCAATGTGTCTATGATGATTCCAAGTTTTTATTTTCTCTCTCTCTTGATTAGTGTTTTTACTATAGCATACTTCATTTTTCTATTTCTTTGAAAAAGAGAAAGTACCCTAACTCATCTCAGTGCTCAATGGAAAGGCACTTGATTGGGCCACTGAGGTCTGGATCAACAAGGCTGACACTGTGCAACCTGTGACTTTTCTTGACTGTGACTGTTAAACAAAATGTTCCATCGCCCTGCCTATGACACATTAGCTGGTGAGCAATTCATGTCCCTAAAACAAGGTTTATGGTCTACGTCTGAGTATGCCCTAAAGTTTTGAGTTAGCTGGTGAATGCAGATGCAACAAGCATGCACTCATCACTGCATTCCATCAGCAGCTAAAAAGGGATGTGATTACAGATTTGGTTTGCTAAGACAGTGATTTGTAACTAGATGCGCTCATTGGTTTGGCCATTTGCCTAGACAAACTCCTGGCTAAAAGGAGGACTGGGTCTTCATTCTGTCCCTGCCATCATTGAGAAGGAGATTCATTAAGCCTTAAATCAACACAAATTAACAGTCAAACATGTTATCTTCAGCACAGTCTCTGCTTCTACTGTGGAGAGGCAACCCACTGCATCACAATGTCTATTTCATCCAAACTATTCAGAAAACTATTCATGGTCAATGATTCAGGCACATCATATCCTCTTTCAACCAACACTGGAGTGGCCAGAAACTTCAAAGAGGCCATGGAATCCCCTAACAACTCCACTGTGCTCTGTTTACTCTGGCTCCAATGTCACAACCCAAGAATCATGGACTGAATAGCAAATCACAGCCTGATCCCCTCACTGTCTTGGGAACTGTCTGTCTCATGTTTGTAGGGAGACACTTCCAAACTTCCAAACTCCCAAGAAATTATGATCCCTGAATGCTATGCTGAGTTGAAGGAGGTGTTTATTAAATCCAGAGCATGCACCCTACATCCACACAGACCCTAAATATCTGATCTACCTAGCGTCAAAGAACTCCCCTACTCTGGACTTTTTCATCACTATCAACACCCTCAGAGTCAATAAACACACACAGCTAGGAGTCTAAGTGGAATTCTAGATGATGAGCTCAACTTTGTTGATTGTTTTATCAACCTCCAGATCTTGTAGATTTCTTCATAACAATATCTATTGACTGTTCATGCCTATAGAAATGGCTCAAGTTCAAGTGTAAGATCACAGGTATTCACAAATGTGATTACTGCAACTCCACACTGTAAAAGCAAAAGGTTCCTGGAAAATATATTGTAGGTTCTTCAGATAGTCTCACTGGCAGAACCCTTAAAAGTGCCTCCAGAATACTTGTTACAAAGGCTTTTGAAACATGAATGGTTCCTTAAAAGAATCCCAAAGAACCTTCCAGAAAACCCTGTTTTTATGACCCAAATTCAGGATATGTCCAGTCTTAGTTCTTAGTCTCTTAGGTATTGATTAAATCATTACTTATTATCCAAATACACTGTATCATTGCACCTTCAGCTGTTTGGGCTTTTTGTAAGTCACTCTGGATCAGTGTGTCTACCAAATAACTAAAAGCAAATTTCATATTTATAAGCTACTCAGTTTTAAACAAACATTTACATATTAAATTCTTTCCTATAAAATATGTATATGAGATGTTTTGTGCATGTGCTTGTATGTGGCTATAGGTATACCTATGTTTCTAAGAGTGTTTGTGTGTCTGTTTATCATGTTCCCACATCTCCTGCAATAATTAAACTCTAAGGATTAACACACACACACACACACACACACACACACACACACACACACACACACACACACACACGTGTCCTTGAGGACTCTCTGACGTGTTGTACCTGACAAAAATTACCACAGACAAAGACCACACAAACAACATTTACCAAACCTGTACATCTGTCAGAATAGATGAATTCTTTTAGTCAGCTCTTATCTAGTAACGCAATTGTGTTTTTCTAAACACGCTGTCTGTCAAGGCTTTACATTGATTAATTTTAATAGGCACTAATGCTACCACTTATCCATGAGCTATTAGGAGTACTTTGAATTCAAGAGGAAAACACTCTCATAGAATTTATACTGCAGCCACTGAAGCCTAATCTGTAATAAGCAGCTTTCACTGTGTAGCCATGACCCCCAGAGCAGCACAGACCTCTTTTCTCTAATGCACCAAGTGCATTTATCCAAACAGAGACAATACAGCAGGTAGCGGTGAAAAATAAAGACAAAAAATACTAGGTAACTTCCTCACTACCAAAAAGAACGGTCAATTTCAGTGCAGACTCTTTCTGCAGTCTTTTAGTGTAAAATTCCCCTTCTGGTCCTTTCTTATACTACTTTACTCAGACTGCACCTGAATAAAGAGCTGTCATCTATCAAACACACACCCCAGGCAGGGACTCACCAATTATGCCAAAATAGATATTGAAGTAAAATCCCCCAGTAAGGCAACATTCAGGGTTGCTTATTCCATGCATAATTAAACTCAGGGCTAGAGATCTTTATCACGTTAACGTAAAAGGAGCAGCTCGTTAAGGAACAGGCAATTAGACCCCTGGGAGGGGTGCAGCATACACCAAACAGGGTTAATGCATTCACATCCACCATGTACCATTAGGTACCCACCTAGGGATGAAAGGGGGAGGGGGGAATATTTAGGAATCCGAGACAGAACCCCCTCAACATGCTTAATGGTTAAAGACTATATCACCATGCAGAAGGATAATGATTTTGTTCCAGCAGAGGCTTAGACAGGTTAGTTCCTCAAGCTAACCAATCTGAAGAACTTAATGAGGTTAATGATATCAGTCATAGCTGCTTCTGTCATTTATCACTTTAATAGTTCTTTTGAAAGCAGTCATGCTTCACATATTAGCAGAGTTCACCCTGATGTTTGAGAGAGAATAAACAACTGCGTTACAAATTGAATAGAGATGAAAATCTAATAATATATTACAGTTCGGTATATTACCAAGTATTTCTATAAAGCTTTTCTTTCTATTTTGGGATTCCATTTGATCAGTGGTTGCAATGTAAACAAGTAAGCACACCAACAACACTGAAGATAGCAAATAAATAAATAAATGAGTGAATAAATAAATAAATATGTTTGCATTAAAATTTACTTATGTTAATTGTATGTATTGTATTTTATAATATATAGATTATTGTTAGTTTTCACATATTTGTGGTGGCCTGTGAAAACTATTCACATTGATAACCACATGATATCTCAAAACAGTATTTTAATACAGCAGAAAACTGTATTTAAAGATTCCAGTCCAATTCCATTGAAAACCACTGAAGAACAAACTGATTGTGTAAAAGCAACAGCTATTTCTCTGTTTTGCATTCACTTTAATATGTAATAAACAAGACATACAAATGATAAATATGACCATGAAAATTCTGTTTATCTCAATATGATCCTTTATTCAAAGCTTATACACTGACAGGCTATTTAGAAATCTTGCCCTTCCAGTAGTCATAAACAACATTAATAGATTATTAGAAATTGTTATATTTACACCATAAACTATTTAAGGGTCCATAATAATGTATACATAATACATGAGTAAGAAGCTATAGAAAGCAAAAGCTTTCTATAAAAATGGTCTGAAATTGTCCTTTTTGTTATACCAACTCTGCAAAAATTATATCTTAGCAAGTTAAAAAACATTATATATATATTTATTTACACATTAGAAAATCAATAGAACAAGAATCTAGAAATTGGTTTAATAATCTTATATTTGGTTTATTGTATTGTGGTTTACTGTACACGTATTTGGACACCTGACCTTCACACTCAGTATGTGTGTCTTCCCTAAACTGGAACACACAACTGTCTAGAATATACATCAATCAGCCATAACATTAAAACCACCTGCCTAATAGACCCTAAAACCACCTGCCAAAACAGGTCAAGGCATGGACTCCACAAGACCTCTGAAGGTATGCTGTGGTATCTGGCACCAAGACATTAGCAGCAGATGCTTTAGGTCCTGTAAGTTTCAAGGTGGGGCTCCATGGATCAGACTTGTTTGTCCAGCACATCCCACAGATGCTTGATCAGATTGGAGGCCAAATCAACACCTTGAACTCTTTTTTGTAGTGTGGCAGGGCGCATTATCCTGCTGAAAGCCACTGCTATTATGATATAGCTTTGCCATGAAGGGGTGTACTTGGTCTGCAACAATGTTTAGGTAGCTGGTACATATCAAAGTAACATCCATATGCCAGGGCCCAGTGCTACAGTAGTTCTTCTATGGGATCGGACCAGGCGGGCTAGCCTTCGCTCCCCACGTGCATCAGTGAGCTTTGGGTGCCCATGACCCTGTTGCTGGTTCACTGGCTGTCCTTCATTGGACCATTTTTGGTAGGTACTAGCCACTGCATACAGGGAACACCCCACAAGACCTGCCGTTTTTGGAGATGCTCTGACCCAGTCATCTAGCCATCACAATTTGGCCTTTGTCAAAGTCACTCAGATCCTTATGCNCCTTGTCAGGTGCCATTATAATGAGATAATCAATGTTATTCACTTCACCTGTCAGTGGTTATGTTATGGCTAATCAATTTCCCTTCACTGCCACTAAGAGGCGCAAACCTGTTCCAGCATGACAATGCCCCTGTGCACAAAGCAAGCTCCATGAAAACATAATTTGCCAAGGTTGGAGTGGAAGAACTCACTGAACTGTCCTGCACAGATCCCTGAACTCAACACCAATGAACACTTTAAGATCCTGCTGATTGCACCCCAAGCCTCCTTGCCCAGCATCAGTGCCTGACCTCAATAATACTCTTGTGATTGAATGTGGATGTCCACAAACTTTTTCCAGTGTAGTGTGTAATAGGAAATACTAGTTATTTTTTCACTTGCTAAAATGCCTTTTTTTTTTTTGCAGTGAACTAGACCACTCTAGCATACAAGCCAGACATACTCTGGCATAGAAGCCCAAATTAGTCTCTAGTTGGTTATGTTATCAATCCTTCCCTGTGCAACTGCATTTGTTTGCACATTTTCCTTGCTCTGGATAGAAGGGTCACCCCAATAACTAAATGTAAATTTAAATATATTGGTAAATACCTGTATAATTACTGATACAGACAGTTGTGCACTAAGATACCTCTGAATATTTTCTTATCTGTTTATGAAACAGAGAGGCTCTTCAGCTCGTCTAAAGTATTTTTGGACTGATGATGCTGACATACACTACTGACATGCTGCATCTCCTAAAACTGCCAAATGCTCCTGCATTTTAGAACTGTGTGTATGCAGTTTATTTGTGTGTGTGTGTGTGTGTGTGTGTGTTGGAGATTGTCAGCATCCATCTTCATTCCTGTCAGCTTTAGTACGATCAAAGCAGGTCCCTCTATCTCACTGCAACAAAACTCTGCAAACTGGCACACAGAGACAGGCAACCTATTTTCCTCCTACTGGGTTGTGCAAGTGTTTTCAGCAGAATATGGTGACTGTGTGTTCCTGCACACATCAATAGAGGTGCATGCTTAGAGTAATATAGATGGCTTACATTATGTTCCAAAAAAATACACTTCCTGTTCTATAAGAGAGTGACCATGGTCAAGGTCCTGGTGTGGGACTATATTATGTTAAAGCAGTAAAAACATCACTTACTCTCTATTCAATCATTTGTAACATTTATATATAATTTGTACAGGTGTACACTGTTGTTGCTTTCATTGGATTGATATTAAAAACTAATAAGTATATTTTGTATTATACAAAAATACATGCATTGTAGTTTTATCCAGCTATCACTTGTTTGTTTGACTTCCTCTCTCCCAGAGTAAATTGCAGACATGAAGCAGATCATAGTGCTGAGCAAATGGCACTTTCCTTCAAAGGCTTTTTCACACCCTTTAAATATGAAATAATCACTCAGGTTTATGCAATTTAATTTTTGGCCTCATGCTACGTAGAATTCCTTGTAGCATTTTCAGCCATAGACTAACCTATGGGAAAAGAGTCTATCCCAGCGGATACAGCATACTAGCATCCTGGGCCCTTGTATAATAAAATCATGTTGTCAGTGCTGCAGAGTAGGGTGTAAATAACAGTTTTCCCCAGCCACCTACACACTCCTACCTCCCACACAGCAATGGTACAGGCAAAAACACTGCAGCCTTGCTCAGCTCCAGAAAATACAGCATACCGCTTACACTGAAGATAGCAGGGCAGTGTTTTACACTTTCTGGAACTTTCCAGCACTTATGAGGTTTAATCATTCAAATAATCAGTTAATCAGTCAGTATATATATACTTTCCAGAACTATTTTGATAGCTTCTTGGTCTTCATGATGCTTTTGGTTTAGATATGTTCTCTAACAAACTCTAAGCCTTCCATGGACAGAAATGCATATATACAGTGTATACAGTATACAGTGTGTGTGTATGTGTATAAAATGATAATAATAATAATAATAATAATAATAATAAGAAGAAGAAGAAGAAGAAGAAGAAGAAGAAGAAGAAGAAGAAGTATATCTTTTACTTATCACAGATAAGTATAATTAGTATAATAAGTAAAAAATAAGAAAAAAAATAAGTATACCCTTCCTACTTCCACAATGATTAAGAGAGTAATTAGCAGCCAGGTGTTACTAACGAAATGCACAAATTAGTTAATCATCAAGAACTGTGATTGTCTCTATAGAAGCAGAACTTTTAGGCAGTTTGATGTTCTGGAGCACTCAGCCATTACCTCAGAGAAGCAATTGTTGCTGCTCATCAATATGGGAAGGGTTATAAGGCCATCTCCAAGCAATTTGAAATTCACCATTCTACAATGAAAAGGATTGTTTACAAATGGAGAGCCTTCAAGACAGGCACCAATGTTCCCAGGAGTGGGTGTCTCAGAAAATCAGTCATAGGTCAGACCATTTAATGCTCAGAAATATAAAGAAAACTACATCAGGTGGTAGATATAAGAGCTACATCATGTGACCTACAGGCCTCTGTAAGCACATTACATGTTTATGTTCATGACAGCATAATCAAGACTTAACAAGTATAGTTTTCNAACTGTATCTGAACAAACCACAAAGGTTTTGAGTGGAGATGTTTGGTCATCGTGCACAGTGTGATGTTTGCGAAAACCAAACACGGCATATTGGCACATATACCTCATACCATCTCTTAAGCATGGTGGTGGAGGGGTAATGATTTGGGCTTGTTTTGCAGCCAAAGAACCTGGGAAATCTGCAGTAATTTAGACAATGATGAACTCCATTGAGACAAATGTGAGGCCATCTGAGCAGCAACTAAAGCTGTGCTGACATTGGCTGAAACAGGACAATGATCACAAGCATACCAGCAAATCTATTTCTCAAATTTATTTAAATAAAATTTTACCATCATTTCTCTATCTAGACAGGGCCGAGCTGTTAAATTATGTATCAGATATTTGGATTTGTTATTACAGTGAAACTCTGCCAAAATCGCAGACCAACACTGTATTCATTGTGTACTTCTCAACTAAGACAAAATGACAGACTGATGCTGATACCTCCGTCTTTACTGTGTCAGGTCGGTCAGTGATACTGTTAGTGGAAAATGTTAAGCTTTAGGTTAAAATTCATGGAAGTGATGCGGCAGTGTTTATATAAACATAATGAAGGTTACTGATTGCAGTTTGTCATATCTGATTCAAATGAATAGAATTAGAACAGAGTGCCTATGTACACTCCATAAAGTGCAGGATACAAGTGCATATTCATTTCAATTTTACTTTAAAGTCAGGAATACCATGGGATGTTAACTTTGCTACGTTTTCAACAGAGGAATCAGCCAGTGTTAGCAGTGCTTAGGACACCATTATTGAGAGAGCATTAGTGAGAGAGTGCCTTGGTGCTTGCAGTTCCTTTTGGACCTTCAGAGACAGCTCTGATCCCAGCAGGGGGCATGACTGGCTAACAGGATCTCATCAGGGTGGCTGATTGGATGCTCTGATCTCAATGGGAAGCCTGATTGGTTGCTGGGGGCAGTTAATTATGGGCCTAATTTACTGTTTCACTCACCGTTGCCCTCTGCCCAGCTCTTGCTGTGATATATCACCCAGGCTGATGCTTAATAAAGAAATGCAGAGGGCACATTATCAGTGTAGGATGATGAATTGTGAACTGCACGGTAGTGCGTAGTTTATTATCATGAAGTTCAATATATGTTTAGTCCTAAAGAATTAGCATACATATTAAATGAGTCACCATATAGTAAAGGTAATCTAACATTGGACATCCATGTGCTGTTTATGTAAAGAAATTCCTGAATGGTCAATAAGGAGGAGATCGCACCACCTAGTGGTTGACAGGGAATACTAGCATGTACTGAATTACAGTATATAACTATAGCTATATTTAAGCAGCATGGATAAATTGGCACAAATTCCAGTCCCCTGCCTTTGTATAAAGAGCCAATCTGGTCAAATGGCAGTCCATCTATACTAACTGGTAAGTTATCTTCCAGCCTCCTTATAACTTGACTACACTGATCACTAAATGCATACTTACTGTTGTGTTATTTCCTTAAAAAAAAAAAAAACAGGTCTACGATGTACCATTAGTTGCAGTAATTCAGAAGTAATTTAGTCCAATACTTACCAGCTGGCAAAGATGATATTTCTCCATTATGCTAAGTCTACTTATGTGAACATGCAAGAGCATAATCCTTATTTCAGCTTTTTATATAACATAGAGTTTTGTGTGCCCAGCTAGCACAGTTGGTAGCACATGGGACTCCTGATCTGAGGATCGTGGGTTTGAGTCCCAACCTCAGCCAGTGGGGGTGCACATGCCAGCCTCAGCGCTGGTCCCAAGCCTGGATATATAGGGAAGGTTGTGTCAGGACAGGGCATCCTGTAAAACCTGTGGGAAAAATCAATATGCAGACAATGGAAGGTGATCTGCTGTGGCGACCCCCAATGGGAGACAACAAACAAAAAACAACAACATATAACTTAGAGACCAGAAATGGACAGAAAAATACATAAGCAACAAAGTGATGCCCAAAGAGAAGGAGAAAGAGTAAGCCAGTAGAGAGAGTTCAGTTTGACCTAGGGAGAAAAATGAGAGGATTTCAGCAATAAACAAGAGAAGCTGCTTCTCTAGAATAAATAAGAAAATACATGATATTATTCCTTTTAATAAGTATTATTATTGATTATTAGATACAGTGTAATCACAATGGGTAACTCAAACTATATTTTAATTTACTTTGTTTTCAAAATGTTGTATGTAAGTTATAGCCACCCTGCATTCATAACTGTCTCTTGAAACACTAAATCACTCTATGTATCTACAGTATATATCTATATATCTGTCATATATGAAACACCTTAATTAGTTAATAAATGTCACTGAAGTTGGTTATGCTTAAAAATAATATTATTAGGAAATCTTATACCAATGTCTTGTAATTACACTGGGGTGCTGTTTTGTACACTGTAATACAGCTTGTTTTAATAAGAACAGATGAATGTAAGATGATCCAATTTCAACTTCTTAAAACAAGCCATGTTTTAAACCATGTCCGAAGTGTTGATGAGTCAAACTGAACTGACTCCTCAGTAATCTGGATTATTAACAAATTTTTACCACCTTGACATTGATTACTTTCCTATAAGTGCATATTCCAATGAGGGCCAGTCCTCTTATACCACATCAAGTAATTAAAGAATGAAAAGGCATACTTATTTATCACTTAATGGTTACATTTAATGTTGTGAAACAACCACAGGACAAATTAGTTCCTGTTATCACATATGCTATAACAGCTATAAACAGTTGTTTCATCACCATAAACCATGTGATTTTTTTTTTGTAGCCGGCACTATTGTCAGAGCCCTGCTGTTACAGAAAATTAATTAACACCTTCTAAACAATCAGATTTGAGAATTCAACAGCACTGTGGGAAAAATCTACCTGTTTATCTAAATCTACCTGCATTGATGTATTTACACCTTGCCAACATGTAACCAAATATATGCCTAGTAAGACTTAACTGTACAGTTAGAAACATCTTTATCTTTAGACTCTTAGGGAAAAAAGTTGCTCAGTCATTCCTTTGAGATGTTCAAGATTTTAAAGGCATTTTACTGTTAGCTGTTGGGCTTTACAGAGGGTTCCTCTAGAGATGTCCCTCTGAAGGGCTGAAGAACCCTTTAGGGTAGTGTATAGTATACAGGTAGTGTGTTAATCATGTCAGTGTTAGAAGAAATGACAAAGCATAAAATGCATCTTCTAAAAATAATTTTAAATTCTGAATTCATTTTAGCAAATGCAACAATGCCATCTTGGAACAAGGTTTTTTTTCCTGAATATTCTTGTATCTTTGGCAATGAAGGTTAAAGTGCATCTCTGTCTACCTCTCCTTCTTCAGTGACCACATAACATAATCCTTTTCTACTCTTTCTTCTCTTTGTCTCTCTCTCTTTCTGCCAGTTTCTCTCTTTCCATTACATCTATTTAACCTAATTTCTCTTATTAATTTAATTCCCATTTCTGTGGAGATGGACAATTTCCTGTTTGGGTCCATAAACAGGCTTCTTCTTTTAGATAGATAGGACTAAAGTCCCGTGACAGGATGAAGAAGGATATACATTTGTGTGTGTGTGTGTGTGTGTGTGTGTGTGTGTGTGTGTGTGTGTGTTTCTGTTGCCACATGTGTATAGGCGAAATACTACACATGCAGGGCTTGTTTAAGTGTATATTTAAATAAAATGCATTATTGAATGTTGGTCTGCAATTTTTTGGAGAGTACGTGTGCATGTGAGTTCACAGGAAGTTAACAGTCATAAGGGATAAACAGCAGATAAAAGTCACATGCATTGAGTATTTGCTGGGCCTCATGAGTTCTTCCTGAACAGAAACGTGGGAAACCTGCACAAAGCTGCTTTGTTTGGTAACTGACCTATCTTTAGCTGTGTATAGCTGCACTGGTTATATACAGAGTACCTTTTTACAATAGCACAGTAAGAGTTATGACATCACGTTGCAGGAATTGTATATTCACAATATGTCCGTAATAAACTCTGCTAAAACACATTCAAAAAGTAAAACAAAATGGATCATAAGATAGTGATAGTGATTTTTTTTTTAAATAAACTGATGCAATGGGAACGTGTCTTCTACAGCACCAAGATATTTGGGGAGTGCAGTCTCACTGGCAGGTGGCAGTATTATCACACAATACACACTACAGTCTTGTACATTACTGCCATTATTCACTGCAGAGAGGGAAATCATTGCATGACCCTTCTGCCCTGTAATAAGATTCGTGCCAGGATTTTTTACTGACCTAGGTGCCTGTATCTGATGTTAAAATTGTATTTCAACACAAAGCACTGAATTTTAAAGGTCAGTAAAACACTATTGAAATTGTTTTTAGATGATATGTTGGAGAACATTATGAAAGGAATACAACATGCTAGGGAATGCTGTTATAGAAAAATAATTCTGATTTTTCTATAGCAGCAAGTCCTGAAGTGTTTCATTCCTCTTATGCCACAACAATTTGGCAACAGTTATAATTTTTCTTTTGTGCGAATGAGTGACACATTATACCTTTTATCCTTTTATAGTTACAGTCGATTCAGAAATGATTATTTACTTGTTGCACACTTTATTGTGTTAGGGATTTGATTTTGAGTGGATATAATTGACATTTGTTTCCATCAATCTACAATTAATCGCCCATTATGATGAAGTGAAAATATGTTTGTAAAGATTTTCAAAAATTAATTAAAAGTCAAAAACTGAAATCTCTTATTCACAAATGTATTCAGACCCTTTATTCAAGGACATTCAGAGACTTTCCCCAAAGCCTGTTGTTTTGGCTGTATGATTAGGGTCATTGTCATGTTGAAAGGTGAACTGTCACCCCAGTCTGAGTTTGTGTTCGCTCTAGAGGAGGTTTTCTTCAATGATGTTCATGTATTTGGCTGCCAAGCTTCTTCCATTTCACAATTATTGAAGCCACTGTGGCCCTGGGAATGCTCAAAGCCTTAGAAATTGTTTTATATCCTTGCCCTGACCTGTCCCTTGTGGACTAGTGGTTAGGCTACAGCACCCTCACCGCTGTGGCCTGGGTTTGATTCCCAGCCAGGGAACCGACCTCAGCCTGTGCATGCAACAGTGCACACTCAGTGCCGGTCCCAAGCCCGGAAAAATTGGGGAGGGTTGCGTCAGGAAGGGTATCCGGCGTAAAAACTGTGCCAAATCAAATATGTGGACCAATGTTCCGCTGTGGCAACCCCTAACGGGAGCAGCCAAAAGGGCGTTCGTATCCTTGCCCTGACCTATGCCTTGCCACAATTTGATCATGGAGATCCACAGACAATTCCTTGGACTTCATGGCTTGGTTTTTGTCCTGATAATGCACTGGAAAATGCACTGGGCCCTTATAAACCCTGATATGTGCCTTTCCAGCTATGTCCAATCAATTCAAATTGCAACAGTTGGACTCCAATTGAATTCTAGACACATCTCAAGGTTAAGTAAAGCAAACAGGATGCACCCGACCACAATTTGGAGTGCCACAGCCAAGTGTCTGAATACTCTTGTGAATAAGAGATTTCAGTTTTTGATTTTTAATTAATTTTTAAAAAGTTCTAAAAACATGTTTGCACTTCATCATTATGGGCAATTAATAGTAGATTGATGTGTAAAAAAAATCCACAACACAATACAGTGTGCAACAAGTAAAGGCATCTGAGTACTTTCTGAATCTACTTCTAGACATTTTACTAATTTCAAGCTTGAAATAGTCATGTTCTATTAGCAGATCATTTTTCTAATTTTAAGCATTTATTTCTAGAAAGAAGCAAAATTATCTGCCAATAGAATAAGAAAATGTTAAGTTTGAAATTAGTAAGAAATGTCTAGAAATAGGTTATATAATTTATATTTAGTTTATTGTAATCTTATTATAGGAAACACTAAATAAATAAAATGTGACAAAATTCNCTGTTTTTCAGAAACGGATAGCTTTTTTGTTATCCTTTACTGTGAACTCTGAAGTAAAGTTTTCAATCAGCTTGCAGAGAGACAAGAACAACAAGGTTATTTGTAACAGAGTTAGTAGAGAAAGAGATACAAAGAAACGTCTCTTTAGGTGCACATGCATGCCATAAGGGGCAAGGGGTTAATCTGATCCAGTGTGGTACCACTCAAATATCATCTCTATCTCTCCTTCCTTCCTTCCTTTCTTCTCTCTCAATAATTTCATTTCTCCATAATCTTATGTTTCTGTCTGGTCTTGACAAGCTGCAGTGTGACTACCAATGAATACCAATGATCTTGTGCTTTAGTATGCCCTAGGCTGTGGTATAACTATTATAACTACGGTCTTAGTTTTTGTGGTCATGGTGAACTGTGCAGATTGGATCTTGTATTCACACAGCAAAGTTCTTTCATGCATCTATGTTCTGTGTGGTCTTAAAGCCTCTGTTGACAGACAGGGCAGATCCTTATTGGATGACCTTTGAGGAATAAATGTATTGTTTATTTTTATTTAGCATTATAGGGATATGGTATGCTCAAACAGAAAGTGATGGCATGTAGGTTACAGTCGTAGCAGGGAAAGCGAACTTTAGATTTGGGTGACTTCTATGCAGATGTCCAAGACAGCTTCTTAAAAGTTTATAAAGTATATCATTTGATGAGATTTACTGTTTCTTCAATCTGTGAAACTGGTATTGGAATGTTTTGCCTCAAAGCATTTTTGATTAAAGGTGTAAAATGAATTTCCATCTTTCCACAATCAAATCACATTTACATATATGTATGCTTACATCAATGGTAGAATGATGTTCAGAAAAACAAGCAAGCAAGCAAACAAACAAACAAACAAACAACAACAACATGTAATGCTGTTATAGTCATGACTGGATCCAGGATCTGATTATATCTGGGTGTGACTGTGTTGAAAATAAACAGTTGCATAATAACTTTCTAGTATAATGGAAGATTATATAATTTCCTGCAAAAGTACTCATTTGTATAGACATTGTATAGATGTTAGTCTGCAGTTAGCATGTTATGCTCCAATGTACAATGAAAGTATAAACAGTTCACACCAGACTCTCAATGCCAGCATGCTATATCATGCTTTCACCAAGATGACATTAACACATTTATGAACGACAGGCTGAAAATAGAATTCATTTTATTACTAAACGTTTAAACAGTTGCTTTTATAAGTCACTTTTTAAGCTTTCCATATATTATCCCTTTTAGATTTTGAAAAACCTTTAACACACCCTCCCATCCTGCTCCACCTTGTGATTGACATATGGGCTAGTTAATGATTATTCCAGGTTGCTGTGGTGAACCTTTGTTAGGTGCATGCACTCGGTGAACGGAACGTGCTGGAGGATTAGGACCCGTCAGTTCTTTCAGAGCTATTCCCTGGAGTGAAGAGAGTTCCGCTCAACCGTACACTCTCCCTCCCTTCTTCCCTTCAGCACCTACGGTGGCATGAGCGAACACATCCTACCAGCTGCCCACGCTTGCACGCCTCTAGATGTGTCAGACACCTCCCTTTTCTCTTCCCCAACATACAAAGACATGGATAGACTCATTCCATTCTGTTCTCATGTTCTGTGCTTATGTGAAATCACTCCACTTATCCCTGTTTTTTTCCGCAAAGTGGAAATGCTTATTCATCAAAAAAGTTCTCCACCTCCCTTCTTGAGACGCACTTCTATTGAATTGCACGAACAAATTCTTGGTAATTCTGCAGTGATGATTCTCCATCTGACCTAACTTTCTGTCCCCATGACTCCCTCATTTAGACACTCTGTCTCATCCTGTCACTCCTCAATAAGCCATAGCAAGGTCAGGGGTCAGCAATTCACTACTTGTAAAGAAATAAAACAAAGAGAAAGAAGGAAGAAATTACAAATCAACTAAGACATCACACATGAAGCCATCACTTCATGCACCCAAGTAACCCACAGAAATATTGAGCAATGTATAGCTACAGCAAAAAAAAATAAATTCAAATAACCTATGACAAATAACCTAATTTTCGAATTAGCCATAATAATAAATTCAATGTGTTTTTCATTATGAAGAAAAGTAGCTTGAGGTTCTCTGAAACCCATTTTTCTTAGCTCAGTGCAAGTGTGTGCATGCTCCTTAGAAACTAAATGCAGTTGACTTTGATTAAGGTCGATCCCTCCTTTACAAAGTCATTCCTTTTGGGATTATCAGAGCTGTAGCTCGATTGTATAAAGAATGTTGGACAGGTATAGGCAGGCAGTCTGACCCCTTACTGACTTGTGGGCACACACGGGTGTGACGGTGTATAAGAAACCTATGCAGGCTTGAACAAAAGATTTCAATTCTATCCGCAGGGTATAAAACATGCAGGCATTACTTCGTAAGACAGTCAAGGATAAGTGTGCTCCTAAGTTTAATTCTACCACAGTGCTATTGTATTCTGATTGGTCAGAAGGTGTTAATGAATTTTCTATAACAACACAGCTTGGACAGTAGTAGACAGCCTGCTGTAATTCAAATGATAGTTTTGGACTCGTTCTAATAGGTTATCTTTTTTATAACAACTCAATTACATAGCCTTGTAGCCTTGAACGGTTTAGAAAAAAAACATTACTTAACAAAGAAAAACATATAATGGTTGATGTAAATTTTCTGTAAGGAGACATTTGTTTAATATTTATGGAAGGAGTCTCCAGTGTTAGGGTTTTGTAACAGTCAGTAGGTTTTGCACCACTGAAGAGTCTCCAGGACAGGACTCTGCTTTTTCCAGTTTCTCAGTAACATGATAAGCTGCATTTTTGTGTCTTTGAGAGGAAAAAAGGGAGGCTGCTGAGAGAATGAATGTTTACAGCTGCTATATTGTAAGTGATAGAGGGACAAACTTGTCTCATGGTTGTATTAAATGTATTTTGTACACAAAATGTATTTTTTGTATGTATAAATGTATTTGTAAATGGTAAAAAAAAATGTAAAAAATGAGTGTAATCTTTGCCAGATCACTATGGTATAAGAGGAATAAAAAAAAATGTGTTGGGCTGCATCACACGTAATGGATCCTTTTCCTATAACAGCATGCCCCGTTGTGTTTTATTAATTATTTTTATATGAAAAATGTATATTCAAAGGTTACACCCACTGTCCTGCCCTAGTACATGTTACTTTTCCTAGTCTATAATGTTGCAAACAATACAACAATGAAGAATGCTAGCCACTGACAGACACATTTGATTTCTAAGGATGACAGCAGCCATTTTTCTGGAACACAAGCAACAATTTCGACTATCGTCATGGGAAACGATCAAACATGTTGAGTGTTTTTTAATACCCCGCTCTTTGTTGACACTTCCTTCTGGCCACCCGGCCCTAGCACTGGGCTGTGTTTGCCTGGAGCACCACCCTTATCAGGGATAGCGTACCGTGCTGGCGGCTGACAGCAGGGGCACGTACAGTGGAGATCAGATAATGGTATCCCTGTTTAAATAAAGCACGGGCGGCTGTAAAGTGGGCTCGGAGGAAGGCTGCATTCAGCTTCCATCACAATGGAGTAATTCTTTAGGCCTGGGGGCAGAATAATATTGCCCTTCTGAAGCGGGTGGCACAGGAAGAGAGGGAGCTCCCAAGAGAGTTATCCGAAACCCCTGGCCTTTATTTATGGCCGTTCGAGCACTGGCATACTGTATGCACCCATGGGAGAGCTCGGGAATCACAGCCTTACCAAATGGGCTGACTTGTAGAATAGACCTTGGCTGCATTGTGCTTTTATCAAGGGCTTGTGACTGCGGCTGTCCAGACTGGTGGATTGTTGCACTTTTGGCATCTTATGAAAGTTTCTGTGCCGCTATACTAAAGGGACTTTTCTTGGGATTGGTTGGGAAAAAACTTTTTTAAGAGTGTTTTATATTTAAGAGTTATTTATGTGTTGTTTTTAGAGCAAATAACTGATTTGTGTCTGTGAGACTAAGCTTTTGCAAAGGTTTTTGCTTCATAGTCTTTATATTAGATTTAAAAGGCCGAAGATGGACATCAACACAGAGCTGAAAAATAGTCATCATAGATCACCCTTTTAGCTTTTTTTCCTTAAAAGTCCTCCGTGAGTCTCTACTGTCAACCTTAGAGTGGCAGAATGGCACAGTGTCTTCTTCAGTACTGAGACACTGGGCCATGAGGATTTACTGTAAATGCCAGAAATGACTGTGCTAGGGCCAAACATCAGTTTCATGACCAGTTGCTTTATGAGTATTGTTACTCAAACTCAAAAGAAGAACTGAAAATGAACATAAACTATGAATAAAACAGAAACTAATGTTTAAAGTTGAATTAAATTCAAAAGGCTGTGACATCCCCTGTGAGATCTGTATAACATAACAAACTCATTTGTGTTTATCAATTTACACATCCTTATAGATCGACACCTGAGGCCACCACCCCCACCCTCTAATGTATATGGAATTGCTGTCTTTTCTTCCATTTTTAGCTTATAGAGATGTTTTATATGGCTCCAGGGGATGCTTTCTCTCTCTGAGCTCAAGGTGAAAATGAAAGTTGGTAGATCGACAAAGGTGTGAAATTCTTCTTTCACACTACTAATGAATCAACTCCTTAGTGATTAACAGTAGATCTGTTACCCGGATTATCTCTGTGTCTTTAATAAACTTGTTTGGTTAATGAACACAACAGTCTAAAGCTGCCTTTATTCCCAAGTCGAGAAGAACCAACTGGCATGTGGAAGGGGATGAAGCCTGCCCCAAATGAGCCCAGTTTGAGATAGAGTACAAACTCATGCTGTTGTCTTATGGTGACCTCCTTGGCAAGATTCTCTGCAAGCTGGTGACCATTGTGCTGTGCCTGTACTGACTTTGTGTATGTAGAGCTCTTCATCTGCAGTCGATCACATGACTGTGGTAAAGTGTGTCATTAACATACCACCGCCTTGACAAAAGCAGTAATTATTATTTCTAGGCTGCAGTTAATGAGACCAGCTGCAAGTGAGGCCCCTCTGTCATTGTCCCCAAACCCCCTTCATATACAGCACTATTCACCAACCCTTTATATGACTACATTTCTACGAAATACTCTCCCCCCACTAACCCCCCAAACCTAACTTGGGCACATAATGGACTCTGGAATTAGAGACAGGGCTCACATGACTGTGTCATTCCTCTATGCTTGAACAGTTGGTTTAGTGTGTCACATAACCTACTATATACTATGCTTCTTTGCAAGTCCTCTTTTCCACTCTACCTCTCATCTTCCTCCTCCTCCTCCTCCTCATTATACCCCTTCCCGCCATGTATGTAGGCTACACCCTCCATGGAGGAGCTCAGCTTTTGGAGATTGGGTTACGTGTCATTAACAGTGTCTCTGTAGGCCCATTCAAGCAAGTAATTAGCAGGGGAACGTGCATTCCCATGGTGATGCAGGACACAAGCCACCACTCAACACACACATATACACACACACACACACACACACACACACACACACACACACACACACACACACACACACACTTCAAAGAATGAAGCCTACCATCCATTTATGCCCTGACCTAACTGCCCCAGCAGTTTGAGTGACCATGGCTGCATATCTATGTAGGGTTGTGTGCGGAAAAAACAAAATAAGACTTTCAAGGCAGTCAAAATAGTGGCTCACTATAGTAGAAAGAGGGGGCAGCTGTCTCATAGTAAACTAAGAGAGAGATCAAAGTTCAATGGGCTTGTCAACTCAGTGGCCCTTTAGTCCCCACTGGCTGCTGTCAGTTATGTCTGATATGTCTCTCTTTCACCAAACATATCATATACAAGATCATAATGCACCCAAGCCTGCACTGGACATATTTCTCCTCTGGTCCTAAGTACACTCTTTCTAATTTCTATTTGGTTCTTGATGAGATGAATGGGAGTCAGTACCTTGGGACAGAACTGGCCCTGGGTGGAGTGATAACCATTCTTGCACCAAATAAAGCGAGAATTTCTACCCTTTTCTAGGTAACACATCCGCGACTGGGAGAACAATAATAGCTCTGCCTGAAAATGTGAGGGACAAAATAACAGCAGAGGTTTCCATTACAAAGGCCTTGGATGGACAACAGGCCTGCCGCTTTGAAGGCCTATTCACAAGAGGTGAGTTCCACACGGATCAGGTTGCCTTTATTTAGGCCCTACCTGGAAAAAGAGGAGGGATCGCACCTCATTTGATGTGACAGGCAATTGCAGTTCTTATCCTGCCCCCTGCTGCACACCCAACACCTGCCTGCATCATAAGACAGTGCTTACTATACACTACGTAACTACAAGTAAAATATATATGTCTCTATGCCAAATTGATGCCAGCATTATGCTTTGACAAAGTCAACATTGTCCCATAGAGTATCATATCATTTGAGTATGCACTGTAGTTTGACCATTGTTGGATCAATTGGATTTGTTGGATTTCTAATGCTCTAATAAATGTTACATTTGTTGCGTATATATGTAATGAAAAGGTTTCCCTGAGTCATTTTTGTTGCTCTTACACACAAGGTTCATTACTAATGAAATCATTTGAATGAATTACTAAAGAAATAATTTGAATGATGAATGAAACCAGCTTTTCACTATAATTAACATCTATATGCCTGTAAATTTGTAGTCAATCTTTCTTCCTTGAATCATTGGCGATTTAAAACCCAGCTTTAAACAAACGCTGCATGAAGGCAGTTAAGTGTCTGAAAGTGGTGTGATATATTTGACCTCATTTGTTCACATCTTGACATGGCGACTGGCCGTCGAGACCTTGGTCTGCTAGAGACGTCATGTCAAGTTGGACACCATGGGAGCGCTAACAGAAACGCAGCAGGCACCTCAGCTAAGTGCATTCCCAGAGGCCTTCTTTTTCTCATCCATGGACATAGCCAAATCCCTGCTTGACCCTGACTGATAAGCTCATGGTGAGTAAACTGCTGTGGAAAAAGACAGGACTGGAAAAAGACAGAGAAAAGAGGGGAAGGTTTCAATGACCCTGGGATGTGGAAAGGCCTACTATGGTCTGGCTTGCGTTGTAGCACCATGAAGGCTAATTTGGAATGACAGGATGGGTAGATGGAGTGTATCGCCTTGGGATGCTCACATGAGTCCAGGCTTAGCATTCTGCTGGGATCCCTTAGCTAAAACGATATTTAAGATAAGATATGGGAGGTCTTATGGTGAGGCCTGCAGATGATTGGGCGCTATGATCTCGTTGCTATTTTTCAATCACCTTTAGTGGATATGGGAGCCTGGGGACATTTACAACACAGGGTCAATCGCTTTGACCCACATAGAAAAGAGTCGGTATAATGTCACTAAGAGGTCACATGCATCGTAAGTCCCTTTTTAAAAGCACTATTTTTCTGTCAGGTAGTCGAAACTGATATGCATTTATATATGTGTCTGTGTACTTCCATTTGTCACATTTCAGTGTCAATGTCAGTGCTGTTTAAAAAACGTAATATATCTCAACAAAGAGTAGCACCCCCTAAGGGGTCAGCTGTAACAATCAGAGCTAAGATAACTTACTATGCATTTTAAGTTGCACACTCCTGAATCATTTTCCAGGACAAATACATAAATATATAAAAATATGTCTTTATGTGTTGACATACAATATATTTTCAAACACCACCAATTTGTTTATATACTGTATGTACCAGTTAGCCTACCATAACTTTTAATACTAGAACNACAAGGCAGTGATACACTGTGAGTAAGTCCAATGTAAGGCATAAAATCCATTATACACAGACATTTGCACATTTATTTAGAGTCAACAGTCCACATACCAGCATGTATTTGGGCAGTGAGAGGAGACTGGAGTACTGTGAGCAAACCCATAAAGACACACAGACAGAAGTCAACCCCTGACCCCACAGCTGTGACAAACCTGCTTATATTTTTACTAATTCTTCGATTTTAGAATAATAATGAAGAAATTACCACTATGAAGTAACACATATGGGATTATGCAGTGACCAAGAATTGTTACACACATCAAATGTATTTTATATTTTAAATTCTTAATAGTCTTACTAATGAAGCTTTGAACACATCTGGCTTCTTCTTAACCAGATTCATATAAGAGCTTCACCTAGTGCTCAAAAACTTCAGCAAGTGCTAATAGAGGCCCATTGGGGATGGTATCACACTGCACCATGCTTCCTATATGAACATTGTCACTGCAGGAGGAGCAGTGAACAGGACTGTTAATGACAGGGTTGCCAGGGGGCTAGTTTAAAAATACTCCACCACCACCAGTATCTTGGTTTATAGCAAATAATCAATGTGTCTACAATGTACAGAACCAAGGTATATTGTAGAGATTGAGAGAGGGAAAGGGGGTTTATGGCATGGATAATGTCCATCCATCTGAAATGGGTGTGCACCAAGGTGACCTTGTGGGTTTCCCACACAAAGGCTGACAAAAAAATTAAATGTGTCTTTCTTTTCCAATGTCCAAATATTATGTAGTTGGGCTGGATTTTCTTTTTTTGCTGAAGCCTGGCAAATGCACCTGCTGCATTGACCACAGTTGAACAAAGGTAAGTAACTGCTCACAACAAGCTGCTACAGTGTAAGCTGGATGACTGTATTAAAGCCAATTATGGGGTAACTCTAAACATTCACTAGATACTAGCCATAAGTCAAGTGTGATAGCCTCTTGACTTAATTTTTAACCTCTGCTGCAGCTTATACTGTAGCATTCTATGTTTTGTGTCTTCTCTCAAATCTCTCTTTGATTTCTTGTAGCTGTTTAGCTTGAAACAACAATATTCAACAGATAATGACCAAAATTATCAGGCATAATGAGTACCAGCAGCACACTGGGGTCAGGGGTTCAGCCTGTCCAGGTTGCTAAATATACTACATCATTCCCATTTTGGGTCCTCCTGCTTTCCTACTTTCCTCATTTTTCTCTTGACCAGTGTGAGAAAACCATGGACCTCTCCATATGTCCTGAACTATCCAGCCTTCAGGGTCAGTGTTCCCCTCCCATAGCGCTTATCTGAGCCTACAGTCTGGGCTAATCGGGCCAATATCAATTGACCGGGTGGAGAAGAAAAGCCAATGTTCCCTTCCAGATGCACATTGTTTCATTCTGCAGTGTTTATTTAGATGTAAATCAGTGGGCAAAAGTGTTACATCCTGCTTGTGTATAGAGGGTGGGAGTCTCGGCCTGCTGAAAAGGAAACTGGCCAAAGAAGATTGTGGCCTAGGGAATGTTTGGGACAGAATACTATATGGCAGTCTGAGTGACATCATCTCTTTTCCCCCAAGGCCGGGCATCCTGGCAGTGACACACCTTCCCTTCTACTCAACACCTCTATATGTCCTCAGTTCACGCTGCTGAATGTTGAGACTGCAGTAATTAGGATAATTATAGGCAAACCCAAAAACTGTGCCATGCAGTATTATGTCAGCCCTAATATATGGGGAAAGTGGCACACCCAAGGGTCCCTACCAAGTTAATTTCCTTCCTTAACAAGCCATTTTCATTCAGTGTTCATCAAAAGATCTCATTTGGATTAAATGCTTGCAGCTGAAAGAATCGTGGTGAGTTGGAGGATGGGTGGAACAGTTTGTGTGGGAAAGAAAGTCTCCGAGTTAGAACTGATAGCTGGCCATTATTAAGTGAGCAGGATAGGGAGTGTAATGTGTAGACCTAATGTATTGTACTCTGTGCTTTAACAAGTAGTGTACTGATTCAAAGACTGATATCATGAAACAGCACCTAAAATGGTCAAAGAACATACAAATTTATTTATAAAAATAGAATTTTAAGAACCTGTTTGTTAAAATAATTTATGGGTCTAAATAAATAAAACAAATCAATGCTGTCATAAGGACTGGCACAAATTAATATTATCTTAAATAGAATCCAGCTGCTGTAGTGTTGAGGTACTAGGTGGTAAGATGCTTCTACTGTGTATTTCAAAATCCATCATTTCACTTTTGTCAGCACCATATCATCAGTAGAGAGGTGTATGATGAGGTGTATGATGATTTTGGCATATAGTTTACATGGTACTGATTGGTGTACATAATATATGTTTACTTATCCATGTTAGCCTTGTAGCTGCAATACAAAAGTAACTGACAAAATCCAGGCAGAAAATGTGTCTTGGGTGATTTTGAAGGGGAAAATTTTGTCTGCTCACAGATTGATGGGTGGATTCATTTCTTAACATGAAACATCATCATCATCATCATCATCATCATCATCATCATCATCATCATTAAACCTTTTATATTAGTACTTTAGAGCTCATCAGTTGGGGTTTTGTACAATTTCACCTTCAGGCTAAACAGTGTACCAAATGCATCATTCATTTAATTTTGATTTCTACCTTGAATGTTCTCTGGCAGAAACTGGGCCAGTTAAACCTATTTTCAGCTCTTCCTCAAAGGGACAAGAAGATGAAGTGTCTTGGTGTGGCATAACAGCTAAATTCATTTCTTCATACATTAAGCCATAGTGTGCTGCACTTCAGAGGAAGACCACATTTAACATGTAGAACCCAAAACATGTGTTTGGCAATGCCATATTCAGAGAGGTTGAGCAGGAATAAGGGAGAAATTTTAAAAGGTGAATGGATTAGAGACTCCTCAGAAAACATAGCGTGACAAAGAGTGGGTAAGTTTCTTCAGCTGGTTTTGATGTAGCATAAGGTCAGATAAGAATCCTGGAGTCAAGATGACATAGCTTATCTCTACTCTTTTAAAAAAGCCAGAGCTGTCTAAATAAAATAAAAACTTGACAATCACAGTCATACATTATGTTTTATATTTTTTAGCTGATTATACAGAACTTAATGACTCAAGAGAGAAAAGAGAGTCAACGCAACTTTATAATAATGAGTCTGAATAAATACCATTTCTGTCCCAATTGACAGTGGATGTAAAAACTCTACACACCATTTAATGTGATATAGCAACCAAAAAATAACCTGGTTGCAAAAGAGTGCACACCCTTTTATAATTGGGCATGTGAGTTTGCTCAGAATTAACCAGTCACATTCAATCACATGTTTAAACGTAATTACCATACAACTGTCATCAGTGAAGTGATTCTGATTAAGCTTGTTTTCATCTGACTTTTGAAGCCATGTTCCACAAAGAGCTTTCAAAGCGTGTATGGGATCTCATTGTCGAAAGGTGTTGATCAGGAGAGGGGTACAAGACAAATTCCAAATCTGGGCTATGGGGTAGGGTGACTAGAAAGCTCTTTCTCATGAAAAAAAAAAAATAAAAAAATCAAAGTTGCTTAAAGTTTGCCAAAACATGGCAAAATGTATTATGGTCTGATGAGCCTAAGGTAGAATGTTTTGGTCATAATTCTAAATGACAGATTTGGTGCAAAAAAAAAAAAAAAAAAAAGACAGCTAAAGAACACCATAACCATGGTGAAGCGTGGTGGTGGCAGCATCATGCTAAGACACTGCTTCTCTTCAGCTGGGACTGAGGTGCTAGTCAAGATAGATGGAATCATGGACAGCTCCAAATCACAAACCAAGAAAATATTTTACCTTCCGGCACAATAACGACCCAAAGCACAAATCCAAGTCAACAAATGAATGGCTTCAGTAGAAAAAGATGAAGAAAAAGATGTTTTGGAATGGCCCAGTCAGTGTCCAGATCATATCCTAAATCCTACTCTAAACCCATGGAATGAATTGCCAAATCAAGATGTACTATGTTGGTAGACTCTGAAGTGCTGTATTATAAACAAAGGTGCCTTAACAAAGTATTAGTTAAGGAGTGTAAAGAGTTGAGTATAATGTGATTTATGTGATATTCTGAACAAATCCGAACCTGTTCGAAATCCATTTATATGCTTGGATTTGTTCCTAATTTCACATAAATCACATTATACTCAACTCTTTACACTAATGGGCACGAAGGTTCTCCAGCACTGACATGTATGCTTATATGACTAAGAAATAAGATAGGTGGGAAAAAATGTGAGCATGCATTAACATCACTCAGAGGGTTGGTGTGACACCTGAGAAAGGTGTGTTAGTGTTGGCGGGAGAGAGGGCGGGGCACTGAAGGCACGAGCCGTACGCTGCCTCGTTCGCGCGCCTGACCTGCTGCGCGCCAAATGTGCCTCAGGACGCACTCGGGGCGGGAAAAGAAAACTCCGCTTTTTCACTTCCTTTTAGGGAACTAGTGAAGGAAAGTTGTACTTTCACACCATTTCTTTTGTTCGGTTTGCAAATTCGTTCTCAGAATCAGACTCTATTACGCTGTAAAAACTTCAATGAGCACGACACGCACTCTAAAGCAAATATCAACGTTATTATTATGTACTTCACAGGCTTCCGTAGAGCTACATTTAGCCAGAGTAGGGCTGCGGTTGA
Organism: Pangasius macronema; assembly: GCA_037577455.1. NCBI lineage: Eukaryota > Metazoa > Chordata > Actinopteri > Siluriformes > Pangasiidae > Pangasius > Pangasius macronema. The sequence goes on from CM074963.1 coordinate 6,735,328, forward strand.
GCTGTGTGTTTTGAGGAACACCGGTGAGAAAGTGTGTGTGTGTGTATATATATATAGGCTATATGTGTGTGTGTGTGTGTATGTGTGCGTGAGTCATGGAGCAGATTAATAATATTCAGGTGGTTCCATGCACCAGCTCGAATTATCTGAAAGCGTTCACGGTGCATTATAGCCAGGTGAGTCGGAAATAAAGCTCACTCGCACGCTGTCATCTGTCAGACTGCACATTTTCCTGCTAACAGCCCAGCCCCCGTTCTCCGTGCCACTGCTCTTAATGGGAAACGGCGGCTTTGTGCTTCAGAGTCATGTATTTTCTGTAACTCGGGTCAAGCGCGGGATTTTGCGCGGTGTATGTGTCGTAAACATGTCGCTGAAAGTTAAAAACATTGAGCTTTAGCTTGGCTAGCAGCGTGCTAACAAGCTACAGGGAGAATCACTTTCTCCCTTGCTCTGTAATATACATGGTTTATTTATGAACAGGCTAGCTAGCTAGTTGGGAGAATCCAATCACACACACACACACACACACACACACACACACACACTTCCATGTGTGGATTAGGTGACAAAAACATTACAGACTGATCAACTTGGTCATTGACGATGCACTCAAAACGTAGCAATGTGTAATAACAATACGTGTGTATTCTTGACTTTCAAAACGGGCTCGTTATTTATATATATAACTCATTAACAGTATAAGACTCAGCGATGTGATCATTCTTGAATTGAAAAGTGCAATCAGAACGTGGCAGTGTGTAATAACAATTCATCTGATGATCACACTGATGGCTCAGTGTGTCAATGTGTGCGAGTTTATACAGATCATGATATGTGAAGTGTTTCTTGTCTATCTAACCAATTCCCAGCTCTGTTTCTCTATTTGTCAGGTTTAAAGGTTTGGCTATTTGAGATCAGACATGCGTGTATACTTGTACATTAGGACTGAGCCATATGCCATAACTATACACTATACACTATACATTACTACACATTCACCACAGTGATCAACCTTGATCACATGCCTATCTCACTCAAAACGTGACAAAACGTCAATAACTGACATCACATCGCTGATCATCACATCGCTGCTTGTTTGTACAGAACACATGGGCTGTTTTTTTTTTTCTTTCTTTCTTTCTCTCTCTTCTAAATAACTAAGCAGGTCTAAACCTGAATGCGTTTAGCAGCTCTATGGACGTCGCCGTTCACAGAC
>CM074963.1:6747395-6762563 GCA_037577455.1 Pangasius macronema
GATAGGTGGAGAGTGATGATTCGCTGTGGCGACCCCTGAAGGGAAAAGCCAAAAGAAGAAGAAGAAAAAGAAGAAAAGACCATCTGTCATGCATGCAAGCTAATTTAATCCACCTAGTTTAAAGTGTTTTACTGTCAGCCAGATTGTGACCTGGTCAATGTGTGTAGTGCAGCAGGCAGAAGAATTCACTATAAGATGCCGTATTGCACCACAGTGAAGCGTGTTATGTTTACACATAGCTACATAACAAATGCAAATGTTTGATTTGTGAATGTCAATAAAAAAATATTTTTTTCCTTTGCCAGTCGTTAAACATACCTGGATAAAACACTAATAATGAAAGCTGCTAGTTCCTGGGGCCCGGACTAGTGATTTGTCAACCATTGTCTTCTATTTGTTTAGATATTTCTTAGAAGACAGTTTCTTGTTTGTTTTTTGTCTTTGTTTCTATAATTAGTATGTAATATATTCAGGACAGTGGAAAATGTCCTAAATGCTAATAAGCAAATTTGTTTTTTGAGCATGTTATTATGCATGCTTTCCAACCTGACTGTATGGATGACATGTATGAGGACGTGATGTATTTGAGAGGGGTTTAGATTGTCACATGTGGCCTAAAGAGTTGGATGGATGTAGTTATGTAAAGGATTATCCACAGCAAGGTGTGCATTACACAATTTTAATGCACTCCCTGGAGGCAGCCAGTTCTTTGCCACCATGTCTTGCATTAAAATAATGTAATGCACACCTAGCTGAGGATTATCCTGCTTATACCTTGGTCACTTGCCAGCTGTCATTGATGTTTGCAATGCAAAATTTGACAGAAAGGATAAAAATAATGGTTAATTTTCATTAGTTAGTTAGTTTTACATACGACTTGTTAGCTCTAGAATTCTGACCGCTCTAAATCATACACGGATATAAAGAATTGCGATAAGATTAGATTTATTTGAATGAATTATAATAAATAGTTATGAGTGAGAGAGAGAGATTGTGTGAATTACCTGCGTCTGTGCCACCTCTCTACTAGTAATGAAAGTGTGAGTTTAACTACTGTATGTAACTGTAACTGCATGTTACCATGGTTACAATTGTTTATAGGCAGAGCATTCATTTAGAACAGTGATTAGACTGACTGGAACTACCTGTGCTTTCAGCAGTTTGAACGCACACCTTCAAGCCAATTAGAAGAATTGAGTATTGAGTATTCAGACAAACCATGGTACAAACTGTTATAACATACCATTGATGATATAAAATGCATCTCAAACTCGGTAAAGTGAATTCTGCTCGAGTGTTGCTTAAACATTTCCATTACTCTTATTTAATATAAGGTTAGGCAGTTTGTACTTATATAAACAGAATATTGTCATAGCTACATGAACAGAATATTACCAGTTAGATGACTATAACATAGGTTTTTAGTCTGGCAAATAACAGTGGTGTATAGACACAAATGAAGTAAAGGAACTCCAGCACACAGATTTGATTACCAAGATTTTAACATGCTTGTCGGTAAGGCGAGAAGACATAGAAGTCCTCTAGCAAAGAAAATTAATAAACAACTCTTTGTCCAGAGTGAAAGAGACATGACGCTCCTCCTGAAACAAACGTGTATGAACAGGAGCCAAGATGAAGTCATTGATAAGGATGATGATGATCTGTTAATGCAATAATGTCCTTAATGCAAGAGCTCCATGTTTTTTGACCACAGTTTCCAATGTTGTTATGCTTAAACCACATGTCATGAATGTCATATATATATTAATACCCAAGAATTATGAACAGTCAGTGTGGATTTAAAAACACCCAGTGTCCTTGTTTTCTATGTGAAGAATGCCTGCATGAACTGGTAATGAAAAATGTCTGTGAATTATGAGTTTGAAAATGTATTATGTACTTTTTCTTATTTAAAAAAAAATCTCTGGTATTTTTAAACTAGTAAGCTCTGTCATTACTGCACTCTAGTTCATATTGTGCCAAACAGCCATCAAATTTAGGTGTGTTCTGTCATCCAATAATGCTAGGCAGCTTGAATTGGCAAATGAATGATTAATTTTAACCCAAGATTATTTAATTAACATAGCAGAGGTGCCAACATCTGCACTTCAACATCTACAGCCATAGTATTTATGATTTTAACCCCTTGCTGTGGTGACACAGAAAACTACGCTTTCCTGTTTTTAAAGATGAAACAGTGGGAAGAGCAAACACAAATAAATGTCATGTGGAGGAAAGGCCAATTCACTGGACGAGAAGAGATGCTGGATGTGAAAACCTCATTTGCTTCTGGTAGTGGTTACTTTCGCTTTGAATTGATTTTGCCTAGCTGAATTTTGAACTCTGGTCTGTGGCCATTAAAAAATTCCTGTTGTTTGCTGCACATCTGGAAAATTAACCATCTCGTTCACCGACAAGCACTTGTGCAAATATTTTTTCTGTGTGCTTGGTAGGATTTTCTTGTTAGCAATGTTGACATATGTGATGTACACTATATGGCCAAAAGTATGTGGAGACTTGCCCATCACACCCATATGTGGTTCTTCCCCAAACTGTTACCACAAAGTTGGAAGCACACAATTGTCCAGAATGTCGTTGCATGCTGCAGCATTAAGATTTCCCTTCACTGCAACTAAGGAGCCCAAAACTGTTCCTGCATGATAATGCCCCTGTGCACAAAGCGAGGTCCATGAAGATATTTGCCAGTAGGGTTGGTGTGGAAGAACTCAAATATCCTTCACAGAGCCCTGACCTCAATCCCACTGAATACCTTTGGGATGAACTGGAATGGTGACTGTGCACCAGGACTCCTTGCCCAAAATCAGTGTCTGACCTCACCAATTGTGGCTGAGTGAACACAAAGGCCCACAGCCATTCTCCAAAATCTAACAGAAAGCCTACCCAGAAGAGTGGAGGTTATTATAACAGCAAAAGGGGACTAAAACTGGAATGGGATGTTCAATAAGCAGATATGGGTGTAATGGTCAGGTGTCCACAAACCTTTGGCTATAATAGTGTAGTTATCTTTATATATAAATAACTAGTATTCTTAATTCTATAACCATTAGCGAAAATACAGGCTAACATAGCTATCCATAACACTCTAAAATGAAAGGCTATAACTGAGTAACTTGTAATAATTCCACAGACAATAATAGTTTTATTAAAATTACATAATTGTATACACTTAAAACCTAAAACGCATGATTCACATACACAAAGTCTGATGTAATAATGTTAAATGAAACTTGGTGAAAAATAATGCGACAAACTCATGAGCTGTTTTGAATGATGACTTGCTTTTGTGTTTGTTATGAGTGGCAATTTTAATTGAAAATAAAAGTTGTTTTATTTTCAATTTAACATTTGCAGCCCGTTTTCTGTCCAGGTGACATATTGGTCTTTCAAATATATGCACTTCTACTCTACGTACTTCTGCCAATATATTAGACTACACAGCAAAAGCTGAGAAATGTTAATGCGTCTTCTGTGCTTGCATTATGATTCGTTGAAAACTTATAACTGAGCTATGATTTGTGTTTAGATTTCCGCATGAACACTTGCATACACAAACTAAACACACAGTCATCAGCTCAGAAGTAAAAGCTAAGAGTTTTACCTGCATGTCTGCTCTTGTGGGTGGCGTGTTTTGCTGAATCCATATCTCAAGGCATTAAAGTGATCAAACATGCCAGAGATTTTGTCTAAATAAGACAAAAAATAAGCGTGAACTTGCTGTTTCTTTCTTTTCTTACATTCAGTGTAGTGTGTTCAATGGTGTGTAAAGCAGATAAACATTTTAGGATCATTCTATTCTGTCAGTTAAGATAAGCTAAACTAAGGATTTTTACCACCCAGAGTAAATGCCACTGTGTAGTTGACATTTATTCATGTTTGAGTTTAGCACTCAATAAAGTTCCAGTTTTAAAACACTAGCTTTAATCAGAGCATAGTGCGTCATGCACATTTACTTTTATTCCACACTTAATCTGAGGCTTGACATGTGAACACTCCCCAAGTGATTCTTATCATGATGTATCAGTATCTTTAACCCTTGCATCATATTAATAACCTACATATTACATGGAATGAAGGTGTTTTCATTCACACTCGTTTCTTTTGGACCAGTAGCTACGTAGATTTGTGGGTAACTGACTGCCCTGACTGTCTTATTTGGTCTTGCGCTTGTATGTACCTTTGTTTCATTTTCCTCAGCTACTTTGGGCATTGTATAGGGGTCCTATTGACCATCCCAAGATGGTCGGAGTTTTGGGGGCCTGAGTTCATTTGGAGCATTCATATATGGCTCAGATAAGGGGGAAACTGAGTGCACTTAAATTGGCTGAAACGAACCAGGTGTGAAAACCCTCTCCATGCTCCAAGTGGTTTCAGATGAATGACTCAGCATTTCTTTGCCCTCAAAACAGATGAACCCAGATGCCTTTAAAATGACCCACAAGTGAACGTTTGGGGTTCATTTTGTGGTCCACTTCATTTGTGCATTGTGAAAACAAAGTGATTTCAGTCCACTTCACATTTTGTTTTATGGATAAAGAACTTGTGGGTCGCTGTACGTACGTGGCTCCAGCTTTGTCACCTAACAGAAATTAAGAAAGGCTTTCCAAGGGGTTGTGGGGTCCCCCAACAAAGCCAGCAGTGTTGGGTAGGAACATGACAAATAGCCTAGTATGTTATTATGCTATAGCGCTTAAGTAAGTAGCTGTAATAATAGTAATGTGTCAGTGACAGCAACAATAGTTACTGTACATTACTGTTATATTATATGTGGTGTATTCATGTACTTTGTCAGCTCTGTGGCATGAAGCATGAGTTTGGTGTTGATGGTTCAGCACATCTACAACCAAATAATAGCATCATGCACAGCAACCATTTTGAATGACACTGTCCATAATTCAGTGTTGCACAGCTATTACACTCTGGTAAAGGAGTTATTGTGTGAAGTGTGCTGAGCTCTCATCATTGCTAAAATATCCCGAAAGAGAACTGAGTCCCCTTTTGAATCCACTGTGTTGTGCACTGAGGTCATTTGCAGCTAGTTCTCTTTCAGGTCCACTTTAACACCACTGAGTAATGTTCATTCAAGAAGAACTATACGTGAAAACACCTTGAAATGGACCAAGTGTGAAAACATGCTATGAGACTTTTTAAAGTGCTCTTAATAACTTAATAAGCATGATCATTCTTTTAAATAAATAGTACTTCAGTTTGGAACTTGTAGCATTTTTATTAATTTCTTACTTTTATCATGAATTACAACTTCTGTAAGGTGAATGATAACAAGGGCTGCATGATGTATTTCAAAATTCAGGGTTTCTGTGGGTCTTAAAAAGTCTTAATTCGCCATTCCGCTAATTAAGGCCTTAAAAGGCCTTAAATCAGAGCAGCGAGTCTTAAATTCATAAGGTCATGGCATTAAATTGCATGAGGGGTTGTTTTCTTGTTGAATTTCGAAGAGAGGGCATTCTGTGCTACAAGGCTTAGATTAGATCACTCAATATTCACTGAACAGTACACGGTAGGTGGCAGTATGTTCTGCTTCGTCTGTCAGTGTAGGAGAACTTGACAAAAATGCGCAAGTGCGCCTTTTTTGAATCTCGTGATTTAGAAATATAGTTTGAATGGGAGGCCGATAGATACGTTAGAGAAATGGGGAAGTGTTTGTTCCAACATAAATGGACAAAGGACAAAAGGTTTTCAGGGTGATTATTTTGTGTTCTTATTTTGCATTCTGACCAGTTGCAGAGAATTTAGATATGTTTAGTGTAGGTATTTTAATAAATAAAACACTGGTGTGATCAAAATATTTCTTTTAACTTCCTTTTCAAAACATAATCTTAATCCTTAAATCTTAATCGTGCTGTTTAAGGAATATACGTAGATAACAGCAGTGTAATCAATTTGTTTATTTTGTGCCACTCTTATGATAAGCAATTTCCTTTCCAAAATATGAAAAAGTAATCTTGTCGTTAATTTTTACACACAGAAATGTTCACATTTTGTTTTTGTTTTTCTTCTACAGAATGGAACAAAGAAGTCGTGGGATTTTATGCAAACTCATGACAGGTAAATGTTCAAGTCCTTTTGCATACTGCACAGACTGAAGTATGTTAGAAGCCTTTGTTTGAACCATCTTGGCCTAATGGCATATTTCCATATCATTTTAACATTATTGCCTTTTATTCCTGAAAGCTTATCACCACAGTCACACACGTAGCTGGGCCTCGCCCTGCTTTCTCTCTGTCTAGCCCCAAAACACTTTTTCATTTTAAGTAAGTCCGTTTACTTTTGAGGACAGATGTAGGAGTGATAACTCGCCATCATGGCTTCTTATCATCATGCCTTTAGTCATCAGGAAATGAGGGCTTGGTTGGCTCTACTAGCTTCTTTAACAATATTGTTTGATTTATAGAGCTGCTGCTTTTACTGTTGCAAATGTAAATCAAGGCTTTTTATGCAAACTGTTTGTTATAAAACAAGAGATAAGAAGCAGCAGCAGAGGCCTGGAATCTCTCACTTTGGTGCTAGAAGAGGAAGTTAGCCATTGTACTTCAGGATAGAGCTACCTTCGAGTTCTCCAGATGCGATAAACCTTTCAGCAGTAAAACTGAGATCCTGCTTCCCACAAAAAAAAGAGCCCACTTCACCCAGAGCACCCTGCAGTTGCCCTTGGGCAACTGCACTTAAGAGCCTCCTGGTGCTACCAGATGTATTGACTGACACCTCTTATAGAGCTTGTTTAGTTTTTTTCAAAGCTCCTCTGTGGACAGTGTATATCAGAGCTGACAGACACTGTATTTTCATATGAAAAGCTGAGAAGTTTTGTTTATTCAAGGAAATAAAGGGGGGCCAGAATAAAGTGTGAGAGAGAGGAGACTGACTGATTATAGAAAGTGAGTAGGGTTTTGCCGGTGGTAGGCATTGACAGTTAATAAAGGAAACTACAGACCTTGTCTGTGAGAAAAAGCTGAAAGAATTAAACCACTGCCTGAATGAAATGAATTTCAGATTGTAGTCAGTGGCATTTAGTTGGTCATTTGCACAGACATCAGTATCTTTTAGCATGTTATATTTCATAAAGATTGTAAATAAAAATACTATTCTGATTGAATCACTGTGTATGTATGTTTCTTAGGTTGCTTTTGTGGCAGTTTTATGACTTTGCCATTTGGGTATTTAATGAATTGTTTTGCTGCAATGTTTGGTCTGTCGATCTATGAGTTTGTTTTGGTTGGTGCAAGTTGTGGATTTGCGAGAAGGGTGGTGGATGGGTGGAAGAGGGGATCCTGCAATTGAAAGGTAAAGCCATTAAGAGTAGCATCTGTTCAGGTCATTAGTGTCCCTGCTGCAGTCCTTTGTGAGCACTCTGCTGGTCCTTGGAGGTAAGAAGCCCAGAGAATTGGTGTCAATTGTCCTTGAGCCTTAGGGGTGAGAGAGAGGAGATCTTCAGATCTACTTGCTTATGTAAATGCAAGGGCACTAGGTGGATCAGATAACCAATATGAGCACAACACACTCTGCCTCATTTCTCCTCTCCTCTCCATTCATCTCATGCCACAAAAGTGAAAGAGTGCTGACGGAGGACAGGTTTAACGATGTGTGAAATCTCCTGCGTGCCTCCGTGGCAGCATTTCTCTCTTCTGCCAAGTGCAGCAGCGTGGTGTGGGATGCTGGAACATGCCGGGACGCGCCAGTGCACTGACCCAGCAGATGCACAGTCACTGCGGGTCAGCTGAGCCCAAGCTCTCCCAAGAGAAAGAGGGAGGGAGTCATGGGTGCTGGGAACAGCAGTTCTTCCTGCTTAGAGAAGGGGCAGGAGGGTGAAGACGTGGTCAAGTGAGATAGAGGCTCTTAAAATGGAACCTGGCTCTCTTAATAAGGAGCACAGGCACAAATGATTCATAGTGTCTCCAGATAATGGGCTTTCCTCCCAGACTCTTTAATTGTGCGTGTCTGCATGCATGTATCCGCTTGTTCTTGGGTAGCCTACATATTCAGAACTGTTTCTTCTGGTCTTCAGAGAGCACATATTCGGGGTGAAATCTGTCTGCATGTCTGCATGCTTCCTCGAAGTAGCCAAGCAGAATGGTAATATCCATTTCTGATTTCACTATGGGAAAATCAGGATAGGGCTTCCTGTTTCTATAGACACTCGTCCGGTTTCCCAACAGGGTGTACAGGAATCTGTCTCCACAGCCTTCAAAACAAATGCACACACACCTAACCCAGTCATGGCTCACCTAACTTCTCAACAACCTTCTCAAGGAGACAAGTGGCTCTTAGGCCTATCCTCAAGCAGCTGGAGGTCCTAGATGGGCAGAATAAATGGTGCTTGTGGGAGAGTAGTTGCTCTGGATGGATGGGTAGCTTGACCTCTTGCTCCATAGAGTGATTAGTTTGCTCTCAGTTCACCAATAAATGCCTGGCTGTCCCAGCATGCTTTGCTGGATTTCCTTTCTTAGGTTGCTGAAATCCTATTATACTGAGATTCCTTAGATGTAGGTATTCTTCCTAAAGTATGAGCCTCTGTCTAAGACCTAGAGTGAGGAAGCAGGACAATAGGCAGAATGTTAATCCTTTCTGAACGTGTGAGTCCTTGCACACTGCCTTTTCCTCAAGAAAAACACATAACAAACTTGTGATATATGTGCTGCAGATACGATGTTGGTGAGAGCTTTATCCCTCATCTTATCTGAAAGATCTTCACTCACACTGGGCCTCTTCCCATGATGCAGTGCTGCATACTAGATCCTCATGAGAATTCCGAGCTCTTTTCTATGTTTCTAATAAGGTTCAGTCTTATTACCTAGCATAGTTTAGGGAGAGTCTGATGTCAGGTGCTCAGCATACTTTTGCCGTGAGACATGTTTGATTTGCTCTCACTAGAACAACTGATCATTGTTGCTTTCATTATAGTTGTTCATCACTTAAGACATTTAATAAGCAGTGCTCTGTTTATTTTTTCTTTTTCCTCCTTCCTCTCTGTCTCTGTTCAGTGTTTCTGTGCTGATCTTCAATACCACCTCTCATTGCTTCATCCTGGTCAAGCAGTTCCGCCCAGGTAAAAAAACAAAAAAAAAAGATTTTTTTTTTTGAATCAAAATAAACCTCACAACTCTCACCTCAGAACCTGATCAATTCAAAACATGTTGCTATTATTCATATTTTTAATGTGTTTAAGTGTTTTTCATTCATAGACAGATCAGTTCTACTTGCAATCCTCAGTGTAAAATGTCAGACAAAGGTCACAGTAATAAAGCCATCTGTGAAGGATCATTTCTACATTTGGATGCAGATGGGGAGACTCGAGTCATCGGTGCTGCACTCCTCCTCCCCCTTTTTTAAAGAGGCAGAATCAGCAGAGAATCGTGTCAGGACTGCTACTTAAGGCCTACCACACCTACCACATGTATTTGGACACTAATGCTTGTAGCTCCTTCTGCATTTGTCACAGCCGTGGCATGCAGCTTTTTCTCCACACTCCTTCCAAGCCTGAATGGATTTGTTACTTTATATCAGCTCTAGAATTATGATGATTTTTGTTAGAGGAATTGTTTGAGTCGAAATAGTTCCATGTAATATTTTTCATGCATGTTTGCCTATTCGTTTGAAGGGTGCCATTAATCATTATAGTAGAGTTGACTGTGTAACCTAAAACCTTTTCCAGAAAACTGGTATCCTTTACAGACTTGACTTATCTGATCAAACCTCACGTCCTAAATCCACTGTGCTGGGTTCGTTACTAAGCATGTCAGAGTTCACTTCATAAGGAGCCACCTGGCAGCATCAGTTATCTTTTTATAACTGTTTGCAGAAGGTGGTGCTATGCCCCAATGTTGGGCTAATTAACCTTGCACGTGATTAAATCTTGCTTTATATTTTACATTTTGCACAATAAAACCAAAAATTTTGCACAATAAAATATGTAATTCTGCATGATAATTAAATATGTTGATACATTACAGTAGGCCCTAATGCAGTTGCGTGTACACTAGAGTTCACAGTGCTCTGTGCCCTGTATGAAAGGTGTTTGGAAACAATAGCTCTCTTGTAATGGAATATTTTGTGGTCATGCGAGTGAAGAGTTTGTGCTGCAGTACGTGAGGCCATGGCCCTGCGCCGTGCCGCTCCGCTATTGTTCTTCACGCGCTAGCCAGGGACGGCGCCCTTCTCCTCAGAATGGAAGGAAGGTCTTGAATTGAATGGGACTTCTCCTTTTCCCCTCCTTTCTCCTCATGTTTTGAACAATACATGTAGAGAAGGCTGGTCTTTTGTGTGAGGTAATGGTGTTGGAACAAAGCCTCTTGAACTTGATTGCAAGTTCTTTTGCTCCAGTTGCAGGAGTCTAACTGTTTGATGGGATTTGGAATGGGTTAAGGAGGCAGTCATCCAGGATTAAAAATGTTACCTCAGTAAAAGGTTGTAGAAACTTTTCAGTCATTCAGTCCATTTGAACTGTCTAGTTATAAGCTTGATTACTCTTCAGGTCCACATGCGTTATCTTCCCACTGCTGTACATTCTGTCCTTCAGCATGCTACCTGTCAATATGCACGTGACCGTGTTATGTGCTCGCTTTGCAGCTGTGTACATGTGTGAGTGGGAGAGAATGAAACCTGCACTCGCTGACCCAGAGGGCGAGCAGGGAGGTGAGGGCCATGCCACGGCTGCCCCAGAGGAGGAGCAGGAGGGAAGCGAGGAGGCCAGCCGCCCTCAGCAGCCCCCCGCTTCAGCAGGGGTGACGTATGAGCTGTGTGCTGGCATCGTAGACAAGCCGCATCTCTCCCTGGAGGAGATCGCCTGCCAGGAAGTGCTGGAGGAGTGTGGTTATGAAATTCCTGTCTCCAAGCTAAGGAGGATCACATCATATAGGTGCGGATACACACCCTTAATATTTTTAAATCTTGACATTTAGTTGTGTGGAACCAGTACAGGGAGCTGTGACTGAAAGACAACTCTAAAGCAGCGGTCAAAATGAGGCATTTACAGGTCAAGCGTTTACAACGTCTGTGGTGTCATGATTAGTAAGTAATCATAGCTAGCAAAATTAGTTATTTTTTTTAAATGTGCACCAGGTAACATAAAAAACACAGTGAGACAAATGTCTAGTGTGATTACTAGTTATTAAATAGGGGTTCCTCTGTTTTGCTTTTTACAGAAAGATCACCACCCTTGTGTTGCCTATGGGCAACAAAATGCTTTTGAGCTTGACAAATTTGCAGGTCAAAGTTCACTTAGATGACCTTGATGCAAAGTGAAAAGAATACTAGAAATTGCTTTTTCGCGTCTTGTGCCATTCTCATTTGAGCGATTTGGCTTTTTTGCTAGGCAAATTTTGTTTGCGTTTGGTTTGAGCACCGCTTAACACAAACCAATCATCCAATAATTAGCGATTTTGAAAAACTGGAAGAAGTCAAATAAATTCCTGCGTATATGCTCATACATTACCCATCAAATGTTTAGACACACCTACTCATAGAACGGTTTGGGCTTCTTATTACTATTTCCTCATTTAGAATAATAGACATTAAAGTGAAATGTACAAAAATTGTACAGTGAGCAAACAAGACAAATTTTAGATTCTTGAAAATATCCTTGGCATTTTCTCAGCAAGTATGATGTAGCCATCCAGGATGCTTCTCCAGCAGTTTTAAAGATGTTCCCACAAATACTGAGGATTATTGTCACCTTTTATTTAGCTCTAAATCAAAAGTACTTATTTTTTTTACACTACTTTTTTTTTTTAATCTTCATACATGCGGTAGACCTCATCTTCACCATTTGTCTTCAAAAGCAAATTTTGCTGTTAGCTCATAATATCTTTAAGATTATTAAAAATGTTCATTCAAACAGGCATGTACAAACATTTGACTGAAACTAGATTAATCAAGACAAGTCAGGAGGGAGAATCGGTGACACAACAGAACATGCTGTTATAGGAGGTGATTTATTCCTCTTATGCCACATAGATTTGTTGTAAACAATTACAATTTTTTTATTTATTAAAAAACTACACATCATACTTTTCATCCCTTTGTAACTACATTTAATGTTATGGTCAACATTAGTCCCTAACGTTCTCTTGAAGTTAATACGATAGCAACCACGCAGCTTGTTACTGAGAAACTACAGACTGCAACGTCCTCCATCCTTAGATTTTCCTTAGACCATCCATGGGGGGAGAAAGAACAACTTTACCTTTGCACTCATTCCTTAAACGTTAAATAAATGTCCTCTCGAAGAAAAGTTCACCTTATCAACATTTATACTTCTTTCTTTGTTAAATATCATGTTCTTAATCCATTTATTATTAGATTATGTGGAGAATCCACCATACAAGTCCCTGAGATTGAATTGTTACTGCAGAAATAATAGTATGCTAGAACAAGTGCATTAATATAAGCTTTTCATCTGGAACTACTGTCAGAGGTGCTGTTATAGAAAATAAACAACAAATTCTGCACCTTTCTGATTAATCAGATTTGTGAAATCAACAGTGCTGTGGTATAACTTGAAATAAATAATTATACTTTGCTTGCAATATGCCTCTAATGTTTATAATTATATGTGTGGAGAGAATTAAATGTAGTGCAACGTGTCATTCCAGGTACACTCCCATGCGCTCGCCCGACTGAGATGAAGATCTAATACAACATATAATCATAGAAAACCCATTTATTCTTTCTTTTTGTGATCAATTGTGTTTGCAGATTCGAAGGAAATGTTTTGCATCAAACAACATAACAGGATGTCTTGGGCTTAATAGTGTTCAAAGAACTCCGTTCCTTGTACTTGATGTTCTGCTCACTCAGTAATCCTTCAGTATTAGCACTTCACAGAGCCATTATGTGAATGAATATAGGTGAAGTGTGGGGTTAAACACACCTCTCTAACACTGTCTAGAGCAGCAGGAAGAGACATTGTCCTTATCAGCTTTGGATGAGGAGACGGTCATAAACCCTTACCGTCTCGCATCTGTGTGTGTGTGCTCGGGTGAGAAGGAGCGTACACACCTGCTTATTGCCTCTGATGATTACCCTCACCCACCCAGTTCTAATCCAGTGTGTCATTACATGGAGTCACAAACACTCCCTCAGACCAACATGCTATCATAAACACACTCTAGCGCAGACACAGACACACACACACACACACACACACACACACACACACACACACACACACACACACACACACAGAGGCTCGACACCTGCTGTTTGGGCCATCGTGAGCACCTGCAGGCCTGATGTAACACCTGCCATATGTATTCAGGGGCAGTTCAGATTATATGATGCTATATTTGATTATGTCTGTGTAGGGCAGGTATTGGAATGCTGGGTGAAGATGTGACCTTCACTGTTAGGACACAAACCGTTGTTTGGATTTCCCAATTTAAGTTGTGAATGTTTTGCTTATTGCTCAAAGAAGGGACTTTTGCAAGTTAATCAGTGTTTTGAAACAGAGTGTTGCGTTAAAGTGGTATACCTCATTGACCAAAGGAACTGAATACTTTGAATTGATAAATCATTATTAATTTCCTTTCGTTTGCATAACAAATCTGGTATACTGGTTAATTTTCTTAGCATATCCCACAGAACATCTACCTGTCTGAAGGTCTTTAACACCCTTCATTCATGATTGAAATCAGCAGTTCCAGTTGCCCTATGTTAAACACACACACACACACACACACACACACACACACACACACACACACACACAGATTCAGATGTCCTTCTAATAGGTTCTAAAACCACTGAATCCAGTCTAATGGCTCATATGGTTAATATTGACTGTACTCTAGTCAAAATTTACCATGAGATTACTGTGGATGATACCACATAGAAACCATAAAGTTGGCTATTAGGACTGCAATTGCTAAGGATGATATGCACACAGGTCTTCGTCATTGAGCAGTTAAGAAGTTCAGTTCGATACAATAAATTTTAAGTTGTAGCTATAATGAATTCAGAAATGACTCTGATAGCCATAATCATAAGTTGCTCCTAATTGTTTTCATAAGTTCCTGTTTACATTTTGAGTATATAGTGTTAGAATACAGTTATAGAATGAGAAATTATTTATAATCGCACTATCCAGTGTCACCCAGATGCAGGTTCCCATTTGAGTCTGGTTACTCTCAAGGTTTCATCCTCATGTCGTCTCAGGGACTTTTTCCTTGCCACCATTGCCTCTGGCTTGCTCATTCGGGATAAATTTATATCCAGAATTGATATTTTTTGGTAAAGCTGCTTTGTGACACTGTCCATTGTTAAAATCGCTATAAAATCAAATTGAATAATATTGAATTTAATTTTTATACAGTTGAATGTCTATACAGACCCCCTCTGTAAAGATTTATTTTATGTACATTATCAAGCTATTTAAATATTAGGCCAGGTTTTCAGATGTGTACAGTGATATTCTGGCTATTTATTGGAGACAAAGACTTTTTTTATTCTTGAACTTTCCAATGACAGAACACATTAGGCCCAAGTAGATATTATTTAAAGTTGACCTTATTTCTACTATTTATAGGCTGACTTGTTTTCGAGTATGCTGAGGTTTGGATTAAATTCAGTCAATTCAATCAAGATGACCAGTCAAACAGGCTAAGAACTTATATATATTAAAAACACAGATCTCCTGGCTAAGCATGACAGACCCCTGGGAACCAGTGATCAAGACTATTATCTCAAATTATTTATTAGTCTCCCTTTTGAAACACTTGACAGCTGTATTTTAACTAGTGTTGGTGGTCTAGCTTTACATTTACAGCATTTGCTCTTATTCAGAGTGGCTTTTATCCCATCAGTGCTGAGAGTTGAACTCTTGACCTTCCAATTAGTAGTCCAGCAGCTTAACCACTGAGCTACCATAGAACTATTTTAACATAGCACTTTATGTTTGTAAATGTTTCTTACGTTGTGCAATTGCTTTCAAAATATGGATTTTATAATTATTGGAATCCCACAATTGATATTTGGTGAATCTTCCTCTAGAGAGAATAACAGCACTGAGCTTGAACAAGTTTATGAAACTGCTTATAAAGGGATCTTGGACACTCTTCAATAAAGGGCATTTCATTCTCTCACATATATATATATATATACATACACACACACACACACACACACACACACACACACACA
>CM074963.1:6768126-6824602 GCA_037577455.1 Pangasius macronema
TTTTGATCAGCTGATGAACAGCCTGTTTGAGTTTAAATGCAGTTTTCAATAAATTGCCAATCTCTGTTTTTTTTTTTTTGTCTCTTGCTCCTTTTTCTTCTTTTGGCATTTTAAAGAAGTACTTACAACCTGGTTACAATCCACCAGCACGAAATGCGAATACTTGTAATATTTTCCCCGGTTTTAAGATTTTGATCAGGAGTGCATATATACACCTTCCCCTACTTGACTATCCTGGTTCCTTTTCATAAAGGAAGCCTGCATGCCCCACAGGTTGTTTTTGTATTGGCATCTGAACAACAGATGCTTAAATTTACATATTCCAGCTTTGAGAATTTGACATTAGATGGATTTATCCAGAGACCCTTGCAATGACTATCTGTGGAAGCCAGAAGTGCTTGTTTTGCCCCGCTATTAGAGTTCTCTCCCACTGCCCACTAAATGTTTGTTGGTTTTGATAAGACCTTTTTTTGTAAGCATAGAATGAGCTACAGCTCTCCGGTAGTAGTACATGTAGTTGGCCTCAAATGACAGTGACATGTCAGTGTAAAGTTGAGGCTCTGAAGTCAGTGATGACAGCTTTGCATCTCAGCTTTCTGTCTCTATGTCTGCACAGGTGATGTCTGAAAACCCTGACTGATCATCGCCGACCATCAGCCCTGCCTTGGTAATGCCCACAACTCCACTGATGTTCAACAGGTCAGACTGACTGAAAAAGTAAAGCCTCGAGCCTCTGGATAAGAAAATCAAGCTATTTTTTGGCACACTCCAGTTAGTCTCCAGAAAGGCTTTCACTTTCACGCTAATAGCCACATATCTTGAGGGAGTTGTGTAATAGCAGGAGACTGACTGTGTAAAACAGGCTTTAGCCTTTTTCCTACCAACCATTTTTTTCCCTTTTCTTTAATGTAGAATACATGTCAGTTGATACAATGCTTTATATGTATGCCAAAGAATGGCTATGGCTGGTAGTGCTTCATTTAGCAGGGCTAAATTGATTTTCATCAACTGGTACTCTATAGCACCATTATTATTCCTTACTGCATGGTTGCCAGCTTTGTTTGGAACTGCTGAATCAATGAGTTTCTTGATACGTCAGCTGGCTGCTTTGTTGTTAGTATGAATATACCTCTAGTCCAGATGAAGCTGGGCATATAATTTGAAACCTATAATACTCTTGCTGATGGATGAGTAAATAATACCACCACAGATCCAGATGCTAATGGAAAGAAGCTTGTAATTGTAAGGTAAGGTTTTGTGAAGGTAAGATCTTGACAGAAGGAGGAGGAGCGAGTTTGTTCCAGTGAAACTCAATGCTGACAGGGGATGTCAGGGCATGCTGCCAGTAATGAATTCTTGTAAACTGCATAATACCACCCATGTGTCAAGGGACTGCTTATTATTTTCTCATATTGTAGCTAGAGAATGGCTCAACTTCTGCCAATCACTGCTGAGCTTTTAACTGATATAAAATTTGAGCTTAGTCATCATTCATGGCCCTCACTACTTTACCTCATTTGGCTATACCCTACCATGCATAGCCACTCCCTGTACGCTAACTCTGCCTGGATGCCAAATCCTTGTGGTGAAGTCTTTCAGACAGACTAATGCATGGATGCTCTCTGAAGGATGCATTACTTTCAGTTATTACAGCAGACGCAGAGGGAAGATTCCTTGGAAGAGATTGATTTTATCTGTCTTGACTTATAACCACCTACTTCATTCCACAAAAATTCTAAACCCCAAATAGTGCTGCTTGAAGGACTTGTTGCCAGGGAACAAGATGGCAGCAGGTCATAACACACCCCCTCACAATGTTGTTCAATCAGATGCACATTTTCCTGGCTGCCTCTCTGTCAGTAAAAGCATATGCCAACCTCCAGCAACCTCCTTCTCCAGGACAAATGCTTCGGTCTCATCCCGGTGCCCAAGTACAGGCGTAAATCCAAGAGCAGGGTTTAAAATAGGGTAGCCACCCCATTCCCCATTCAGGGTTTAAAATAGGGTAGCTCCCATAGCCCAGTTGTTACCCTGATTTTACCACCCCGCCATCCATAATCTCAGTCTGTTACATGGACTATGTTCCAAATCTTCTGAAATTTCAATTATTCCTCAAGAAGCAAAGTCTTAATAAGCATATCTTATAAGGACAGTCCACATTCAGTTTTGTAAGCCAATCCAGTCACAATAAATCATTGTTTATTTCAAGATACAAGGCAAATATTAAGAGAGTACGTTCTATGTTATTGTAGTATATAATGCTTTTCTCTGAGTGTGGACATCTGTGAGCTCATGTATGTAGAACACTTTCCTCCAAGTATCTTGCAGTGCTCTGTGATGCAGCATGAGCAAGCAGTTCAAAAGGATGTGGCTGGTTGGCTTCACGTCTCAGAAGAAGCAAGTGTTAGCCTTCACCCTCCACGGCTGGTAGCTGTCATATGATATGGAAGAGCTGGCTGGTGGGTAGGAATAGGTAGGTGACCAAATTATGGGGAAAACACACACACACACACACACACACACACACACACACACACACACACACACACACACACACACACACACTAAAGACTCTTGGGGAGGAGTTTTTGAATAATAGGGATAAAATAGGGAGGTGGTCAGTGCAGAAACATCGTCACTAGTAGAGAAAAACAGAGATGGGAATGTAAGGGTAACTAAATAGGAAGAAGGTGGAGCTTCACACATGGCCTTTCACCCAAATGCTTTTCTCTTTCACCCTTTCAATTATTACATAGATCCATTAAGCTGAACAGATGACTAATATTCTGGGTTTTTATGGGGTTTGTATTGAATGATAACATCTAAATGGTTAAGAAAGGGGATGACTATGCAACATCTGCATGGTTGCAACATTGCCAAAAGGTCACAGCGCTCAGGCCTGCCCCATCAGGAACACTCTGAGCTCATTGAGCCATACAGAGGCTGTATACTATAAGATACTATTATTACAAATGTCAGTCAAGAAGGCACTTGTACAGTCTGGAGGCTGAAGGCCAGGGGCTCAAGGAGTCTATTTGTGCATGTGCTTGCTTAACTGTTCTTACAATTTAATTTTTTCATCTTAAATTTATTTAAGCATTGCTAACAAATGGCAATACCACAAATAAACATGTAAATGAAATTATGATGTTGAAATAGTTATGAGCCATACTTGCATGACCTGGAGCACAAATTCTGCTGGAGGTTGCTGAGGAGTTTTTTGTGTAATCTGATACGTGGACCACTTACAGCTCGGCCATTGTGCACCAGCGTGAGAGGCCATCTGTGCGGCTGGCTCCGGGCGGCCGCCCCCTTTCTCCCGGCACTCCCAGGTGTGACCGACCCTTTGAAGTGCACTGAGCATTGTACCCACCACTGGAGTTGTGACCCGCAGACAAAAAGAGGAAGGACACCTAATATGATTCCACCACACTGTCCATCTGTATGCAAATGAGAGCATGGTGCCTACATGGGGACGGAGGAACCTGAGCCAACTGCCCACTTGCTGTCCTGCAGGCCTTTTGCATTGGAAACAAGGGTCCATATAAGTGGCTGGTCAAGTGGCTGCTCTGATAATCATGGTCATATGGTGAATATGAGCTGTGATGTGATCTGTGGGCAGGTTCTTCTTATACAGTATAATGAGTCCTCTAGTTTTATATCACAGCACACCCCATCCACAATTGATTGATTGATTCCCTCTATTCAATCCAACTCAAAGAAAAATGCAAACATCAAAAACGATGACTCTGACTCTCTTGTAGAAATACTACAGAAGATTATCCAGGCTCTGGATAAAGAACCTGCTTTGAGAACACAGGCTCCTCTCTGCTTATCTACAGATATTTATGAGGATTCACAAACCACTCTTCCCTGCATCAGTGCCGCACATCTCTGCAGGGACCATCTCTCTTTTTTACTCTTAGTCTTAGCATTAAGAGCTGAAAGAGCTGAATCTCTATCATCTTCATGAGCCCTTATACCCTTTGACTTATTGAACTCTATCTGAACCACAGGACGGATGTCGAGCTTGGAATGGGTTAAAAACAAGCAAAGCAGACAGGAGAGCCACCATCCTGGTTCTGTAGTAGGATATCCTGGATGATTGCATGGGATTGCTGTGAGACAGCCAAAACACGTGGAGTTTTATACACACTGTTCAGAAGAGTGAGCGCTTCTTTAGGCTGGAGTGTGATGTCATCCACAGAACGGATATCCTCTCTTACCAAAATTAGCTGTGCTCATAGTGTGACAGTAAAAAAGTTTTGTCAAGTGTAGATGTTATGATTTTGTTTTGTGTGTGCAAGATAGCAGGACAAAATGGCCCACAGATAAAAGTTAATGTATGCGCCTACTTACATTTTGTTTCTTCTTGCAATTTCTCAAGAAGAGTACAAATAATGTAGTTTTCTACATTCCTACTAAGCATGGTATCTTTACAGTAAATAAGGAATCATGGGAAATGAGAAATTATATCTACCAAAATATGTATTAACGGTGTGATGAGCTCTGCAGTTGCTAATTCACTCTTGAATTAATGTGATAAATTAAGAGGTTCCTCATTCACTCAGCAAAATGTTGAGTAATGTTATTGACACTATAGCATAAGCATGTCTCTGTCTGTCTCCTCTTCAATGAGCTACATGAAATGGAGGCAATGTTCCTCTTTTGGTGGACGTACTACGGCTCATAAACCAGAGCAAATAAGATATCACAATTCTTTAACATATACAAATACTTCCATTTCACATTAAGCATGCCATTGGAGTAATCCAGTAGTACTAATAGGGATTGTGAGAAATATTAATACATGATTCAGTTCTCACAGTTGAATGCAAAAGTGTTCAACCCTGTGGTTTTGACATAGATATAAGTAAAAAAAAAATTACAATATCTACCTACAAATAAAAAGACTTCCAAGAGTAAAATGTGTACAGTATGTATCCCAATACAACAATCTAAAACAAAATCAACAAAAAAAATCTATCTAAAAACAAAAAAAGGATTAAACTCTTATTATTAACAGATGCCTAAAGTTAAAACAGAATAGCCAAATATTTGACAAGCAATCTGTCAAAAAAAAAAAAAAAAAAAAAAAAAAAAAAGAACGTTAAAACAGTGCAACAGGAAGAGCTTGGACGCAGTTATAAAGGCAATTGTGGAGACAGACGTTAAGGAATAATACATGATGGGGCGTGGTGTTATAAGAAAATAAGGAATGAGGGATGTGTTACCATCCTGAAGTTGATTATTTTTCAATAACAGTTTGTATTATTCCACTTACACCACAGCAATTTGCCAATGATTACAGTTTTTTTTAATTAAAAGAATGAAACAGTGTACTTTTTATCCGTTTATAGTTATTTTGTGGAATGTCCACAAAACAAGTTAATCCCTGTCATAAAAGCTATAAACAGTTGTTTCTCCATAAGTCTTTTGCCTGTAGACAAAAAAAAGCTTGATATTAATTCATTCATCTTCAGTACGCATTTTATCCTGGTCAGGGTCATGGTGTTATTGTGCACTAAACGCACAAAATCACACACTTACACACACCTAGGGACAACACCTAAAGCTTGTCATGTATTCGACGTGGCTGTGGTATAGTAAAGAAGATCACATTGAGAGAAGGAGATCTTTTAAAAAGATTTAAAAAAAGATTAAAAAGGAAATTTTTAAAGTGATTTTTTTATTGATTGTTCTTTTTGCTTTTGTGAAACCTAATACACTAATGTCTTATGGCTATAATCTACATTTCTTTGCCTTCTTAATTTTGTCTTAAGGGTATGCAAACTTTTGCACTCGATTGTCTGACATTATATGACCGAATGAAATAATCACACTGTAAAACTAAAATCAGTACTCTGTCTTGCTTCATATGATGGACTTAATCCAGAATAGGTTAGCAAAAATACACTAGAAAAAAAATTAATAATACTTTACAATAAATTCTTAATACTTTAAGATAATTTCATAAAGTTAGGATTAGTTAGAACATACAGTATTTCTCTCATGAGGATGCTTTACTCCGACTTATTGTTCTGCATCCAAACACTTGGCTAGTCTTGTCTAAAGTCTGGAATGACCCTTCGTTGGCCCTGGAGTCAAGGTTGATTGGGCCCATTGTAAAAGCTCTAATTGTAAAGATTATTGTGTGGAGCGATCTGCACCTGCTCCTGTGGAGAGAAAACCGGAGGGAAAGGCCAGGAGTGTGTCACAGTGTACTGGTGTTGCCTCAGTGTTAGCCAAGACAACTTAACCTACTTCAGCTCTCAAAGCACTCCATCAGCTGACCTGAAGAATACCCAAACAACCTGTCCAAACGTGTTTATATGATTCTCAAATCTCAATGTATCTGCTGTCTCTCTAAAAGTCCCTTTTTTTCCTCTCATGAGAAGTGCAAATATAAATTTACTTTTTTTCTTGTGAATAAGAGTGAAAGTAAAAGGTTCTAATTAATTTCTGTTACTGTCCACGTGCCAACAATGACACAGTCCTGTTATCTAGAATGCTTTCACTTAATGTCCTGGGAAGTACGGTTGAATTTGTATGTATTCATCAGCCCCCAGTGTACTGCACATGCACACTTTGGGCCAAACACCGTCCTAGGATGAATCTATTTGTGAGCTTTGGGGAAGGAGGAAGCCATGTTTCCGCAGAGATAAGGATACACAGGCAAAGATAAGGGTGTGAGCAGCCACAGCTTGATCAGGTGTTGGATGCCCTCATGTTCTGCTTCACTACAAATATGCACTGTTAGAGTGTAGGCAGGATTGGAGAGACACACATGCAATCCATCATTTTACACGTTTTAATAAACAGTTCACCAAGCACACAAGTTAGACTTATGGTGGAAAACTAAATGAAGACTTCTTGATTGACACTTCAGAATTTTGAAGATGTCCTACTTAATGTCATAGGAAAATGCATGTTTAAAGCTGATTGTGTGCCACGGGTGGAACATGAAGCGTCAGATTCTTTTTAAGCTATGTTACTTCCTCATATTTACCTTTGAATGCATATGCAGGTGCTAAACACACAAATTTATTTCTCTACCCTTCCCTTTAATATACAGCACAGTATAGGGCTGTTCATTATGGGCCTGTAATATTGAAGCCCATAAGCAATCACACTGGACGCCATCATGATGTATCCTCTGTGGGAAAAAATGGGCCAAATATCTTTTTGCAAAAGAACTGCAGATCAGTCAGATACATGTAGTAAAGTGTCATAGTAAAATGTGCTACACCTTCTGGATGCACTGCTGAATTGTGAATGTGTCAATCACACTGGCAATGTGCGAAATGCCCTAGGCTGGGTTGCAAGGAACCAAACCGGATTTGCCAATTCCTCACGTTTGGCCAGAAAGACAAAGCTAAAATTAAGCAGACACAATGTCATTAATGCCACTGTGAGCTGCCTTTGTGCACACTGTAGAGTTGCTGATATTGTCATGTTGATGGATTTGAAACTGAAGATTTAAAATTGAGGTTGTAAGCATTGGGCCGAATTTTCTTTCATTCCTCCAGGCTTAGGCTCACGCACTGAGTCATTTAGCCTTAAATCACACGGATTGATGAGTGTTGTTTTCTGCTCATGGTGGGTCTAATGCCAGTAAATCAAGGCTGAGCCGTTGATGTGCCAACTTTCACAGGGACATATACAGTAGGTTCAGAGCAGTTTTACCAAATCCATGTAAATCCCAAAGGGAATCTTTGGGATTTAAATCCATGTAAATCCCAAAGATTCCCTAAGCAGCAGAGAATAATTATGGAAGTATTATTTTTCAACCATAAAAAGGAGAGAAGGAGAGCGACAAACAATTATGACCTTGGCATTATAAGGGTTTGTCTGGATGAAGAAAGAATGCTAGACAGAAACTTATAATATTGAGCTCATGTAATGACAGTGTCTGTGAAACAGGAGGCCAGGATTTATTGGTGTTACTTTGTTTTGTAAAATGCTGGAGACAAGGATGATGGCTGGACAAAAAAAACATCCAAAGCTTGCGGGAAACAGGTAACACAGTGCCAAACTTGTTGAAATTTACTTACATAGTTACAATCATAATTCACTACAAAGTCTTTCTAAATATGGAGTGGAACTGACCTCACAAACAAGAACTAGACTACATATTTCATTCTGGGACCATGATTATAGTAGCCTACAATATTTACCATTTGGTTTTTGGTATATTCTTTAAAAAAAAAAGATGCATTCAGTTGAACACATTAGGTCCAAATTTACATTATTTGTTTGTTTGTTTTTTGAGTTATTAATGTTTGGATTAAATCTGTTCGAGTCAAGTGACCAGTCAAACAGATTAAAAATTATGATAAATGTAATAACTTTGATCATGTGGGTTGGGATTTCCACTGCTTTAACTAAATAAAAAAAAAAAAAGAAAGAAAAAAAAAATCAAAGACTCCCATGTTATGCTTCATGGACCACTGGGGATCTCCAGACTCCACCATGAGAACCACTGTTCTACAGAAACAGAATTTAGTTTAGTTCTTAGTAATTTACTTCCTAGTAATTTAGTTTAAAGGAACTTATTTCTGAGGCTGTCAGATGGTGCAACAGAGAAGTGTTTGCCTTGTCGTCAGGAAAACTCGAGTTCAAATCCTAACGATGCCACAGCCCTCTGTGGCCAGAAGCCAAAGGAGCAAAATTGGAACTAGATTGCCTATCTGGGTAGGAGGGTGGCATTACTGTCTCTCCCCTGTCAATCACAGTGACACTAGCCAATCTTGGGTATCTAAGAGCTCATGCATGCAGAACACGGTAGATAGCGCTTTCCTTTGAGTTTTATGCTACCCTGTGATGCAACATGACCAGCAGTTCAAAAAGATGTGGTTGGCTGGCTTCGAATGTCTCAGAGGAAGCATGTGTTAGCCTTCTCCCTACTTGGTTGGTACCCATCACATGATAGGAGAAAGCTGGCTAGTTGGTGGGAATTTGCCGTTTGGGGAGAAAATGGAGGAAAAAATAAAGAACTTAGTACCATATTCTGTTCTTACTGTTTTTTTCTGTAAAACTAACTAGTTGTTAGCCTAAAAGAAATCTATATCATACACAAATTCTTTAACAATTCATAACAAGGGTGTCGTATCTTTTGATTATTATACAGATTTTTCCATAATTATTGTTACCACTGGTATAATAGTTTGTGAAAAATGTCTTTGTGGTTAATTAGTTTAATCTCACACTGAGGTGAAATCTAATCTTCAATTGAGGTAAATTCATTCAAAGAAATACAAAACATGAAGCAGCCCACAATCAATGCATTTTCAGTGCATTGCGTGCTAGACGGCTTTCTCAAAATCCCTTTGGTGACCTTCTGGATAAGCATACCCTATTTAGCATAACTAGGCCTGAGGGTGAAAATGATATATTTGCCCCTCTGAGCAAACAAATTTCATGACTCAAATGCAACCAATAGTAACTTGTATGTGTAAAACATAAAAGAGACCCACTGACAGGTTAAATGTGTTTTTGCATCTTTTTTTTTTAATCAATTCACCCTATACGCTCATTTAAAAAACTATCAATTTCAATGTTTGCTTCCTTTGAATTACAACTTACATAACTCATATTTCAAACTCACCCCCTTCCTACTCCACTTGTGCCATTTCCTCCCACCTTTCAAATGTAAAATGATGTACAGCACAGTGACCCTGTGATATACTGTAAGACATACTGCACCAGATGCTATGTTTTAAGAAAATGTTTGGACAGAATTTTACCACAAGTTTTTTACAAGATTTTCAACAAACTACAAAAAAATGTTCCCAGCATCCCCAGGACAAATTATACCTATACCAAGATGGCACATACACCAGCTGTAGGTCAGAAGTGTCAGGTGATATTTGCATTAATAAATCGTCATCAATGGGAGGCCTTATTATATCACTATTAATTTCCTGTGAGCTTGGTTTACTGTAGAGACAATCACAGAGCCATCACTATGGAAACCAGGCTCCCCTGCAGCAAATATAGTGGTGCCATACAACAGTGAGTGTAGCAGAGAATATATACAAGGCAACAGATCATAGCAATTGATTAACATGCTGTTCTGTAAGGCGATATTTCATGCCATATGTTTTTTTTTGCATATGCTGCAAAGTTTCTAATCAGCACCATTTTAATAACATTGTCATGCCTGGCCTTGTGTTTAACTGTCTTGGTTGATGTCAGAAACGTGTGTGAGGTGCTAAAGTGGGTCAAGGCAATGATTAGGGATGAAAAGGAATGACTCGATATGTTTGTGTGTGGGGCCTCCAACGGAAAGCCATGAAATATGGATGAGGAGAGACATCCACATTACCTTTCCTGAGAGCCACCTCCCCCACCATGCCTACCTCCATCTCTGACCAACAGTCCCCCACCTCTTGCTATGTGCACCCAGAACTCCTAGCTCTTTTAACCCAGCTTTCCAGCTGTCATCAGGCAGCTGGAAGTAGGCTGCTATGACAGCATCCAAGATTTTATACTTAAGTGAGGCTGTTGCCTGCTTTAGCCATAAGCTTATTTATGCCATGTCTAGTGGTGGGAGAGAAAGTGTCAGGCCGGATTACCTCCATTTTTCCATAAAGTAAATACACACCTACAGCCTCACTCATGATTTGCTAATGCTCTCAACTGTTCAAGCCATCCATGAACAGGTTTACAGCTGGAAAGAGTGCATTCTAAAAAGCGATCAGGTTGGATTTCTTTGAAATGAACTGCTAGCGGTAATTAACACCTGTGAAATTTGTCAGAGCAGAAAATAAC
Source organism: Pangasius macronema (assembly GCA_037577455.1). Lineage (NCBI taxonomy): Eukaryota > Metazoa > Chordata > Actinopteri > Siluriformes > Pangasiidae > Pangasius > Pangasius macronema. The sequence goes on from CM074963.1 coordinate 6,778,900, forward strand.
TGTAGTGTTTGGTGATTCATCAGATGCAAATGGAAAATGATGTAGAGTGTAAACAAACAAACAAACAAACAATCATAAACCTATGATATATATGTGCAGATACAAAATTAACGACCCTAGTCCATCTGTCATAATGAACAATTTGTCAACCACTCTCCTAATCCACCTACCAGGGGACAAAAGACCACCACAGGACTACCACTGGCCAGATATTATTTATGTGGTGGATCTTTATCAGCCTGGCAACGACATGAATACAGTAGTGTGTGTAGTTCTGGTAAGGGTGTATGTGGAAAAACAGCACTTGTCTAGGTTTAAACACCTCAGTATTATTTCTGGATTTAGAATGGTCCACCAACCAAAAATATGCAGCCAACAGTGGTCATTTGGTCAAAAACTGACTGATGAATGACTAAAGGATAATTAATACAAATTGTGCATGGAACAACATGAGCTATCAGATAGAGTAATGTACTCCATTTGATACGCTCATACTCATACTTTTTGCAGCAAGAGGCACCTTTAAATGTAAACTCCAGGGACCTGCAAATTTTTAATGAACATACACTATAGGGCCAAAAGTATGTGGACACCAGACCATCAAACCCATATGTGGTTCTTCCCCAAATTGTCACAAAGTTTGAAACACACAATTGTCTAGAATGTCTCTGTATGCTGTAGCATTACAATTTCCCTTCACTGGAACTAAGAGGCCCAAACAAGTTCCAGCATGACAGTGCTCCTGTGCAAAAAGTGAGGTCCATGAAGACATGTTTTGCCAGGGTTGGAGTGGAAGAGCTTGACTGGCCTGCACAGAGCCCTGACCTCAACACCATTAAACACCTTTGGGATGCACNCTTGTGGCTGAATGGGCAAATACCCACAGCCACACTCCAACATCTAGTGGAAAGCCTTCCCAGAAGAGTGGAGGTTATTATAACAGCAAAGGGGGATTAAATCTGGGATAGGACATTTAAAAAACACATATGGGTGTGATGTTCAGGTATCCACATACTATTGGCCATACAGTATATTATAATCCAATGACTGAAATATTAGGCTTTTTATTTAAATATGTACAATATTTTTTTTACCCATTTATTTGAGCCATAGTGTTTTCTCTTCTGAACTTTCCACTCACAGTACACAGTAGGTCTAAAGTGCCATTATTTGAAAGCCTATTTGTTTTGTGTTACTGAGGTTTGGATTAAATTGTCTGTACTGGGATACATCAACACTCTCCTGTCTCTTACATTTGCATTCACATTTATGACATTTGGCAGATGCCCTTATCTAGAGCGACTTACAGAAGTGCTTAGAAGTCTATCTCAATAAATATATCCTGATACTGGTTCACTAGCTCATGGACTAAGAATACCATCAGTCCAAAAACTCTGCTGGGGAGGTAACTTAGTAAGAAAAGCACAAAGGCAACATTTAAAAAAAATGAAGTACTAATTTAAGTATTTCTGGGTCATTAGACATCATTTAAAGCCTGCGAGTGACTCAGCTGCATGGACGTCTAGGGGAAGTTAATTCCACCACCTAGGTCCCAGAACAGAGAAGAGTCTTGATGCGTGCATTCCTTGAGAGATGGTGGGACCAGTCGAGCAGTGCTAGAGGATCAGCGGGAGCATGGTGCAGTGCAGGGTGTGATAAGGGCTTTGAGGTAAGTGGGTGCTGGTCCATTTTTGGCTTTGTAGGCAAGCATCAGTGTTTTGAATCTGATGCGGGCAGCTACAGGAAGCCAGTGGAGGGAGCACAGGAATGGGGTGGTGTGGGAGAACTTAGGAAGGTTGAAAACAAGATGTGCAGCTGCATTCTGGATCAGCTGTAGAGGTCGAATGGCACTCATGGGCAGACCTGCCAGGAGCGAGTTGCAGTAGTCCAGTATAGAAATGACAAGGGACTGAACAAGCACCTGAGTGCCCTGTGTGGAAAGGAATGGACAAATCCTTCTGATGTTATAAAGGAGAAACCGACATCGTCAGATGAGCAATATGAGAGGAAAAGAGTTGATTGTCCATGGTTACCCCAAGGTTGTGTGCAGTGCGCACTGTCTCTTGGTTGCACAAAGAGAGAACAGTGTGAAAAGCTTAATAACTATAATAATGGTGGTTTGGGATTTCCACTACTGCAACAAAAAAAATTTAAAAATTCAAACTTTGAGAACCACTGCACTAAGACACATCTGTCATGGTATCTGCTCAGTGCTGGTAGGTCTATGGTGGTTCCTTTCCACTCATGGACAAGGTGGTGTTAGGAGTGAAGATTGTGTATTTATTCTGTGTATTTACAACATTGTGTTACAACAACTATATGGTATGTTTACCTGATATAAGGGTCAGTAAGTATAGGTGCATGGTAGGTGTAATTATTAAATGCAGTTTTTAGAACGTCGTTATGAAGGAAAACCTTATCCTGAGGTCTCTGCACAGACACAGCGCCTCACCACTCTTCAGCCCTTGTGTCTAGGAAATGTCCGAAAGAGGGCGACCTCAGCTGCGTCACTCCAGCCACTGAAGCGTCTAACGGAAAATAAAAAAAAAAAAAAAAAAGATATTACAGGACTTGCCTTCTCTTGTTGACTTGAAGAAAAAGACAAGGAATAATACGACGGAACAGTTTTATATTTGAAAAACGTTTTTTTTCAGCCTTGAAGAACTGTACCTTCCGGTTGTTTACCTCTGGTTAGTCAGCCTGTTCACGTTCGCGTGTTTGTTGAGACACTAAATTAATAATGTACTCTGAGAAAAATGAGGTAAAGAGCTCATGAAGAAAAATAATTTATCGTCGTTTCTACTTAAAAAACGATAAATTTTTTAGAAAATTTTAAAACATAAAATGTGTGTTTGCTAATAATTGTGAAACATAATTGTGCACCTCTGTGGTGGCACGGGCAGCATTTTTTTCTACTTCTTATTTTTTTCCTTTTTTTAATATTTGAAAAGCCCCGCCCTTCACCCCGTGGTTGGCTTAGAGACGACGTTCTGGCAAACGTAAGCACGCTGATTGGTGAGTGGTTTATCCGGCTTCCAATCAGCTGAGGCGGTCCAAGGCGTGCAGTAGCTGGGAAACATAATCATTTGCCGTGGAGTGATCTGACGGAGGGAGAGGGAGTGTGTGCGTGTGTGAGCGAGCGAGCGAGCGAGTGTGTGTTTGCTGTAGCTGGACTGTCGCCGCACTGAACAGCACGCTTGCGAATTTTTGCATGTCAGGAGCGGATGAGGATCCTGTCGCCGGTCATCGGCCGCTGCCCATCTTTCGTCTCTGTCCGCTTGTTCCTAATTAATCAGCGGCATGTGGAATTGCGCGAGGATAAGCAACTGGCTTTGCGTCGCGTGCCTGCTGTTAACGACGTGGACCAAGGTGAGAAGCTGGCTGCAATTCTGACGCGATTTGGGATCAATTCGGTGATCTCGAGACGAAAGTTGTCAGGAAGGGCTACTAATTTCGAGGGAAGCTGAATTTGGTCCGCGGTGATCGATGATTGAATTACGCAGTCGTCCGCTCGGAGCATGTGATCATGCAATTTTGATTGTCAAGGTTCAGATGTGTGAAATTTCAGCTTAACTCCCGGCGCGGTTTTCCTGTCATGCCTCAGAAATAAGGCGTGCAGATTGCATGCCACACAGTTCGCAGTTTTACACCGCTGAAAGGAAAGGAGAGGAAAGAAGAGAGGGACATTTACATCGATTCAGTGCGATAACTAGCTCGCTAAGTGATCTAAAATTGCCAAGGCACCAATGAGCAGTAATGCACGCGGTGGAAACACGAACCGTTTCCAGCCAATCGCTCCGTTTTAATGCTAATTAAAGGGACAAAAAAACGATTAATGTTGAATGATTGCGTTTGCCGCTGGAAGGCCTTGGTTTAATGGATGTATTCATTTTTTATGTTATTTTTAGGTGTCCTGGGCTTCGGGCTATTTCGAGCTGCAGCTGATGAGCGTGGAGAATGTAAACGGGGAGCTGTGGGACGGAGAATGCTGCGACGGCGCGCGCAACTCGCGGGACCAGCGGTGCACGCGCGACGAGTGCGACACGTACTTTAAAGTGTGCTTAAAGGAGTATCAGAGCGAGGTGACCACCACTGGCCTTTGCAACTTCGGCAGCGGATCTACTGGCGTGCTGGGTGGAAATATATTCTCTTTTAAAAATGCTAAGGGCAACGGCAACAAGATCAGCGACGCCGGGAAGATCGTCATCCCTTTCCAGTTTGCATGGCCGGTAAGTGCGCGCTCTCTTCGGATGATTTTTTTTTTGTTTGTTGTTTCCGGACGAGCTTGGTGAAGCTGATGCTCATGCAGAGAGGCTCCGGCATTTGAGAAGCGGGGTTTTAACCGGTGTGGTCCCTGCTTGAGGCCAGCAAGAGTGCGCGTGTGTGAACCAAGCGCTGAAGACCAGTGACACACAAACACACACACACAGATACTTAGATACTTAGTGGGGGACCTAGTCTAAGGTGAATGCATGCCGTCCTGCTCAGCCATGTGCAGCTGCAGGACAGCTCCTCTCACTGCTCCCCTCACTGCGCCTAGCGTGCGTGCGTGCGTGTAGGTGCGCTCTAGGGATGCGTGTCTCTTATGATTTCCCATTGAGCCTCCATCATTCTGCAGCAGCACACACCTGGTAGGCTACACCTGAGCGTTTCTTTTTTTCCACATCAACTCAGCACGCACTAAGTGATGCTGATCTATTACTCTACTATGTGTTGTGTGAATACCTGAAACAGTAGGTGCTCGTGCACATCTCGGGTATCAGATGAGAGAGGTGTCACACCTTGAAACGACAAAAAAAAAGCAAGCACACCGTGTAGTATTGGCTGTCCACTTTGGCCACATGCCCAGACTTTCTGAAATCACTCAGCTCTCCCTGACCATGCTGGTTTGAACTAACCTGTTTCCAGCCACTCAAAGATCTTGCTTGTAATACAGCTGGTCCACTTTACTCCCCACCCCCCACCCCCATCCTCATGTTTAATGTGTAAGTTAATGTGTAACTAACTATCAAACCACTTTATGTAGGTTTTATCACAGCCATCTTGCTTTGTGTACCTTCCCTAACTTGTGTTATGTTTAGTCAGTTTCCCACGCTGGTCAGTCCCAGAAAACCTGATCTCTATCCCTTGTGTATGTTTGTATGAAATATATAAATGTATATGGTTGTATAGACCTGCCTAAGTGCTCCAGTCTTTCCATGCTATTTCTACAGTTCCGGCCGATCCCCATCATCCCTGAATTGAATGAGTTCTCCAGTTCTGCCACATCCGGAAAGGCAATTGATGTGTGCCCAGTGTAATCGCATCCCCTCTGTATTGTAAAAAGATATGAAGCACCTCTTTCAGGCTTGGATACTGACTCTGCCACCTGTTGGAGAAGATAATTCGTTTTCACTATCTAGATTTGTGCTTTGCTTTTCCTGGGGTTAGTCTGTGATGAGTGTTCAGAGTGGCTATATTCTTTCTCCAGTAACTGGCTCATTCTTTTAATGGACAGCTATATTTGTAAATGGATACCGTAACTGATACATGTAATCTTAGTGGTGTGAGGCAGTGTGAATTTGTGAGTGTGTACCTTTTTTTTTTTTTAAATCCTGACTCCAGCACTTAGCTGTGGTCTGTTCATAGCTTAAAATCCTCTCAGTGATCACCAATTACACATAAGTGGTGATTTGTAGAGACTGTTCTCATTCGTGTCCATGGAACTGAAATGCAAGCGAGAGTTCTCAACTCAGGGTCTATGGAGACTTAACTTCATGGTTGGGCTACAGTCGCCTGGGCTGCCACGAATCAGGGCTAAAACGGCAGCATCGGCTAGACCTGATTGGGAGCTTGCCGGGCGGTTGCTAGGAGACGGCTACACGGGCCTTTAGTAAACAATTATGTGCGGCCCTTAGTGCTCCCTTCCCCCTTAACTGGGCTTTCAGTATAGCCACTTGTTCAGGCCTCACCTGGGAAAGAAAGGCTCGTGCCATACTACTGATTACACTATTGACCGTGCAATTAGCAAGTCACAGCTGGCTACATCGTCAGTCAACAAAAAGCGATAATTGTCCATTTAAAGCAGGTGGCTCCTGATGGAAGTTGTTTAGAGGTTGTGGGTCCAGTAAGTCTTAGAGGACACTCATTTGGCTGTGGCAACCTTTTTGTTGACCTCATTCAAATATTCTCCTTATGAGTATTATTTATGGCCATGCTTGGTATAAATGTATGTTGTTTAAATTTATAAATTTATTCGGCCAGCACAGCCTAAATATAAAAACAAACTTAAACTTAGTGCTGCATTGTCTCTTCCATTTTGTACCATTTTGTTCAGTTTTTGTGATATCAAGACAAAAAAAAAAGCCTTTACTGATTGTTTTCTCATGGGGACCTACTGTAGTCATTTAACAGGAAGTCTGAGATCAGGAGGAATCTCTTTCTTGATCTAATGTGCTTTTTTTTCTGCTCCTCCTTCTCTCCCTTTGCTCTGAACAAAATGGGTTTTTGTTCTACTACCTCAATAAACATTTTCTTTCTTGTGACCAGAGGCTTTGGTGCTTTTGTGTCGTCCCATGAATTGGAGGGAAAGACAATTAACGGTAACATTTTTCTGCCCCTGAATGCTTCAGTCATGGAAGAGATATTTTTAGGAGCTGAAAGATTGGGCCAATTAGGAGGCGATGCACCCAAGGGTGACTTACTAAGGTTTTTCTTTTCCCTTAGGTTTGGGGGAGATTTCCTGGCCTCTGATGCCTCTTCATCTTTAACTCTTCATATTAAAGACACATGTAGTGCATCAGTACTTTAGACTGGTTTTCTGGTCTCCAGCCGAAACACTCCTAAAGCAATAAAGTAAAGAGAGAGAGAGAAAGAAAGAATGTTTGAGTATTTTGGAAGAGTACAGGCCAGCCACCTCCCACTCCACCACTCCTACATGGTGTGTGCTTTAAAACAAAGAACACACTCCTTTTATAGACCATCTTTGGCAGGATGCTTTCCAAGTCCTTGCCAGAACATAATCAATCGATTAAGTGGTGTCTCGTTTAATTTAGGCGGCAATATATATTGCTGTTATAGGAGAGAAAAATCCAACATGAAGGGATTCCTGCAAGGTCATGTTGTTCTAAGAAACGGTAGGCAGGAATTTAGTTCCTCCATTGGCCATGTGTACCAGTAGCGAATAAGGCCGAGAGCATGGAGACACACATTTACAGCATTTAAGAGGCACTCTTATCCAGAGCTACCTATAGAAGTACTTTTTAGTCTCTATCAAAAAACATCAAATGGGAGCTCCTCTCTCTGACAGATACCTTCTTCTGCATTCTTCAGAAATACTTGTCTTGCATTAAGTGCTCTGAATGTTCCAGGAATCTATCATTGATTATGAGGATCTCAAAAACATGTGGTGAGGAAATGTGGCAATCGGTGAGCCTTTGTGGTATGACTGAAGGTGGGAGTGAGGGCTGACCACAGTGCAACAGTTGTTTTAAGCTCTGATGCTGCTCTAGTTGTTGTCAGGAAGGTCTACAGTGTGACATTCTTCTTCTTCAGGTCTAATAAGAAATCTTTTGAAATTGGAAGTTTGTATTACTCCTGTATGAAATGCAGTATTTACAGGAACTTGCTCAGGTGCTCTCTCTCTAACTTGGCACTGTTTCTTACGTTCCACTTATTGGCTTGCTTGAAGTAAGCTGGATTTGTTTTGCTGTGTCTGTTTTGGTTTATTTGCTAATGCAGTTAGTCTGCATATGCCTGTGATTTTACACGGCTAATGCATGCGTGTGATGCTTCCTGTGGGGATATGAACCCTGAGCAGGTGCGCTGCTGTAATTAAAGTGCATTAGTGCACGGCCAGTTTTTAATTCCCACTTGACCCCTGAACCTGCTGGAAATGATAATGATGATAATGGAGCTTTGGTTGGCGGCACGGTGGCTGTAACCAGGCTTCTCAAAGGTACTGTAACTAGGCCACTAGTTTTTAAGACTTCTTGTAGACTTGCATGTGGCAATAAGAAATGTTTTGCCAGAGGAGACAAGTTTGATGGAGGTGTTGTTTCTGGGCTGGTTGGAGATGAAGAAATAAGGTTAATGAGTAAAGCTGCACCTGGAGCTGCTTGTACCAAGAACAGCTGATCATCAGCTAGAATGTTGTGGAATTATTATCATTCCACATTGTGTTTCTGATGTTAGATTTTCAATCTTGGCAGGGGGTTAAGGGCTCTTTTAGTGTGGTTCCTGGGGTGTGGAGGCTCTCTGCTTGTTGTTTCTTCTGCAAGTCAAGGTCATGCAGGTCATGCTCACTTCAGCTGCTGGGAATACTACCACTGAGAGAAAATGACCCTCCCTTTCTCATCTCTATGCACCTCTGTCTCAACCTATTATTCTAGAAGTTTCTAAAAATCTAGTCCTGGCTTCTGGCTCTAACACTCAGCAGAATGGTGTGCACAGTTGTTTATACTGTGCCCTTGTCTCAAGAGTGCTCCTTATCTTTGAGAACTTTGTGGCACCTTTTTGTGTACATGCATGTGTGTGGCCTTTGCTGCTTCATTAGGAGAAGGGGAGGGGTATGTTGTGTTGTCAGAGCATTGCCAATGGTCTTGTTGGCATAGTAGCGGAACGCTCAATGGGTCATTTTCCACTACATGAAAACACAGAGTATCTTAGACTGGTCAGACTCCTGCCAGTAAGTTACTTGCCTAGCATTTGTTGGCTCAGACTCCCACCATTTAAATAATATACAGGCACACTCACNGTGTGTGTGTGTGTGTGTGAGGTTAACAGAATGCATTGTAGTTGGGCCTTGTGCTTCTGTATTGTTCCCAGTGGAACTCAACCCCAGTGAAGGAGCAAGCTGAAAGAAGGGTGGTTCCGATGGACGAATATCATTTACCAGCTACAGGGCCCAAAGTACATGTCAGGCTGTGTGTCCCTGCCTCACAGGCACACAAAGCCTCTTAACAAAGCTATTGTCTGCCTTTCTGCTCTGGAAGCCTTGCGGAAAATGGCAATTGTCGGAGTCGAAACAAGAGTCACAGCAAATAAGCTAATTTTCCTCGGGGTCAGTGGCTTTTTGCTGAGCTAGGCTGTGCGACAAGGGTTTCCAGTAGTTCAGTAAGCCCTGGCATCCAATGCTGATTTGAAACAGAACTGTTCACCTGGGGGTATTCATTTTCTTTGGGAAGGATTGCAGAGATGTTGGCAGTGTTGAGGGAGACCATGAAATTGACAACAGGAACAAAGGGATGTATTGATTTTTGGTAGGGTTGTCTGATGGTTTTTCTCATGGCCTGTAAATGAAGGCCTAGTGAAGCAAGATTCTGTTGCAGGACTGGACCGTATGGAAAAATCTGAAATTTATAGGAACTCATTTCCAGACCTGGGAAAACTATGAAACTCAAGTAAACATTTTGGAAAACTACATATATTCTGCTGTGAATGTAATATAAACCCAAGACATCAAGTTACTCAAATCAGTTGTCTCTAGGCATTATTTTCTGCACTAACATCTAATACATTTCAGTTGTTCATTCAGTTAATGATCTTTAAAAATATAGAAAGATGTGGGGGGGTCTTAAAAAGTCTGGATTTTTCTCACAAGGAAAGGGCAAGAACTATGTATAGACCCCTTCTTTCCACATGGTTCCCATAGGACTGACATGAGCCATTTCTGTCTGCCATTTACTTTGATGTGGCCCCATCCATCTACCTTGCTTTTGCCCTATTATTACCTGAGCTGTAGGAACCCTCTGAAGCAGACACATAAATTAGGCTGCTCCAGTTTGAGGCAGTCTTTTTGGAAAATATGTGGGGGCTGTTAATGTGAAAAGATTGAAAAAGTGTTTGTATATGAAAGGTAGAATTGGATAAATAATAGGTGGTTATGAAGATAGCCCCTTCTATTTCTTTCTGGCACCTCGAAGATGAATGTCAGGTCAACCTGTCTGCCCTGTGCATGTTTGGGACTCTTTGTCTGTGTGGGAGGAGATGACGTTTTATTTGGCGCAATGATTGATTACAGCAAGTCGTTTTCTTCCTCCCCTTCCCACCATTGAAGATATAATGTCATCAGCATTGAGCTAACCTATGACCCCACTGACATCCTTTGACACAAAGTCTCAACTCCACAGACACAACCATGGCCTTGTGCTGGATTGAGAGGCTGACACGCCTCCTCCGTGACATTCACTGGCGGCTACTGAGCACAAATTGTACATATTAGCATAAAGGCTAGGTTTTTCCCTAGGGTGAACAGAGAGATCGGACTTGAGTCATGGTAGGCTGTTCCAGCCGAGCCCCATAAATTTCCACTAAGGGGAATGGCAGTCTGCTCCACAAAAGAGATGGGCGTTCTGCCCTAAATGTGTTAAATGAACCAACTACAATACACTGAGTTCAGTACACAAATAATAGCCTTGTTATGGTTTCCTTCTGAACATAGAGCTATTGGAAGAATGGGCCTTGTGTTTGCCTTGATAGTTTACTACATTTGATCCGATAGGTGTCTGAGTAGTTCTTAACAGCCTACACCCCTAGATCTCTGGTAAGCCAGGGTTTAGCCCTCAAGGCCAAAATGTTCTTCTGTGGTCTTGAGACATCAGCCTCCAGCATTTGGCTCTGGTCCACCACACCATTTCGAAACAGTAAAAAAAAAAAAAAAAAGAAAGCAATTGCGAGGAGGTCTCACAACAGCTCACTACCTAATTCTCGTCTCTGGTTCTTGTCTCTGGGCACAAGACACACAAACCTTTCAGCGGCTTGTAATTGGCATGGTGGTGTCGCACATTTGGCTGTAATTGTTGTATATTGGCCAGTGGCTCTCCTGGCTCAGGGTGGCCCACCTAGTGTATGCCACTGGCTAAAGAGCCTATACTGAGGTCCCAGATTAATGAAGATTACAAGCATTATGTTTTTTTTTTTGTTTTTTAAGAAAAGAGTGCAGCTCTGCCAGTTAGTGTATGATCTTGTAATCAGCATGAGCTGCTGTTCCCATTGGATGGGAAATAAATCACCTATGTGAGGTTGTCAAATCCCCTCAGTCTTTCAAGGGTGTTACTGGAAGGTGCAGCCAAGTGGAGCATGAGGGGAGGAGAGTGGGATCCTGATGTGGCAGCCAGGGGAAGTGTGTCCCTTCTCACAGTTCCTCCTGTTAATAGAAGCCAGGAAATTAACCATTCTTCCTGTCTCCCTGGTAAGAGTTACTCGGATATTGAGACATGTACTCTCCTTCTCCCACCTGTCCTGTTAAAGATTGTCCATATGCCACTTATGCAAGTTCCCTCTCCTCTGGATGTCTGTAAGATTGGGTTATAGGTTTGCAGTGGATAAGGCATTGGAAAGCTCTTGGGTCACGTGACCTAATGCTCAACATGATCAGAATGACCTTTACACAGTCACCATGGTGAGAAGTGCTCAACTGGATGTCACTTGGTGGTGACAGGAGTGCCAGAGGGAAAGCACCTTTGCTTCTTTTGAGTGGGAGAAATGTTTCATGCTTACTTTGCATCTGATGTTTCTGATTCAGAGTGAACAATGATTTGCAGTTCTGTGTGTGCGTGTGCGCGTAAGCACACTCACTGCAGGTTAGCTCTGCAGCATGGGAGGCTTTCTGAAGCCGATGAGATCCCTGATGAGAGGTCTCAGGGGTCAGCCAGAGCCTCACTCCCTACAGCCCCCTCTAATTTCAGCTTTACCCTTCTACCCCACCCTCTGCAGAGCCCAACCCCCTACCGTGGGAAGCTGCACCTGTGGCTCCTTTCACCACACACACCCACATACACCATGCATGGCTGATCAATATTATCCTTTTCCATAGTTTCCTTCACAGTTTCAGGATAATATGGTACACCAGAGTTTGTACAGGTGGCGTTAGCTGAAGTAGTAGCAGAGGGTTAATTTGTTCCATCAGAGTCTCTATCCTACAAGCAAGCTGCAGCTGTCAAACCACACACAGTCTTGGAATGAAAAAATATTTGTTGTGTATTAACCACTAGTAGCCTTTGCAAATGGAGTTTCTTACTATAACTCCACCCTGTATATAGAGGACAGTAACAAAAGGGGGTAATAATAGGGCAGGATGAGGTCACGGGGCATGAAAAGGGTTTGAATTGGAGTGCATCTATTCCAGTTAATCTGTATTAGCTTGTTCTCAGCCTGTGTATATATATCCTCAGTATCAGGCTCCTTGGAATAAAGAGATGTCTAAAAACTGCTCCTTTTTAAGTGAGAGGTGTCTTGCGTTCCTCACAAGTCTGCAAGGATATCTATTTTGAGGTTGTGTGTATGTGTGTGCTGCTGTAGGAATGTTTCTGGAGCGTCCAGAGACTCTGGTTGATAGGTTGTCTCAGGACCGGGTTTTGGATAGAAGCCTTTGTTGAATGGTCACCTCCCCCATTTCCTTTATCCTCATCCAGTCGTTTGGTGGCAGCTGTCACATAATCCAGCTAATCAGAGACAGGGTGTGTGGGAACAGGACTGTCGCAGGCACCACTTGCACTCATTCAGTTTGACTTTCCCACTTCTCCAGATAGCCCCTTCCTGAGACTGTTGATTGTGAGCTTGCTAATACATTCTCATACATGAGCTTGGGGATGGGCAGGGAGGGCAGAAGCCTTAGATGATGATCCACGTCTATGTCAAATAATCCGTCATTCAAATCAGCAAGGATGCGTGGAGTCAATATTCCTGCCCCCACCCCCACCATCGCCTTGCAGTTCTGACCTAAACAAATCTATGCTGATGCTCTTAATCTTATCCTGCATCATCCAGACCATCCAGCTGGTGTGTCCCACCACAGCGACTGCCTCCATATCTCAAGGTTCCTCCAGTTCCACATTCAACCACATTCAAACCAAAGAGTGTGTAAACCCAAAAATCATATTATTCTAGACGCATCTAAACTACTGATACCAATACATACCAATACAGAACAGGTTTCAAGGTGAAAAGTTGCTAACCTAAATCTCAGAAACCATCTGTGTACAGGACACATTTTCACCCTAAGCTATCCACCAGAGTTGTCAGTCATGAAACAGCTGTTTTGGTCTGTTTTTAGGTAAGCCTTCAAAGCTGCAGCAGGCACTCAGTGGCTTGATTAAAGAGCATGGCAGCGTGATTCAGCTTCTCTTTGCGTATTCCTTTCAGACAGGTGCACTATGCCAGAACCACTGTCTCATTTGGTTATGTGGGGGTTAGTTCGATTTGAATACTTTTTCTAGGGAAAACACCAGAACTTTGGAGATCATCTCACTGCAATGGAAGTGAAAGGAACTTAAAGTTCAGCATGGGGCTGAACGATTTGGATTAAGATTTAGACACTTATTTGATTTTGGTCACTAATCGGCCAATAGCTTTTGTAGTTCAAAAGCTGGTTCAAAAAAACCTGTTAGAATGACAGCATTTATTGTTGGTGTGCATATAGGTCAGTAATTCCTGTTGATCATAAGTATGTATGTTTCTGGAGTATATTTAAGCACTCCATCTCAGAATAAAATATATGTACTCAAATTCTTTTTTTTTTCAGAGATTCTTATTGTTTGATTATGTACAGTGTTACAGTGGTAGTATGTGACTTGGCCTCTGATCTCTCTCTCTCTCTCTCTTTCTCTCTCTCTCTCTCCCTCTCTCTCTCTGCAACCTGACCCTTTACTTATGGATTCCTGCTTTAAGAAGAATGGTGGTGTAATCTTCCTGTGTCTTCTTCTTTGGATGCATTTGGGATCTAACCCTTTTTTTCTGCCCCATCACTGATGTTGCAAAACCTCCTTCGCTTTCTATAAAGTTCTGCTGACTGTTTGTGTTTTTTCCTCCTCTACAGCGATCCTACACACTCATTGTGGAGGCCTGGGACTGGGACAATACCACTCAAAACAGTGAGTACTTTCCTTTTTGTTCTTATATTGCAGGAACTNGTTGTTTTTTGGGTTTGGGCTGGTATTTCCGGGTTCTAGCCTTGATGTTCTTATGGTAATCATACGGATTTTGGGATTGTGTATGTGGTGTTTTTCCTTTCTGTGCAAGGTGATGCATTTTCCTTCCATAAAATGGTGTATTTCCAAATGAAACACAATTTAATGTTGAGAAATATTGTGTGGCATCAGGATTTGATATGATTGTGCTTTGTTTTAAAATGAGCATGAAGTCATAAATGTATGATAATCACTAGATGAAGTTAACATGTTATTCGCTAATAGTATTTTTCCCTTTCCCCGCCAGTACATTCGTGGTTATGTAGTTTAGTTCCATTTCGATGGATGATTACAGAATAACGAGAACTTCTGTAGTCATTGATACTGATGAATAATGAATGACTAATGAGCAATATGACAAATAACAAGATAAAAAAGTTCATTTCATGTGACTTTTTTTTTTTTTTAAAAAGGACATATTCGAGACTTGTTTTGTAACAGCTGAAGGAGGGTTGCCAGGAGGGAAATTTGTTGTGAACAAAAATCTGTGAGAAATCCTCTTTTAAATGATTCATAAGCAGTAATCTTCCTGTGAGCTGTACTGTAGGTCCTATGAGTAGAGAAGTGTGCTGTGTGGGTGGGAGTGGGATGGCACAATTTCAGTATAACTGTCAAATTCTTGACAGGAAACATTTTTAAGACAATCAAAGCTATAAAAATGTAAAGATAAAAATGATCATTACTTCTGCTAATTAGTTAAGTTTCTTAAAGAAAAGAGGCAACCTGTAGTTCGACAGAAGGCTTGCAAAGGTGAACAATGTACACATAATGTTAAGTGATTGCACACACTTACCAGGAGTTGTAAACATTTGTAGTAGAAACTTTCTGAGAATTTTTTCCACTGCTGATATTATGTAATCCACTACAATCTCCAGAAAATTAAATGAGAACAGCAATAGGAGTGTTTGTAGTCTGGGTAGTTTTTCAGAAGGAGCCATCATCTCAAATTGGACTACGCTTACCCAAGTCACTGAAACTCATTGAGTATTATCACGTTACTGTTCCAGTTTCTGATTACAGTGCAAGGAGGAGGTTGTCAAGCCATGAGGAATTCATGTGCTACATCATCCTCAACACTTTCAAAGAATTGCTTTGCTTGTCATTATATCGACACAGAGGCAGAATTATAAAATGGCTCTATCCCTACACCATCAAAACTCACCAGAATAAACTAATGTTAAACCATACTGTAGTCTGTAGAGCTAATTTATTTGTTAATTATTTATCAGTATCGATCACCTCAGAAATGTGGGTGCACCTCACCGTTATAGACGTGGCATTGACGGACATGTGAAACACAGTAGTGTGCACGTGCTGTTTGCTTTGCTAACTCATCCCATTCTATTTAAAATTTTTATTTATTTATTTATTTATTTATTTATATTATTTTGTTGAATAAGGGTATATGGTTTTTGAATATTTGTGACAAACATGATTTTGTCCCAGTTTGTCCCATTTACAAGCCATAATAAGTAGTTAATTAAATTTATACAGTTGCTTAATATTGTCATTGCTTATTTTTATGACTCATACATGCAAACTTTAAGTCAACACCAAATTAAGTGAAATCACACAATTATGTAATGAACATGCCTGTAAACCAAGACCGTTATTAGCAGTGTTTCACTGGCTTTTGTGATCATGTTTATCTAGCACAAGGCTCATCGAAAGAGTAGACCTGAGATCGAGTTTACAGTATTTAAACATTAAAACAGGATAATTCCTATTTCTGTTGAAGAATTCTATTAGGTACTTTTTTTTACTAAAATGTGTACCTGTTTTCTCTTTAAATAAGCACTTTCATCAATTTTTTAACTTGTATCTCTGTTTTACAGGGGTGCAAAGTTTCCACTTTTGTTGCTATATTTATTTATTAGTTTTCTGTGCCGCCTTCTGTGCAGTCTTATCTGACAAAAAAAAATGAAACAAGGGCATGAAGGGTTTCCACTAGATTTTGGAGTGTGGTTGTAGGGATTTCTGCTCATTCAGCCACAAGAGCATCAGGGAGGTCAGGCACTGATGTTTGGTGAGGAGGCCTGGGCCTTGGCGTTCCTGTTCATCCCATTGGTGTTCAGTGGGATTGACGTCAGGCCACTTGAGTTCTTCTATTCCAACCTTGGGGAACCATGTCTTGATGGACCTCACTTTGTGCACAGGGGCTGGAAAAGGTTTGTGCTCCTTTGTTCCACTGAAGGGGAAATTGTAATGCTGCAGCATACAAAGACATCCTGTACAATTGTGTGCCTCAAACTTTGTGGCAACAGTTTGGAGAAGACCCACATATGGGTATGATGGTCAGGTGTCCAGAAACCTTTGGCCTTATAGTGTACCAGTCTTAATAAATCAGCTGTTATATATTTAGAATGCTTTGGTAGAGTGGATTGCAGAACTGGTGGGTGGACCAATAGTTATTATTTTTCTTTCCCTATGGTGAGACGAAAGAGACAAAAATAGGGTTTCCAACCAAAGAGAATTTAGGGAGTGCATCAGTGATCAGAATATTAAACTGAATCAGGCTATTTTTTTTGTTATTTTGTGGTTTAAGATTTCTTACAAAGTCCATGGGTTGGACTGAGTCAGTATAGTTTCACAGTGGATCGTAGACTGAGGCTCTTCATACCTTGCAATGTGCGATCAGTCATAATACTCATAGTTTTTATGTTGGTAAATCAGTTGTAGTGTGTAGGTTAGTCTGAGGGCCTCTCTTCTGGGTTCCAGCATATGCAGACTCTGGAGTGGACCTGGGCGCCATCAGGCCGCAGCTGTATCCTGTTTTCCTTCGTCCGTCCGGCTGCTGATTCCACAGCCTTTGTCTCGATTGAGGACTTGTCAGGAGGAAGGGGGTCGAATGAAAGAATTTAACTTATGCGAGAGAAGGTGGACGCTGGCTGGCAAGAAATGTATTGGCAGAGGGGGGCGGCCTTTGAAGTGCGGATGCGATCGGTAGGATGACTGTACATCCCGCCTCTGGAAAATGCAAACATGTGCCTCTCCTGCAGTGTGAAGTCATTATGTCCTGTTTTTCTCTCCAGTTTCTTCCCATGCAGAAGACTAAGACAATGGGAGAGACTGGTGAGAGAGTGTTCACACTCATCCTAGGCCTGAAGGCCTGTCCCCTGTGGGTGCTGAGAGTCCACGATGTGGCATTTCAGACCTTCATGTTGGAGGACGTTTTTATTTTAGCATGGAGCAAGTCGTGTTAGAATGTACACATAAAATGGCTGCCAAGCAGGTGCTTCCAAATGAAGTTACAGGCGTATTTGTTTTCTAGCAGCTGCTGAGTAGTTGAGTGGCTCCCTGACAAGGGTGAGGACTTGGAGGGACCAGAGGTTACATCTTAATATCTCCCATCTTCTTGTCATATCATTCCTGCAGCTGTCTAGAACATATCTTACCCACACTGAAGATAAGGCAGATTAGGTGGCATTAAAGGAAAAATCCACTGGTAATGACTTGCACATCAATATTTAGAATTGATCTGACCTTCAGTTGTGCAAAATGTTAAATTCTAAGTTGTGTTTTTCCAGTTCTCTCGCCTCCTCATCTGTACAACGCTCAAACGGATCAGCTTTCAAAGCTTCAATTTTCACGCTAAAATCACTGTAGTTGATCAACACTGTTGTGATTGTCATCTTGTAGCTCAGTAACTAGACAAGCCAAGCCTCTGTGGCAACTGCATCTTTTAGCTGCGTTGAATTCTACCCTTTGAGTCCAAACTTTTCTGTCTCTACTACTTCTGCGTTGGATTTCTCTTCATTATGACATTGAACGTTGCTGGAAATTGGTGAAAGAAAAGTTGTTGTTGTTGTTCTTTTGTTAGTAGGACCTAACAGCAAAATCTGACTGTTATCGCTTACACTATATGACCTGTATGTGCTTTTTGAATATCCTATTCCAGATTTAGTCCCCTCTTTGATATTACAATAACCTCCACTATTCTGGGAAGGCTTTCCACTAAATTTTGGAACGTGGCTGTGGAGATTTGCCCATTCAGCCACGGGAGTATTTGTGAGGTCAGGCACGAATGTCGTGTGTTGTGCTGGCAGTGGCATAATCAGAAATTAATTTCGATAGAATGAGGAAAAATGCAAAATAAAATCATGATTGTTTTCCTGATCTGTACAATCAATTTGGTAAATGTGACAAGTAGGGCTGCACAATATGTCGAAATTATCGAAACATCGCAAATGTAAATATCGCGATATGCATATCGCAAGGGCTTGCAATAACGGGAAGATTTTAATACTTCAAAAAGTTACGAAAAATTCAAAGATTTAGAGTGATACAGGCAGCAGAGATTGCTTTCTTTTCCTCAGAAGAACATGAAACAGCCTTATATAGCCTTATTATAGCCTTATAGTATCACATATTGCATTATTTAACAAGCATATCGCGTTTTTCTTCAATATCGTGCAGCCCTAGTGACAAGCTCATGTATTTCAGGTGCATTGTCAGACAGTAGTAGGAGCTGTGATGACACAAACTTATTTAGTCTAATCATTTAAGGCACAATCTAGGGCCAACCAATCTTTGCATATTAATAATGTTGTTCTAATATACATTTGTTCACTTCCACTGAAAAAGATTAAAATAATGTTTATAATAAGGGAAAATTACACCTTATAAATCCTGGTTTTCTTTTCTTACAATATAATGTACTGATATTGCAGAGGTTTGATTTGTTGTCAAAATAAATGGGTTTAAAAATTCTGTCAATATTATTTCATGTCAATATTCGTGTCACTGTCTCGCGAAGCCTGTATTGGGAGGTTTCGTATCGTGGCTTTAATGCATCACCTTATGCCTACTAAATACATCATAAATATTTCAGTAGAAACATATTTCAATGTGGGTTTTTATTTAAGGATGATACCCAACTCTCAGTACTTTTACACTAATGTGTGCCCAAAAGATTTTCATCTCTAATCTTTCTCTCACTCTATAGTCTTTAGTGGGGTTTCCGTCCACTTGTTAATGCAAAAACAAGAAAAGAGCCAGAGAACCACATAGCCACATACTTTATTTGGCCTATCCTATATTCATTAATAGACATAAGGTGCAGTAAAGGGTGGTGGAAACTTTTTTTTAAGCTGAACAAATTCAAAAGTAGATCTTCCAGTCTCTCCATGATTTTATTTGGCTGGCGTTCTTTTGTTTCCATATTCAAATTTTTTTCCATGTGCTTCTTAGATTATTTGCCTAACAGTAGTTAATGGAAACACATTGCCATTTGCTGACTTCTTAGAAACATGCTTAAAATTTGTGAAACCTGTTTATTCATGGGAACATAAATGGTGCTACAACAAAGAGCTGGATTCTGCTGTAAATTGTTGTCCTCTATCCATGCCAGTCTCCTGGTCGGCTTCTCAAACAAGTGACAAACATGGTCGTCTCCAAAATCCGAACAGAGTGCTTGCATTGTGCCAGGCAGTAATAATCTTGTCATAGTGGGGGTCCACTGCTGCATCGTGTCCTCATTCACACTCTGCCATTACTGTCCAGCTTCAAAAATCAGCCTTGCCAGCGTCTCCAGACGCAGCATTTTAATGAGTTTTGTAATTTGCTGATTGATAGTGTGTGTTTAGTATGCAGTGTGAAGGGGCTCAGTTTCCTGCACATTGTGTGATGTTCTGCTTTCCTCAAACTGGACACATTCCAGCACATTCTTCTGTGTGTCAGACTGTAGATGGTAAAATTTGTCTGT
The DNA here is from genome assembly GCA_037577455.1 of Pangasius macronema. NCBI lineage: Eukaryota > Metazoa > Chordata > Actinopteri > Siluriformes > Pangasiidae > Pangasius > Pangasius macronema. The sequence goes on from CM074963.1 coordinate 6,798,550, forward strand.
TTTGTATCCTGTTTTTTTAAGAATGGCTAAAGTGAAAGCTTTGCATAGCTAAAAAGAATTCAGCCGTCCCTGTTTGTGCTCATTATTATTAAGAGAATGAGCTGAACGTATAGGAAAATTAGCATCTTTTTAAGAGTGACACAATATTCAAATAGCATACAATATTCAAAGAGCATACAGTATGTAAGTGCCATGTGCATGTTGTGGGGCCCCACTGGCCTCAGGAAAGGTCCCATTGCATTGTGTTTACATGGCAGGAAAGGCTCTGGACAGGGTAGTGTTTAGACATTGGGCAGAGCAGCCCAGCAAAAAGCTCACTCCATTGTTCTTTATCTGGAAGCGCCAGGGCTATTTCTGTTTTTGTTGCTTAATTCGTCTGACATTGTCAGTGAATGGAGAGGAAGGCGTGTGTGTGTGTGTGTGTGTGTGTGTGTGTGTGTGTGTGTGTGTACACGAGTGAATGGCTAAATTCAGAGGGCAGGGGGAGGGTGGGCTTACAGTCAAAGCATCAGGCCACAGGAAATCGCAGGCCCCCCACTTCCACTGTGATTGTTTGCTGTCTCTGATCCCACCACGATAAAGATTGTTTTCTTTGTTGGATTTGGCAGTTTGGCAAAAATAAAGAGTTAATGCTCATGCCCACGGGCACGGGTGAGAATCTTGCTGAGGCTTGTGTCATCATGCAACCAGAGGACGAAGCTGAATTTTCTAAAGGGAAGGTGTGGTGGAATGTATAAATCCTTCAAGGACTAAAAGCTGCAATGTGAAAGTCAGGCAATTCGTAGGGGTTTGTGTGTGTGTGTGTGTGTGTGTGTGTGTGTGTGTGTGTGTGTGTGTGTGTGTGTGTGTATCCCCTCCTGTCTCTGTCTGCCCAGCTCTCCCTAGTAACAGCACTTGGTTATACCACTTTCTCAGCACTGTCTCTTCACCAGGCCATGTAGAAATGCAGCATGACACACATTTGCTTAATATTTTTGTGAAAAAACACAGTTCTCCTTTGGCAGTGAATTTATTAGTTATTGAGTTTATCAGATGTTATGAGGTTGTATGAGACAAGTGGGCTTGCAAGGCAGGGGGTTGGTGGGAGCAGAAAGACTGAGTCACTGAAGCAGGTTGGGGATTTATGGNTGTGTGTGTGTGTGTGTGTGTGTGTGTGTGTGTGTGTGTGTGTGGCGTCTTTAGATCTGTCTGTACTTGGCTGATGTGGGGGTGGATACAATAGACCAAGAAGCATTTTATTCCATCAAGTGCTTTTTGAGTAATGTTGTTGATGCCCAGCTTGCCTGCTGTCCTGAGTCATCCTCTCTGTCTCTTCAGGTGAGGAGCTACTGATTGAGCGGCATGCTCACACAGGCATGGCAAACCCTGGGGACCCATGGCAGGTCATTGTCCATCTGGGCGCCACAGCCCGCCTGGAGTACCGTGTCCGCATCAAGTGCGACGAGAACTACTACGGCGTCAAGTGTAACAAGCAGTGCCGGCCTCGTGACGACTACTTCGGGCATTATCGGTGCGATCCTTCTGGAAACATTGTCTGTCTGGAAGGATGGATGGGACACGACTGTCGAACTGGTAAGGTATTTAAAGTTGCATATTCAATGTGATGCGTTGTAGAGTCCAGCATGCCTTTTACATTACCTTGTGAGTTGGATATAGCAGGCTTTAATTTATTAGAACATGAATGTTTGAACCCAGGAAACCTGTTAAACTATGACCTTTAGCACCATGTAAAGAAGCCTGCCGCTCTTCGCGGTTTCACAGCCCAGTAATCTTTACTCCTCAGCCTGAATTGAGATGTACTGTAAATGACACCTCCACAGACCTGGAGTCACACTTTCCATTAGCCGCATTAGCTCAGTTCATGCAGGAAGTGGTGTCGTTTACACCGTGTTCTATAAACAATCATAGAGCTGAATGTTTTTTTTTGTTTGTTTGTTTTTTTGTGGCTGTGAATTGGTTGTTGAAGGGTGGCAGGGAGGCTGTTAAACACTAAATCACACTGTCTTGAACGACAAGGGTATGAGGAGGTAGGTCAGGTTGTGTAGAGGAACAAAGGCTTTTTATTTATTTGTTTATTTATTTTACGTAGGACCATTAATGTGTCATGTGTTCAAGCGCATGAATTCTCACATCTTCTCGTGTCTGTAATGGGTCAGTGTAAACAAACAAGGCTGACATTTTTCTTTTCATCTTCTTTCTGCCACCCTCATCCTACATATCTCTCCTATCTCTATCTTTCTCTCTCTCTCTCTCTCTTTCTCTCTGTCTTTATTTCTCTGCAGCAATCTGTAAGCAGGGCTGTAATCTGATTCACGGAGGCTGCTCAGTGCCCGGGGAATGCACGTAAGTGGCAGAGTGTGGTTTCATGCTCACTTAGCCCAGCTGATCTGGCTGCTTAAGTTCAGCAGGCCATATGCGTGCATGCTGATAAGGGCTTTTGACCTGTTTACTTTACCATTAATTAATCAGTGCACCGGAGCCGATATTTGTGCAAGCTGTTTTTTTTCCATGTTTGTTTGTGCCACTCACTAAAGTAGAGCACACTGAAAGAGATATCGGTAATTGGAGGAGATCTTTGGGGTAAAAAAAAAAAACACAATTTGCTTTAAAGCTACAATGTAGGCTTTATAGCATTCTGTACTGCTTAGCGTATAAACTTTACTGATTTGGTGCATGATCGTGTTTTCATGGAAGTTGACTGTTAACTTGAATTGCATGGGTTGAATCCATCTAATTAACTCCAAACAAAATGCTCTATGGCTCCAATAAATATTATTGTTAAATACGAATAGTAACATTTGAATTGTTGGATTATGTTCATAAAATAGTTTTGGCTGCCAAAAGTTTAAGAACCACTGGATTATAGGATGTGAGGATTTAGTATTTGAATGCACCAATGTGAAATATGCAATGCCCAGGCTGTCTGACATTCATTCATACTTGTTCAAATTTGATGATTTTAAATGATCATCATATAGCTCAGTATTCATTTAGTCATTTTGTCTCATTCTTGCAAATCATCCTAAATTATGACTTTAAAATTCAGATGTGTGGTTTCCAAGCATCCCAGGATTTTGCAAAATTTCCTTGTTCTGTTTTGTTGAATCTTGGTATGTTCAAACATGATCATCTCCTGAAGCAGTTCATTAAAATTAAATTAGTTAGCTGTCTGTGCTTGGAGCAGGGGAAAGAGTGATGCTTCCTCTGCTGGAGCTTGCTGTGGAATCCTCTGACGTCACCATCCCCTCTGTCTCTTCCTGCCTCTCGGCCTGCGCTTGGCTAGCCATGCTTCCTAAAACCACAGGAAGAGCCTGGATCCTCCTTCAAAACCTATTCAGTCTCCCTGAAACCGGCCCCAGAGCACAGCTCAGCTGTGTGATTTTCTGCTGCCCACTGCAGAGTGTGGAGACTTGTAGATGCATGGGTGGACCTATCACAGACTCCTCAGACCAGGAATGTATACTGGGGCAATGATGGTGGGGTGTTGAATATTTTTTGACATTCAACACCAAGGCCTCAGCCATTGGGAAGCTGTTGCTGTAGTGGTATATTTGGGTGACCCCATGCCCCTAGGTTCCCCCTGACAGGTGTGAAGTTCAGGAGAAAAGAGTGCCATGAGTGCTGTTTGAGCTCTGAGCATTCTCAGGAGATTGTGTCGTCTCAGTTGAATTAGTGGGAGGCAGGTTTATTGACCGTGTTTGCTACCAGCCGAAAGGAGGATGCTGGGAGGATGGCGGAGCCCCCACGCCATGCAGGATGCAGTGATTTGTTTCCCTGCTGTCATCAGGCCAGTTGGTCAGGGAAGGAAGGAGCGGAGGGAGTGGCCCATTCTGAAGTTGCAGCCGTTCTTTTCATTGGAATTAAATGGAAATGACGTTATCTAAAGGCTGTCAGAAGCTGGGTTTTGTTTGTTCCTCCCCACCATAGAATTAAGTGGAAAATGACAGAGGAATGTGTATTCAGGCCTTCCAGCTGCAACACATAAGGCTGCAAGTATCAACGTATGGGTTTTAGAGGCTCGTTCCTAACAATTGCGGACTTGTCTTAGCACATTATACTTTATTTGCCAAGTCGTTTCTCTTTAGAGTGAGCAAGCTTACATTTGGCAGTGCTTGGCAACACTGAATGCCTCCAAGTTGAAGCGGGTTTTAGTTTCCCTCAATGTGTGCTGGACAGCCTATGTAGTCTTTCATGTTCTGGTAGTAAAGTTGTATCTGGAACAAATACACTCTAGGGCAAAATATGGGCCAAGGTTCTTTTTGTTACAAAAGTGTTGCATATCATTTAGTTGTTAGGACCCAGTTTGTGTTAATACAGCTAACACAGCTTCTTGCCTGTCTATCATCTATGGGAGGCCATTAAAATTGAATGAAACAATATTAGCACATCCGTGGGTAAGGGGGGAGGAGGGGGTCAGCAAAGACTTTACCCCAAAGACTAAAAGATATATAAAGGAAAAGCTGTCCTATATTAACTCAATTTGATTTCTTGATATTATTCATTGCTAAATTGCGTTTTTTGTTTGCTTGGCCCTGGGTCAAACATTGATGTGTCAGTGTTTTAAATGTCTTCTCAAAGATGATAGACAGGCTGTCAAGAAGCTGGGTTAGGTATGTTCACACAAACTTGGTTGTAACTTTAGATGAGCTGCAACACATTTGTGATAAAAACAAATAAAAGTGCCAAAGCCCCTTTTTTGGCCCAGGGTGTACTGAAATGAGAGTTCTGAGTGATGTTTAAGCTTTAAACAAAAACAAAAATGCACAGGAAAGGTATTAAACAAAAATAACTGGTAAAAGGGTGATTAAATTATGGGTTCTATGCATAGTACTGAATGACATGGTTTACTCTTTAAAATGAGATTATGGCTCACTCACACAGAATTGCTGTTTTAAAGTACAAGACTTCTTCCTTGCAGTTTAGCCTGGTGTGTTTTCAAAGAAAAGAACTTTAAAATTTTAATGATGTATACTTTGATATTGCATAAAGATGCCTGGGTCACATGCAAACTGTCTCTGTGGCTGCTGAGCCCTGAGGTACAACTACAGGAGCCATGTCTCTGCAGGCAGCAGCCAAAGTTTGGCCGTGTTTGTCCTATAGGACTTGCGTCTTAAAATAGCCCTCCCCAGAAATGACAAGACAGCTGAGACAGAACGAGAGGGAGAGAAAACCACTGGCCTTGGAATAGCAGAGTGCTGCTGTAAACCAGTGATTAGCTAACTCTTCACCGTTGCTCCTCCACATCCCCACTCTGGCTCCAACCAAGACACCAAGCATGTGTTTATGAGCTTGGAAGTGTTCATAACCTTTGCCACCCTGCTCAGATTGGGTGTCTGGAGACACCGCTTTACCGTAAGGCATTGGCAAGAGACTGCAGTCTTGTTTTGCCTTGCCATCTGTCATAGCGCTCCTCTCATGATTTTCAGGTGTAACTATGGCTGGCAGGGTCAGTTCTGCGACGAGTGTCTACCCTACCCAGGCTGCGTGCATGGGACCTGTGATATCCCGTGGCATTGTAACTGTGAGAAGAACTGGGGTGGACTGCTGTGTGATAAAGGTAAGGTTAATAACAATAATATAAATAATTTATTAGCACACCTCTACTGTATACAGCAAAAAGTGTCACAATAGCACTTATATACGATAACAAGAGGTTAAAAGGTAGCAAACCACGAGAAAACAATTAAAAAATCAAATGGTAATTAAATAAGAAATCAACAGGAGTCAATTCACATTTCCAAGGCTTCAGCAGTCCTGCATACACACACTGACCCTGTGCTCTGACCCTAGCTTTCTAACAAGTTGGGATATGTTGGGGGGATCACTCTGCTGTAATGTATATGTGACAAATAAATATGTGACAAAGGCTGCTGCTGCTTCTTCATTTGTTAGAATTTTTTGCAAAATTTACCATTCAGTTTGGCGGGATTAAAAATCGTATATGCTTCTGTGCTTATATACATGCCAAGACCAAATATCAGACAATCTAATATGTAGCAGCACACCAAATGGAATTCCAGCCAGTTCCATTTAGCTGATTTGTTGGCTGCAGTGTCAGCGTAGCTCCTGGTCATGTGACAGAGCGCACCCGGCAACGTGCTGGATATTGATGTCGTGATTGGAGTGGAGCTCGGACATCTGATCCCCTGGTCGACGTGCGTCCTGGAAGGCGATTAGGAATGTGAGGCGGCTTTGAGGTCGTCAGTCCCTGCTCCCTGTGGCCCTCTCTTTATTTATTTACCAGGCTTTATGTGCTAGGCCTCACCGTATAAGGCACACTGGGAGCATGCAGACCCCTTGCCCATGGTTAAGCAGCTGCCTTTCCCAGAAAAAGATGTCCTCGCAATTGACAGGCCATGTCAGAAGGGTCAGAATTCTTTACTGGTGAAACTGTTTGAGCCCACCTTGTTTCACAACTGCAGTTTTGATTTATAGGCAAAAGTGTAACTTGTGTTTTCATTCCCTGTACAGATCTGAACTACTGTGGGACACACCATCCCTGCGTGAATGGAGGCACCTGCATAAACTCAGAGCCGAACGAGTATAACTGTGCATGTCCTGAGGGATACTCAGGCAAGAACTGTGAGATAGGTAAGTAAATGAGTGGTATGCAGCCTTTCATGTATCAGATTGCATTGATGCTGAAACTAGTCAAAGTAACAATGCTAGGCAGAATTACTAACTGCTGTTTTCTATGGAACTGTCTTTGCAGCTGAGCATGCCTGCGTGTCCAACCCATGTGCCAATGGTGGCACTTGCCATGAGGTTCCGTCTGGCTTTGAGTGTCAGTGTCCTCCAGGCTGGGAGGGTCCCACTTGTGCTAAAGGTGGGTGTTTGTATATCATTATAATTGTGTGCATGTGATTGGGGTCGTCACGTGTTAGGCTCTTGGATGTTCAGTCGGGTCTAGCTGAAGGCTTGTATGGACATAGATTACAGCGAAGTAATCCTGATGATTGACAGATGATGGATTTGCATAATCTGATCTTGCTTAGAACCATCCTCTGCAAGTCAGGAGCATCACATGTTAGACATCCCCCTTATGTTATCTTAATTCTTATTCTTTCTTGGATGATAGCCTATAATGCTTTATATTCTGAACCCTTTTTTCCCCCATTCTTTCATGTTCCTTCTCCGTGTAGCTGCCAGGTTTCCCCAATGCACATGCAGAGCTTTTTAGCTGTTACCGTAGCAACAGGAGGGACGACTCCTAAAATTTTGCACCTATGCAGATGCAACTATTTTGCAACTACTTGGTGTTCTTAACAATCCAATGGATACATAAAGAAAATGTGGGAAGAACATAGAAAAGGGGTTGTCTGTTGCCTTCCTTTCATTGTTATGTTTGGCTCCTGAATGTCCTGTGCAGCCCCTGCACTCACTTGTTATTTGTACCAGCATCAGAAGTGTGAGGATTGGGCAGCTAATCCTCTCACTAGCTACTCTGCTAGTCTTTGGATTAATTGTTCTACAGTGTTAAGTCAGAAGCGCTCTCTTACTCTCACTGACATGCTTTGGTTTTTCTCTGTTGTTTGTGTCTCTGTCTCTTGGTGTGTCCTCTGTCTGTGTTTACACTGATTTTGCTGACCACCACCCACCACATAATCACAGAGTTTCAATGTTTTATATGGAAAGCTACTGCTCATTTACTGTGCAGTAAAATCCTGTTCATGTGAATCCATTTGGCGCATCGACCTCATAAATGGTTTAATGATGAAACTGTTTTGCTTTGAAAGAACTGAGTGTTAAGAACAGCCGGCTGCAAGTTTCCAGTACACTATCTCTATTATGGTTGTGAAGAGAGCTCTGTTTTGGGTTGGATTGCAGACATGGACGAGTGTGCCTCGAGTCCCTGTGCTCAAGGAGGAACCTGTATCGACCTGGATAACGGCTTCGAATGTCTCTGTCCTCCGCAGTGGGCTGGGAAGACCTGCAAGATTGGTAAGACTGATGCATGATTACTATCGTGCATGCTATTGGAATGAATTATAATTTGGTTCATTGTGTCAGGGTTTGAAGCAGCAACGGGTCATCTTATATTGGTGGAAGTTTGTTTTTAATGTGCTCCTCTGACTGCACTGACTAATTCATTATAAGATACTCCTTCTAAATAGCATATAGTAGAAAGAGAACGAGGTCATTCCATTTCCTTTAAGGGAATAGATTACTCGGTGTTGTTGGAAGTGGGATAGATCTAATGCCATATTGAGCATCTCTCTGGCAAAGTCACGGATCGTGACCTGCATGACCGTATGTATTTTTCACTTTATGTGACCTGTGAAAAGGTTTAACAGGAAGCACTGGATTTTTCTATAGAGCTCACTGAGTATGGAATGAATAGCTTATATGTAATATGTGAGAAAATAATCTAAAAGGAATAATATATGGAAACCTCTTTTTACAATGATTTTGGTAGGATTATAATTATTATTAGTGGCGAAAGGATTTGATGGGATTAGTCATTATTAGAACGGTTAGGAAACCGTAGCCATAATTGAAGCTGAACAGAAATAATCTGCTCTGTATCCACTCATTTTAATAATACAATAGTGTATCCAGTTGTAGTATTCCATGCTGCACCTTACTGTCTTGATGCATCCCATTTTGTTGGCAAACATGGCTGTTGGTGCATGAGTGTCTGATCTGGATTGACTTGGTAAATATAATTGTGTTTGCCTACTGCAGCTGCATGCATGGTGGATGACTAGCAATATCTGTGTTTTGCTAGAGGAGAGTAAAGTTTTATGAGAAATGGAGCATAACTTGATACCAGTGAGACGACGGTTTGTTTTCTGAGATCAGTCCAGCCTTTGAGTCCACTTGTCACATGCACTGCTCCATCATGCTCTCGTCATAGGAAGTGCAGGATGCACGAGAGGAAGCAGAAGATGACCTGTAAACAAGTGCGGAAAGGGAACCGGAGCTTGTGTGCTCAGCTTACGGGTCGAACCGTAGCCTTGGCTCACATTTCGTGGCCCCGCTGCAGCTGGGAGTCAGGTTTCCCAGAGGACAGGTGCCTCGCCAGGGGCCCCTACTGAATATTTAATCAACCTAATAAGCTCAGGCTGTTTCACAGCAGGGTCTGCGAGGGTCATGCCACCCGTTTTTTCTCGAGTCAACGTTGAAAGCTGATGAGTCTTTGGTGTGGAAATGGAGTATTGTCTTGTTATTGATGAGAGGAGAGGATAAAATTAGGAGCAGACCCTGACGAAGTCTAATAGCCATCGTTTTGCAGATAGGTACAGTTGTAAACTGTGAGACATTTAAATGTGCTTGAAGGTGGTGGGGCTACACAGAGAGATCTTGGGTTTTTCCTCTCACTTTCCTGGACTTTTTTTTTTTTTTTTTTTTGCCCTCCCATTTTTTCTTTCTTGTTCCTCATCCTTGCTCTTTCTCTCCTTAATCCACAGACGTGAATGAGTGTATGGGGAAGCCTTGCAAAAATGCTTACTCTTGCAAAAATTTGATTGGTGGATATCACTGTGACTGCTTTCAAGGATGGGCTGGACAGAACTGTGACATCAGTCAGTATCTCCTCATGTTCTCCTCTGCTCACTGTGCCACAGCTCTCTTATCACATTCTTTAGTGTTGAGACTGTTCTCCTTCTACTTTTGTCTCTCTATCTCTGATATCCGAGCACACATTCACACACACGGGTGACCCGTTCCGCAGCCAGGGTTTCCTCTCTAGGCACTTGATACTCTGGAGGGATATGTACACCCCATAGAGTGTACAACTCCTGTTGCATGCTGGGTTCTTGCTTTCTGCTTAGTGGCCTGTTAGCTTGTGCTGATTGAACTAACGTTTCTGTCTTTGGCCTACTATTGCAAGCTTCTCGTCATCGTAACTGCATGCTGTTAATAATTAACAACCCGGACCCTGGTTTGTTTTCACTATGTTTACTGTTTGGCTTACTCTTTTCCTCATAGATGTAAATGGCTGCCATGGACAATGCCAGAATGGCGCGACCTGCAAGGTAGAACTTTCTCAGTTGTTGTTCTTGATTAAAGTGGACAGTGCCCTTCACTGGCATTTCATTTTCAAGAAGTAGTGCTTTCATCATTTGCCATGAGTAATAATTTGGTTTATTTTCAGGAAGGGGCACTGGGAGGATACCACTGCCAGTGTCTTCCAGGCTTTGTAGGCACCCACTGTGAGATCCAAAGGAACAAATGTGCCAGCAGCCCCTGTCAGAATGGTGGTCGCTGTCACGAGGTGGGGGATAGCTTCGTATGCGAATGCATGCCTGACTATGCTGGGATGCTGTGCGAGGTGAGTGTCAAGAATGGGTGTTTGAATCGGGGAAGGGTGGCTTATAAAGCCTGCCAGATTGCCATCTGTTTAAAATTATGCATATACTCTTAATGTAATATATAGGCGACAATGTTTTTGAGATGATGTCGCATCTTTTTGGTGTCCATTTGTAAATTTTTCAAATCTAATTAAAAAAATTTATCAATTTGAATTCAACTTTTTAATAATATTTAGTAATTACTTTAAAAAATAAATATTTTTGTATTTTGTAAATAATTTTACAAATTATGTATTATGTAAATAATTTTGTAGCTCCTTTGTATAATGTTTAGAAGCAAGTTTTCACACTCAATGTTTGGAATACAAATGAAGGTGTTGATTGTATTTTAGCTAAAGTTGAGCTTTTGCTACAGCACAGAGAGACAGATTTGAACTTGTCATGTCTGTTATGCACTGTTCAGTGGAGTTTTTAATTGAAATGAATAGGAAGTGGACACACTGACATAGGTCCATTTGTCTGCACCATTAGCATGTACTTTTCCTTGCATTGCATGTTTCCTGTTAGAGAGGCTAAACTGGAAGGCCTCAAATTAGCATGTATTTATTTGGAACACTGATGCAGGGCAGATCAGTGCTGCTATTCCAGCACAGGTGAAATTGGGAGCTGGAAGGTTTTATTCCTGCCACATCGGCCTTGTTCTTGATAATCCGGTCTGGGGCCTGTTGCCACCCAGCGGAGAGTTTGAAGTGGATCTCTATGGAGGTGCTAGAAGCTGGTCCGGAGCCAGTCTTGGCTTACTGTACAGGCTAAAAATAAAAGACGTAGTGAATGAGGCAACTCTTTTTTGGGCTGACTGGCTGGCTGCCCACACACAGCCCAGGAACGAGAAGGCCTTGATTTTTTACGTTCAATTCGTGCTTGGCGTGCCATTGCGCTCCTCTTAGCCTGCGAAGGGCTCCTCGTTCATAGACGGCATGTGGGATAAACAGGTCAAATGTTTGATCTGTGATAGCCCCCTTTCAAAAACATCTGCACATGAGCCTACTTTTAGAGCTATAGCCAGCGGCGCGCAGCAGCCCTGCCCTAAACCGATACCCTGTGGAATAACTGCCAGCTATCATTCTAACATTTAATATTGAGAACTGGATGACTGAAAGTCTTTCTGAAATGGATGCTGAATTCCCTGTACTGGAGCAGCTTTGTATGGACTTTTTTCTCGAAGCAGTCTGGAGTTCTGTCATCAGCTTTTGCATGGATAAGTGCTGTTAACAGGCCTTAGCCTCCCACTGTATAAACTGAACATCCCTAATAAAATAAATAAATCGACAGAGCAGAAGGGTGGCCACAGACAGCCCAATTCATCGACATGCAGCAGGGAAAGAATGGCCAGGCCGCAGCCCAACAAAACACCTTACATGGCAACTGGCAAGATCTGTCCCACTAAGAGTCTTGTTTGAATTCACTCCAAGTTCGTCCCTCTTGAAGATGTTTTGTGTATAATGGAGACTGGAAATATACTGCTGAAGTGGTGTGGAGCTAGTGGCTTGTACAAGGGAAGCAGATTTTTATCCAAAGTACTTCTCTGCCCTGAATTCTGAAATATTATTGAGCAAATGATCATCTAGCCTCACTCTGTCTAAAGTCATTTTGATCAGCATCTGGTGTAAAGGTGATGTTGCACCCATCTTAATCTGTAAGCTGCTGGCAGGTTTTCTACATCTTACACCACTCTGTTTATCGCCATCGTTTAAAAATTATTTGGGGCCTTAAGAGCCAAGCCCCTAAATAAATCAAGGCCTCACTCACCTTCTCTGGTCCACTGTCCCGTTTATTCTTTGTCATTCTCTATTTTGCTTATTCTTTTGCCTTTTTAACTCTTCGTTCTCATCTCTGTGTGTATGTAGGTGCAAAGCCATTGGAACTTGAACCTTTGTGAGCCCAACCCATGTAAGAATGAAGCAACCTGCCACAGTATGCTGGGAGATTTTTACTGCGCATGCACTGAGGATTATGAGGGAAAGACCTGTGCAGATCGCAAGGACCACTGCAGGACTGCTCCCTGCCAGGGTAATGAATACCAGCTCTGTGTACTAATACTGGTTCTCTGTAACTCTCTTCGCTTTTTTCCTACAGTTAAGCTGGATGTAAACATAAACCGCATACTGACTGTCCTGATATATGCTACATCTGCATAGATGTACCTAATCTGCAGTTTTGGTGTTTCTTTTTTTCCTCTGTCTCATAGTAATTGACAGCTGCACAATCACTGTGGCGAGTAACACCTCGGTCGGAGGCGTGAGACGTATCTCGTCCAATGTATGTGGGTCTCATGGCCACTGCACCAGTCAGCCCAGTGGCAACTTCACCTGCACCTGTGACCCTGGCTTTACTGGCACTTATTGCCATGAAAGTGAGTCCTACTGCCATCTTGTCCCTTCTTCGTTTGCTTTTCCCTATTTAACATGTGCCCTTACCCCAGTGATCCCTTGTTTCCTCTTTCAGATGTGAATGACTGTGCGAGCAGCCCATGCCGCAATGGCGGGACCTGCATTGACGGTGTCAACTCTTTCCAGTGCTTCTGTCCTGATGGCTGGGAGGGCAAACTATGTGACCTCAGTGAGTGCAACTGGCGTCATCACCTCCCTTTTCATCTGTCTCCCTCCCTCTTGGTTCACGCTCACTTCACTTTCCTCTCTTTTAGACGTGAACGAGTGCAGCAGGAACCCATGTAAGAACGGTGGCCACTGTCAAGATCTGGTCAATGACTTCTACTGCGAGTGCGCTGATGGCTGGAAGGGTAAGACATGCCACTCGCGCGAGAGCCAGTGCGACTCCAGTACTTGTGCCAATGGGGGCACCTGCTATGACCATGGAGACACCTTCCGCTGCGCTTGTCTGCCTGGCTGGGGTGGGCGCACCTGCAACACAGGTAAGCTTGCTGACCTCTGACGTAGGGCTTTTATTTGTTTGTGTAGTGTTGTGTTGATTGAGCTAAACTGAGAATAGATTTGAGTGGCACTTGAGTCTGTTTTGGTAACGGTGAAACTACTCCCTCTCTTTATGCTCCAGCAAAGAACAGCACATGTGCTTCCAGTCCATGTGTTAATGGTGGGACGTGTGTGGGAGGTGGTGACACGTTTACCTGCATTTGTAAGGACGGCTGGGAGGGACCTACCTGTTCACAGAGTCAGTTCCTAATGTTTTGTTCTATTTAGACTTCCTTTATTTGGCTAATTTGAATATTTTATGCGTTAATTGTTATTACATAAATTATTATTACATAAATTACGATGTTAATACAAGCATTTAAGATTCAGTTCCATCTGACTGACTGACATTTCTTTTTTCGTTTTTTCTTCCATATTAACAGACACCAATGACTGCAACCCTCACCCTTGGTAAGTGAGCTGCAGCATCCCCGCCTCCACCATATTTACTCTACTCTAATCAGGGCTGTTGGTGGTTCTGTTGTCCCTGCTGTCAGTGGTGACCCTCCCCTTCCCTGTACAACACCACCAGCTGTGAATAACCCCTCTTGCATGGCTTTCTGCCCAGTTCCACCCCCCGTTCTTGCCCTCTATTCTCTGTGAACGGATATGTAGAAGGAGGAGGCGGCTGGGCAGGCTGAAGGATGGGAGCGGGTGTTGTAAAGCCAAAGGAAGATCTCCCTTCAGCCAACAGCATGGGAGAGCGCAGGATGGTTTTAATGGGGCACACAATAGAACCGATGGCCCTAAAAGGGTGCCCCCAGCGGTGAGGGCTTGAGGGATTGCGAGGAGGAGGCGGGCTGACTCTTTCTCCCACAGCCCTTGTTGCCCTCCTGCCATTCTACCCTGCTGACCCACAAGCAGGGGATTGTGGATAGGGACGGGAAAAGGGAGGAGGGGACATGGAGGGCAGCCCAGCATGGGGCCATCAGGGATTAGCATCTGAAAAGTGCAGTATTGATGAATGGGATGAGGCCTTTGTAACCTTTCCTATCCTGCTCCGTATCTTTATTTCTCTCTTTCTCTCTTTTTCTTTGCATCCTTTTATATTGCTACATTTCTGCCATGAAGAGCTAATCAATGTTGATTCAATTAATTCTGTGAATCAACCTGTTGTCAGTAATATTGCATTTACTTTCTTGTGCAGCTATAATGGAGGAATCTGCGTGGATGGTGTAAACTGGTTCCGCTGTGAGTGCGCCCCGGGCTTTGCCGGGCCCGACTGCCGCATCAGTGAGTATTCACAGGGAGGAAAAGTGGGAGCGATGAATGCCAGATTACAGAGTATCCTGTGTACTTTGACCTCTTTGAGGAGCAAAGGTTAACCCTCGCTTACACAGACAGAAGAGATGAATTATTCAAGCAGTGGCAGAAATTCCTCACTGCTGTCTGGGAGCTGTCTCTTTGTCTCATCGGACTGTTGATGCCTCTGACTGAAAATGGTCTCTTAAGGATTCCATTGCATTTCTCTGACTTAATGTCTGGAAAGCAATCCTAGGGAGCTGCTTATGACCCACTGTGTATTTTATAAATTATCAGACATTTGGATTGTGTTTTTTGTTGTTGTTGTTGTTGTTGTTTGTTTTGTTTCACAGCAGTTTTCAAATGTACTTTACTGTATAGATAAATGTATGCTTCTTTCCTCAGATATTGACGAATGCCAGTCATCACCCTGTGCGTATGGAGCTACGTGTGTGGATGAGATCAATGGCTTCCGCTGCATATGTCCACTCGGACGATCTGGACCTCGATGCCAAGAGTGTAAGTTGGTTTTCTGGTCTGTTTTCCAAGTATAGACTGAAAACCTAATCTTTGTTCTGTACTACTCTTAAGCTATGAGTATTTTTTGTTCTATACTACTCTAAGCTATGAGGATTTTCATGAATTGATTCAGTATGAGTTGATTTAGGGATTCCCTTTTGATGTGTGATCCAGTCATAGGCATTGGGAAGACGTGTCATTATACTGGATTGCAGTTCCCTCATGGCAGTCGCTGGGATGAAGACTGCAACACCTGCCAGTGCATTAATGGCAAAGTAGACTGTACAAAGGTAAATGTTACTTTCCCTCACACTACCCTGACAAGTCAATTGTTATTCTCATCCTGTCTGTATAGACCAGTGCTGTACTGGTCATGCCACCATTTCCTGGGGCAAGCAATGGCTCTGGGGACTACAGTAGTCAAGTAACAGGGTACATGAAATGCGAGAATAAATATACCTAATTACACACATTTGTGCGCATACACAGTGCAAATACATCAGTGCAAAAGCAATACAATGTACAGACACTCAACGTTGACATTCAGCGTGTGTGGGTTGTGAGGTATTGGGTTTAGTGTAAGTGTGTAGTTAAATTTATATTCATTTTAATGGAAACACAATGGATATTTTCACTTGGGAATGAATCCTGACCTGTGTAACCCTCTGTCAGGTGGTGTGTGGCAGGCGGCCATGCCTACTTCCAGGAGCCCCAGGGAGGGAGCATCACGTCTGTCCAGCGGGTCGCGAGTGCCTAGAGCACAGCTTCCTCACCTGCCTCTCCCCCCCATGCCACCACTGGGGCGTCTGCTCAAGTCCTGACACCCCACCAGCAATTCACACCAAGTGTGAGCCCAATACAGGCTACCTGGGCAACAGCTGTGCCCGAATTACACTCATCTTCAACCGGGACAAGCTACCCACAGTGAGTTTGGGATTTGGATCCTGATTCTGATTGTGTAGCTGTTTGTCTTTGTCTAAAAAAGCTTGTCTGAATTTAACAGCTGATGGGCAAACAGTGTGTTCTGTTGTTAAGTACTGATTCCTCTACTAGGGTACGACAGTGGAGAATGTATGCTCAGAGCTGAGGTACCTGCCTGCTACACGGAACCTTGCCAAAGACGATGCCCTATTGGTTCTCTGTGAACTCTCCTACTCCAACCAGGATGCAGTAGAGGTGGCCATGGTAAGTGAACCGCTTTAGTAATTTTTATCTAACAGGGTGTCTGCAGGTGTGTGTGTGTNTGTGTGTGTGTGTCTTCAGTGGTGTGGCTTCCACTGAGTTATTTAGAAAAGTGTTTATACTTGTTACACTATATGGCCAAAAGTATTTGGACACCTGACCATTAAACATTCAATTCCAAAACTTTGGGCATTAATATTGAGTTGTTCCCCCTTGGCTGCTATAACTGCCTCCACTCTTTTGAAAAAGGCTTTCCACTATGTTTTGGAGCATTCATCCCAAAGGTGTTTAGGGGCATTGTCATGCGGGTTTGGGTCTCTTAGTGCCAGTGAAAGGAAATCTTAAAGTTACAGAATAGAAAGACATTCTAGACAATTTTGTGTTTCCAACTTTGTGGCAACAAAACAAACACAGATTCTGTCTTGTAAATTCGTCTTTCATTTATGAGTGGGGCGTGGGGTGTCAGTAGCTGCTTTTTCTCATTTTAATTTTTTATTTAACTATTTATTAGATTTATTTAACTGATCGGCTGGGGTTTGAGTATTGAAATGATTAAATAAAACCTATTAAATATACTATTTGGATACTCCTGTTCAGTCATGTACTTCTGTTGGTGTACTCATATTTGTGAGGTGTGTAATACACCTAAAGCTTTGCATTTCAGCTTTTCAATGAGTCACTGTGGCTTATGTAGACTGCTAAGTGCCTTTACTTGTGTATGGATTTATGTGATACACACATTATAACAAGCTGACTCGCAGCTTCAGGAACTGCTGAGGAATGCTGAGCTGCAGGTCTTTGCATGTTGGAGATTTCATAAAAATCAATGGGATGTAGGCATGAAATGAGAGAATGATTGTAATCACTGCAAAGACAGGCTTCCTTGTTCCTCTTATTTGAACTTAGGAACTAGTCTATTTTAAACCACACTCTTTTACGTTTGCCGTCCAATGCATCTCCCTACTTTTCTCACAAAACTTACCTTTCTGGCCAACATATTTAGATGGCCATATTCAACAAGTTTAAACAGGGTCACTCATTCTCACATTCTAGATCAGGATCTCCTGCAATGTGTATCATTTGCTACTTCGTCCTGTCTTGCTGTCAGGCTGTCTCTCTACCATGCGCGCACACACACACACACACACACACACACTCCTAACATATCCAATGTTGGCTCTGTGCAGTCCTTCCAGCAGGATGAGCAGCCTGACCACAGTCGGATCCAGGAGGCGGCCAGCACCGTCGTCAGCACGCTGTCCAAGCGCCACAACAGCACCATCATGCTGGCTGTCATCGAGGTCAAAGTGGAGACGCGGGTCGTGCCTCAGTCTGTGGGTGAGTATCCACCAATTCATGCAGATTAAACGGCTATGACAGGAGGGCGCCTGGAGACCAGAGACCATAAAACAAATGTGATTCATCCTATTTTCTCTCACTGTAGCTGACGCTGCATGGGAACAGCATGACTAAGCTGAAGTCACTGTCTGCATGCTTTCAGGCAGTAATGACTCGTAAAGAGTCCTAAATGACAAGGCCTTCTCTGATGGAAGTGCAGTAATTTTTAGGAGCCAAAAGGTTAAAAGGTGCCTCAAATCTTGAGAAGCTTTGAAGTAGAAGAGGGTGGATTCTCTTTTGAGTCTGGTTCCTCTCAAGGTTTCTTTCTCATGTCATCCTCATTAGGGATCTAGATCTACATCTGTATTACTGTAAAGCTGTTTTTTGAGTGTCTTTTGTTACAAGTGTGACGCAAATAAAATTGAATTAAATTTCACACTAAAATTGGAAACCTTTCTGTGCAAGGTGATTCGTTTTATAAGACGATCGCTTGCGATTCATCCTAGAGAAGGAGTTTTTTTTCTAATTGGAATTTATAATGTATTTGGCTTGGCCTGTTCCTAGTTCTTGAGATAAAGAATTATGGTTAATTAAATATTGATTAATGATTGTATTATTGATTGCCTGCTGTTTCAATATTGTGTTTAAACAATATTTTACATATTTTAAGTGCATATTCACTTCAAATAAAAGTTCTATACAGTGTGTATTTCAAAAAATGTTGTTATTATTAATGTAACAGGAATGTTACAGAACTCATTTACACACAGAATGATTATTTCCATCGTTTTCATGTCATGGTGTCTTTCGAGATGAGTAATGAAGAAAAATTGTGTTTTCTTTGTATGCAGATTATCTAGTGCCTGTGCTGTGCGTGGTCTTCTGTGCACTCTGCGTGTTCTGCGTGATCGTGTGCGTGTGGTGGACTCGTAAGCGACGAAAAGAGCGTGAGAGGCACGAGCATGCACCTGTGGAAGAGAGCATCAACAACCAGTGGGAGCCACTGCGACCAGTGACACGGCAGCAGCACAAGGACAACCGGGATGCTGAATACGAGCGCGCCAAGCTGATGGGCAGCACCGAGCGGGCGTGCAAAGGCAGTGATGATGACCAGCTGGAGGAAGAGGATGGGGAGGAAGAGGAACTAGAGCTGTGCAAGGAGTGGTGTGGGACAGAGGGCGGCAAGAGGCCCATCCAAAAGTACTCGAAAGCAACAGTGCAAGTGAGCAGCGAGCTGATCTGCACCTCACGCAGCAGCAATGCGCCCCTCAAAGCACCTCACCGGACAGCCCACAGCCACAAAGACAACCACTGGAAACACACAAACAGCGCCACTGGCCAAGACCCCAAAGAGCTGTATGTATAGATCCTATTGCACAGACCCGGGCACAGAGAGAGGCTTTTTTTCTGACGAAGAAAACAACAGACTGTTGAGTTTGAGAGAGAGAGAGACGGAGAACTTTGGTTTTTTTTCCCTTTTCACCTTTTTATTTAATGTGCTGAGATATTTTGAGTCTGAGATTTTTTTTTCCCCTTGAAACATTTTTTTTATTTCTAATGTACAGATGAAGTAAATTTGTTTTACTTTGTAAGAATAGGTGAAGAGATGGCCACTTTTTTTTCAAAATATACTGCTGCAGGAAATTGAGGAAAAAAAATATAAACTGTGTAAAGACTTTTTTGTTGATGTTTACAGATGATTCTGGTTTTGTTTTTGAGTGGCCTGTATTTTGGATGGGGCTGCCAGTGAAGTGCACTGGCCCTGTGGACAGACGTAAGAACTCCTTGTGATTTTTCCCTCATTCATCTCGTCACCTCTCCTCACTCCATGCTTGCCTTACTCAGCTCGCAGGTCGGTGCCTGCGAAGTGGCCTTGTTTTTCTCTTGTGTCTGTTGTCTTGGCTGAACACTCCTTAAATGATAAAGGATTGCAGTATTTTGAGTTGGTAGCAAGTGCCTTCTGACAAGCCTGTTGCATCTCTCGCTGCCGAGGTCAACCCCAATAGATCACAAAGGGAGCTTGTCTCCCATTTTGTACCACCGAGGTATTTGATCAAAGAAAGAAAGAAATCTGTAAATATTTGTACATAGTAAAGGAGTCGCTGTGTATATTTGAATTTAGTAAATTAAGACAAGTCACATTTTTTTATTACTATTATAATTATGATTGAAATTATTATTAATATTATTATTGTTGTTGTTNATTATTATGATTATTTGGGTTTTTTTTGTTTGTTTGTTTTTTTACAATGCCATTCCTTTTATTTATGCCAGTTGACATAGGCAGGTTTTATACAAGTATACAGCATCCCACAGTCAGAACAGTAATGTAATCAAAGGTCATCTTTTTTATGTTGTTGATTTTTGTTTTCACACTGACAAAAGTAATTCTTTAAATTTAGGTGGTATATTGTGGCGTGTGTTTTTGCTTCCGTAACATCCTCTGTGCCCCTTTCAGCATCTGTCCTTCCTTGCTGTCATAGAATTCTGGAAGCCTGCAGAAATCCTGATACATGTCAAGGCCTGTGGGGCCAAAACGCGCCTTTGCGATGGTGCAGTTCTCTCCTACGATGTGAAAATGTGTTCTTGCTCCATCTGATTGCTCCTGTTTTTTTTTTTTCTTCTTTTCTTTTGGTTTGAGGCTTCATGAAGGGAACAAATTTCGTTGTAAAGCAGTTTGTGTTTGAGGTACCAACTCCAAGCAAAAATGGATTACCTCAGAAGTGGCTGATTATTTTTTTTCCCCTTTTATTTTCATTTTGAATATTACTCTTGTGGGTGGCTACTTGCTGCCACATATGAGAGGATTCAAAATAAAAGAATTGAAATATCCTGAATCTAATCTGAACAGCTGATAAAATAAGAAACCCACATAAAAAGCTGAATGTGCATTACGACAAGGAATGGGTTTGGGTCTGAAGATGATGAGAAAAAAAAATGTAATTTTTTTTGTACAGAAGAATTGCTCTACAAAGGTTTTGGTTCATTTAGTCAAATTTATGTTTGTTCTTAGAAATAAATCAAACTATTTATTAAAGCATTTTATAACAATATGCCCACGAAAACTACAGTGTTCTGGTATTTAGTGTGAAATTAGCATTTGAAGAAGGTTTACTCCACATCCATTACCTCTCCTTTGAGGAGACGGAATAATTTTTGATGGTGTTCTTTTTCATAGCTCTTCTCCACTGGTTTCTAATTTCTAACTTTGATAAGGTTATAGTGTTGAAACAAAATAATGAAACTCTGGGCTGAGTTTTATAATAAATCAACTGTATAAATAACCCTACTTGCCCTTGCTGCAGCCAGAGGTGAGCAGCCAGACAATCAATACAGGAACTGTATTCTTCTTCCAGTCAGGACAGCCCTGGGAGGAAACAACCAAGAGCATTGGCTCTCCTGTTCTCGGCTGACTGCACGCAGACCAATGGGATCTTCTGGTTTCTTGTGGCTTCATCCATTCTGAATGTTTCATGAGGATCTGTATGATGATGCTGAGAGTTTATGGTTTTGTCTCATGAGCTGCCACTAATGGGATGCTTCTCTGGTGGAATAATGGTGTCGGGTTTCACATCTCTGAGGGGGAGGGTTGAGGCAGTGTAGGTGTTTCTAATACTGTAATTTGCTTCATTTATGGTAGTATATCTAAACGAAGAGCTGGGAGAATTAATATAGAATACAGCAGGGTAATAGCAGCAGTGAATAAACAGCTGATGAATAGGTGCAATAGTGTGCTTTTCCGACACAGTTATTAGCATTATGGGCTTGTGCTTAGCATATAATAAGCAGACAGAGCATCATTTACAATGCCGTATAGAATTATTTGCACTTTTCATATTCATTTAAAAAAAATATGTAAAATTGTAAAACAGTAGGAGGAACTTTATTCTAAAAAAAAAAAAAAAAAGCAGTTCTCATTAGAACTAATTATTCAACGAATCGTATCTTCTCTCAAAAATATGACACCCCTAAGGAATATTTAAAATACATGCAAACAAATTTTTGAAAACTTTATTTTATTTTTTTTTTGCACTTAGTCCTCAGGAACTCGTTTAACCATGTCCTGTTCCCCTGGGGTTTAAATATGAGGTTACACACATAAAAAATCCCTTTGTTATCCATTACTGTGGGGGGAAAACCAATGAACAATTTTTCAACACAAAAGTGACTGGTTGTTGACCTGCACGAGTCAAGTAATTTGTTTTAAGCACAAGCAGTTAAAAATACCTTTAAGCATAATTATGTTGATAAAAATAATGACATGTCTAAAACAGATAAGTTTGTCACCTTGAACACACTTAATTAAAAATTAGACATTCAAAATTTATTGATTCTTGTGGTTGTTTCAGAAGTTTCAAAATCGACTATTAGTTGCTACTTTTATAACAATGAGAAAGAAGCCATTCCTGAGAGCTTGTTAAAAAAGTGACATCTGAAATTCACCAAGCATCATTAGAACTACAGTTGGCATAGTGTCTTGTGGTCAAATCAGACCAAAATCAAACTTTTTGGTCATTCACACCAAGTTTGTTAAGAAAAGAGGGCTATATACAAGGCACCAAAACACCCACTGTACAATCTGGTGGTTTAGCTATACTTTTTGGACTATTTTGTGTCTGGTGGTTCAGGGGCTCGAGACTGATGCCATCATTTATTCTACTAAGTACCAGGATATTTCAGTCCAAAACCTGGTTTCCTCTTTCAGAGTTGGCCTTAGTAGCACTTTCAATAAGATGAGGGCCAAACATGCTTTTAAAATCACAGAAGTGGTTAAACAAACAAAATCAGTCGTTTGCAATTGTCTCTGGCCTTGAAAACCTGTCTGAATTAAAAGGGGAAGTCTGCATTCACAAATGTAGTATGAAGAAGCTTAAAATGTTCTGCATGAGGAGTGCAACAAGTTCACTGTACAAGTGTTTTCAGCCTTGTTAGACATTACAGGAATAGACTCGGTGTTACTCTCTCCAGGGCAAGATTGGACCACTTAAACAAATCTTTTTGTGTGTGTGTGTATGTTTGGAAAAAGGAAAACCTTTAAATAAAACTATGCAATGCCCCTGTATGTTTGAGCTCAAAATATCGACTATTGCATATCATATTCTTTTAATATATTAATTTTTGCTGGTTGTCATTAAGAGTGCCAGTAATTCGCGAGGGCTTGGTTAAAACTGACATCATTCACCATCAGCACTGCTTATCACAGACAAGACACATCTTCTGGGAAATGCTGCACATAAGTGAAAGTTTCCCGCTCTGCTTCCAGTTAAATCGAGTCATTTACTTGATTCAGAATTTTTCCCACTATCACTGTCCCACATGTGCTGAGAGCCATAAAGCTGCTCCATGTCTCTCTGTGTGAGACTGCAGCATGTGGCTGAAAGCTGACACCGGATTCCTGGAGCGTCTCCCAGTAGTCAAGGACGTCTGACCCTCACACATTTATAAACACTGTGTGTCTATGATGACCTGAAATGCCAGGTACGCCCGTCTCAAACAGCCGCCTGTCTGCTGTCAGATCCTTCGGTTGTTACAGCCACTCCTCCTTCAGAAGTTCCCTCCTTCCTCTATTTTCTGTTTCAAAGCAGGCCCAAAATTGGCGATTTGGCTGATTACAGTCCGTTATGCTTTCAAAGTCTGCCCAGGCACACTGGCAAGTTGGTGCAAGAAAAAGGCTGTCAGAAGTGCAGGGATGAGAGTTTGTTGGAGAGTCAAATCCATTTAGGTCGACTCAGGCTTTGGCGAGGCTTTGATGCAACACAGACATTAAACCTGTGGACTGATCAAACAGCCACACTTCTCCCATTTATCATCTGCCATTTAAAATCTTACCAGATTAACTAGACTAGTTTTCTTTCTGTCATGTTTCTGCTTCTATAACAGTTAGAACTTAATGTGAACATAGGCAAGTCCTAGTCAGGAGTATTAATATTTTTTATGATACAAACTTTAAAATTTATTTGGTACTAATGTTTAGACAATTTATCCTAGTAAATCTTGTGATACAAGTTTTTTTCACTTTCAAGTTCAGTTTCTTAATCACAAGTATATCAAAAACTGATATTTCTGAAATTCCCAGGCTAATAATTTCTTCATTTTAACTCATTTTTTTAATCCAAATATGAACATTACTCTCAAATATGTTAACTTGAAAATTGTGTTACGTTAGACATTTTGACTATTGCTTAGTCATTTCATCTATAGAGTAATCATTTCATCTGTAGAATATTTGTGAACTGACAATACACTAACATGCAGGGGTGGCAAATACTTGAGTAACTGTGCTTGGTAATGCTTAAGTTTTATTTTGGTGCATCTATACTTTAAGTGTCATTAAAATTCAGCATTTGTAGTTTTAAATTTACATTTTAAAGTCGCATTGCCAAGAAAAAAATACTTTGCATTTTTATGTAGACTTTATAAGTACTTGTTACCAATATCAAAGGTCTCTTCTTCCCTCACCGTGTCAGTGACTATATGCTATACATCAGTATAACTGGCCCCTGCAAATTTTACATTTTAAATTTTACAATTAAAAAATTTACATTTCAGTTTAAAGCATCCAATGTGTGGAATTTTTTTTTCTTAAACAAGAATTGTGTCAGTTTGTCTGTTGTGACCTTCTCGTGCTACAAAATGGAATTAAGGTTACAGCTATCTGTGTGTCTGAATATGTATAAGCCACAAGATTGCAGTGTTGACCTTGAGGATGAGTGCCCTGGTCCTTCCTCAGTAAAATCTTTCAATATGCTGGAGTAAGCAAAGACTTATATAAAATGAGGCATCTCCTTTGCCTCCCTGGAAGGCATGAACTCCATTTCATTTGATAAAGCATGTTGAGGTAAGTCGGCCTTAAGTTTTGCTAATTAACTTGCGATATTTAACTATGATGGCCTGTTTTCTTTGCTAATGCTATGCATAGACTTAGACTAGCATTGATTCCTTTAGCTAACATAATTGGCTAGTCAACAAGTTAAATAAGGGTAAAGTCAAGCTAATGGTAAATATGTATTCACAGGATATTTTACTGCTGAGTGATTCATTAGCAAACTGTGAAGCATTAGTCAGGTACAGTAAGCATGACCAGCTTGTAGGAAAACAAACTGTTGATATCATTATCACCAAAGCTATGACTGAGGGGAAGAAGCATAGTTGTTTTAAAATGAAAGTTTTGGAAAAGTAATAAAAGATACTTGTTCACATAAAAACATGACAATTTCACCAGTTAAAACAGTTACTTTTATTTGAGTAGGTTTAAGAATATTGACTTTTTGACTTTTCAATTTTTGGTCAGTTATTTCCACTTTTAATTTAATTTATGATTTATGATTTAATTTATGATTTTCACACAGCTGTACTTTCAAGAAAAATAAAGGCAAGAACATATTTAATAATGTACTGTGCAATGTAAAAGAATTTTGAAAGAATCTTGAAAAAATTTGTGCTATGAAAATCAACATTAAGCTGATTAAACATTAAAAATTGAACAGGGAAAAAAAACCTACATAATATCAATATTGGTCTCTTATGTAACATGTTACTTTCTCCATCATATTGCAAGATATTTTTCAGTACATAAATATGGTGACAGGTATTTATGGCTGCATCTGCTTAAAACTATAAGATCTGTTAAACAACCCCACCACATTCCTGACTTCCAGGTTTATCAAGGATTTGTAAAATACAGTGCAACACACTCCTACTGTCCGTGTGCAAGCTAACAGCAAATACTACTATAGATTGCTTTCTCAATGAGCTGTAGTTCCAGGCAGTAGGGTTCAAATGATCATGAAGAGATATTTGAACCAGGGTCTTTGGACTAAGGTTACATCCACATTAACACTATGATGATTACATAACTCGTGAGTAAATGACCTGCAAGACCAGTTAGCATGGAAGCTTTCTGTGTTAGAAATGTGTGTAGCCTGTGGAATGAACAAGGCTGGCAGTGGAGAATAGATGGCCCAAGGGGTTAGAGAGTAGAATGCTCAAACTGACAGATATATGGGCTTCCCAAACCCAGGTTATGAGTTCAAGTGTTTGAAGAGAACACTTGAACTTGATATAAAGATCAGTTACCTTATAGAGTTCGTCAGAGGTGAATGTATTTGATTACCATGCTGAAATAGACATTAGAAATGTTAAGGTGGCAGAACGGAGGTGCAATGGCTATGATTGCTGCCTCACAGCTCCAGTGTCACTGGTTTGATCCAGTGCTCGAGTTACTGTGTGTATGGAGCTGCCGTGTTCTCCCTGTGTCATTGAGGGTTTCATCCAGGTTCTCCGGAGTCATTTGGCAGGCACTATTTTGTTGTTCTTCTTCTCTTGAGAAGAAGAGCAACAAATATATATATTTTTTAAACGCACGCACACACACACATACACACACACACACACACACACACACACACACACACACACACACACACAGTCATGTCCGGAAGTATTTGGATAATGATGGAGTTTTTGTGATTTTGCCTTTATACACCACCACAATGGATTTGAAATAAAACAATCAAGATGTGATCGAAG
>CM074963.1:6824702-6857503 GCA_037577455.1 Pangasius macronema
TTATATTTACAATTATGTCACTTTGTCCAAATACCTTTGAGTCCCTGAAAATGGAGGTACTTTGTTGAAAATGGCTGTAATTCCTAAAGGCTAAATGCCATATTTCTGTGGAACACTACACTTTGATCACATCTTGATTGTTTTATTTCAAATCCATTGTGGAGGTGTCACAGCTGATGTGACAGGCTCGGTGAATGATTTTCTTTCTTTCTTTCTTTCTTTCTTTCTTTCTTTTTCTTTCTTTCTCTTTCTTTCCCTTACGTGCTACACTTGCAAGCACTGCACATTTCCTTCAGAAATGCAAAGCTGCAGATGGGGTAAATTAAATTTTATATTCTTTTATATTATAATTTTATACACTTTTATATTCTGATGAAATATTTCTATGTAAGCAGTCTCTTCCAGGATGAATTTGATGGTTTGTTGAATAAAAAAATGAAAATCATATGCAATCACCTTTACAGTCACCAGATCAAACTAAACTAGATCCCAACTAAATACCTATGGGAGATTCTGGGCCTTTTCAGACAGCACTTTGGGTCAACTTTCATCAAAACACCAACAGAAGGAATATCTTTTGGAAAAATGGTGTTTATTTCTCGAGTACCATTACAGAATATATGCCAAGATGTAGTGAATCTGTTTTAGTGGCTTCACCTTAAAAAGACACTCTGTTGTTAGGTAAGTGTTTCCATGGGTTTTCTTGATAATCTTGTGGAAGGTGAACCATAGTTTTCCTGATTTTACATCACAGTTCCTATAGAGTTTTTAATCTAATTTAATCTAATTTCTTCCTTGCTAGGTAGCTTAAAATGCAGAATCATTACAGACACAAATGCTTTGAATCCTTTTAGAAAACCACCAAAACATTTGAATCTGATTTGATTTCATTTGATTTTGATTTCATTTGCTTTGATCATATATAAAACAAAAATGTCATCATAAAACAAGCAGAGACTAAATAAACCTGTAAAGATTTCCGTGAATCATTTTGTTTAGGAAATATTTTTGGTTGGTTTCAAGATCATTCTGCTTTAGAAGAAAACTCTTGCATATAACACACCAGAGGAGTGGAAAATGACACTGCTGATCACTTAGCTGCCAGGCCTCATATTACACTAGTACAATATATTACACTGGTGACCCAGTTACTCATGTGTCCACCGCTTATGCTGAAGATGTTTACACTAAGAGAAGCTGCATAATTTTGTGTTTTATAACATTGTATACCACACAGGTATAATATTTATTAGCTACTGAAAGGCAATACTGTCTATACACAATCCTACAGTCTGTTCTGTTGCATTAATAAATTATTCAGTTACGCTATTAAGGCAAACACACACAGACAGGATACAGTTTTGGTATAAATTGTTGAAACATTCTTTGCATTTTAATTTTCTTTACATTTAAGTTGCACTGACAAAATGTTGCAGATCATGCTCTGAGCTGGGGCTGTCAGGACCTAACAAACACACAAACATTTGCTGGCCCACAGCCAGTAGGGAGGTGATTGCCCACAGGGGTGGTCACTGGCAATGTGTTTAGATACCCCTTTTGGCTTTTAACCTCTCCCCATGTCCTACTATCCATCATAGTATTGGATGTTTGTCTATGTAAACCAACTGCTGTGCCTGTTGCAGTGAGATCAAGCTTGATGTAGTGTAGCAGAGAAAGATCTTGAACACAGCTTTACTGGGTTTTTTCAACACTGACACATTGTGTCTGAGACATTCTGTCTTGATATTTTGATATGATGCCAAAATGAAATAATTTTTGGTTTTGACATTGATTGGAAAGATGGAAAGATTGATTTCCTCATCTGAAGGCCATTAAAAAAAAACAAAAACAACAACAACAAAAAAAAAAACAAGTGTTTCTATACTGATTACCTATTATCTCCACTATAATATGGGCCAGAACAGATGAACCCTACCTAGGGGCCTCTGCTCCAGACATTAGGCATGGATTATGCAGCTCAGCCTCATGGGTTCAGGTTTTGGCAGCAGGATAAAGGTCATATGATTGTCACCTCCAAAATAAAAGCTCAAAGATGTCATCACACTGCATGTAATCTCATTCAATTTGTTTTTCTAAAAAAAAACAACAACAAAAAAACACAACCATAGATTACAGATCTTCTTTTTTGGAGTAACCAAATGGAAAAAAACAGTGCATCCAGTTTGATTAGAAGCATAATATCTTTTGAATATGATCTGAAGCCAAACGACTAGCAGCTAGTGGGAAATACAGTCCCAAGAACCTGCAGAGATGTTATTGTTCCAGCTGAAGAGATAAATAAGAAAAAAGAAAGAAGAACAGAAAGGCCAGTGTTAAAGCCCTTGTCCACTCTCCCACCATACTGAGCTGTTGACTTTGGTCTGCTTTGCTTCCTCCTCATCAGGCCAGATCTGTCCATTTTATGACCAGCTGACATTCAGATCTCATGCTTTTCTCAAAATCCAAATGGAATGATTGGGGACCACTGTCTTGGTATATGGAAATAGTCCAACAGACATCAAAGAGAGGAGTTTCCAAAATATACACTCTGTGTCAGATTCAGCTCTCGAATATCCACAGGTTCTCTCTTCCCCTGGACATCAAAAAGAACTTGAAAGAGATTTGGCAATCCTGATGTAACTTATTCAGTAACTGTTCCAGTTTCTTTTTTTTATGATTCAGTGCATTTTAACAATCATATGTGAGCCTTGTTCTGTTGCTCTTGTCTGATTAGACTTTTTTTTATGTGAGCTTGACAAGGTCACACTGACAGTTTACACGGTGACAAATAAGAACATCAGTAGATTCTTTTTACAGGATTTGATTTACATGACATTTTTGGTAAATGTATTGTTTCAAATTTGCATTTAATTTCAATATATTTCGCAATAGATACACTGGCCTACTTGATTCTCAGCACACTCTAAAGACCCTTTGACATTTTCAAGCATGCACAACTGCATAGCACACACTGGGCCTAAAAATAGGAATTCATGTTCCCTGTTTCTGTTATACATCTATGAGAGTCCACAATTAACTTGGCTGTGATGAGCTAATGGTAATCTAATCTCTCTCTATGGTCACAACATATTTGCTTTGAATAGATCTTATGGTTTTGTCAGCCAGTACAGCTATGTCTATACCTGCTTGTGAGGTATAGGGTATTGTGCTGGTACAATGAAATATCAGATAACAAATACATCTCAAGCACAAAAGCAATATTCATAGAGCTATTGCATAATGTAGACTGAGTCATGTATATTTTGTTTTGAAAGTGAATTCAGTGGAATAATGTGATGACAGGTAAATATATTTCAAGTAGAATTTAGAGAACTCATTTTCTAGCAAACATATAAAGCTACAAATGAATTTAGTGCTGAAAATCCTACAATTTATGCTTGACATCCCTCTTTCCTTCTTGTTTTTTTTTTCCAGGCAGTATTCAGGAATCTAAATGAGGCTTTAAACAAATATCTTTGTAATAACACATTCCTGTATCAGTTTAGACATGTTGTAAAGTCATTCTGTGCTCATATAAACTAAATCTTCCATAAAGCAGAGAATAAAAGAATTGGAGTGATAAATTACATTCTTAGATAATATGAGCTTGTTGTTGTCCATGTGATCTACTATTTTTACTGTTTATTAAATTAATTTTCTAGTCCACTGTGAGCCATGATGTATCCCAGAAAGCAGTTCAAAATTCAAGGAACCTGTTTGCTAATAGTACACAGTATAGTACACTCTGAGTAGAGCCCTACAGCAGAGTATTCCCTATCACATACAGGTCCAAGTATAACTGTTTTAAAAATCAAATAACCCTCAGCAAACCAAAGAACCCTTACAGAATCCATTTTTCTAACAATGTGCAGTCCATCAATCTGCAGTTCTGGTCATAAGGCTATTTTTCTGTCCTTTTACACCCTCTTTTCTGTTGGGAGAGTGAAAAGACTTCAGAGGGAACTTTATCAGTGTGAGATGAATTAAGATGAAGGAGTTGTTTGCATGCCAATGCAGGGCTGGGCTTCAGTAACTCTGGACTTCTGAGCTGACTCCAACAGATGTTTCATTTTCTCAGACCTATTTCTACAAAAGGTTGGGGAGTGGTATTTCTCTGAGGGAAGAAGATCTTTCTATAGAAGTAATCTAAATCCACCAAAGGTTACATGGTACTCTAGTCCTCACTGTGATGAGCTAACGGCTTTTCATATGGATGTCCAGATGGGACTTGAGGAGGTTATAATGTAGCTGAGTTTTTTGGCAGCATGTTCAACAAAAACCTTCCGCACTGGGCTACTGGTTGCAATGTGAAAAGTTAGTCTTGCTCTCAAAACACATCACAGTGGCACAAACAGCTGGGGTTGGCAGGCCCTCATGTACATGTGGGCTGGTCCCCTGTCCAGCTGCCAGAGGTGCAGCCATTTGATCTTTGATTCCAAATGTGGTCCTTGCTGCTATCTGATTTCTATCTTTGGTGAGCTGAGTGGAAGGTGTGCTTCCCCACCTGGCACGACATCAGGTCCCTGACTCCCCATCTCTTCAGCTGTCTGCTTGCATTTTAGTTTGCCTCTCATATGCTTTAGATTTCTCTCACATCTGATATGTCTTTCAGTTCTTTACCCCATTTGAAAAGTGGTATGCCTTCCAGTTATTGATTCCAACTTAGAAAGTGTCATCATCTTACTCTTTGAAACATTGTCCAGCTGGGCCATTGACCAATGCATGAGTAGATAGGCAAGGGGTGCCTTTACACTTTCAAAGGGGCCACAGTAAGACAGCAACTTGTACCAGTGACATATGTTGCCAATGATTATGAAAAATAGGTAGTGGGGAAGTGCTCCACATCAGTAGAGCAATTAGAATCTTTTACTCCCTCCCCAACTTCCTCTTGAAAATCATCAACTTGTGTACAAGATCCCTTACCTACATATTTCCTCAAACAAATACTACCAGAAGCAATCAAACCTCTATTAAAATAATCAGTTACATCCTTAGCACTGGCCATGTACCTATGTCCTTTAAACTAGCAGTAATCAAACACCTGATTAAAAAATCCAACCTCACCCCTGGTCAGCTGTCTAACTTTAGGCCAATATCAAACCACCCCTTTATCTCCAAGATCCTAGAAGATGTAGTTAGACATACTTGCATAGAAATAATGTTCATTAAATCTTTCTGTCAGTATTTAGGTGTCATCACAGTACTTAGACAGCACTGGTTAAAGAAGTAAATGACCTACTACTAGCCTCCGATTAGGGTTGTGTCTTCTTGCTTGTGTTGCTTAATCTTAGTGAAGCTTTTGATACCATAGATCAAATATTCTTCTAGATAGTCTAGAATATGTTGTTGGAGTTAAGGAAATGGCTCTCTCTTGTCTCTGGTCTTGTTTCCACAAGGTTCTGTTTAAGCAGACTGCTCTTTTGTCTATATATATATTCTACCTTTGGGTACAATTATTCATAAATATAAATTCCTCTGCTATGCTGATGACAACTATATGTGTCGGCAAAGCCAGATGACCAATACCAGCTTAACAAATCAGAATCTTTTTAATAGAGAGTATGATTTACATACAGGAATTTGTCTTGGTCTTGGTTTTGTACTTATAACAAAACAAAATGAGCTTCCAGTGAGCAGCCTTGCACTCAACCACAGCAACATTCAACAAACAACAATAGACAATAAATCAACAAATAATTACTAAACATTTAACAAGAACAGGAACATAACCAAAATGGTACAGTAACAACAATAACAGCAGAAGAAATGTAAATACAGTGTCAATGACAGTGGTACAATTGACATTTTATGGACAGGAATTTGGCAGTAGTGAATTGAGATATGCAAGTGTAGTTGTAATTAATGTGTGTGATACTGGAGTGCAAGCCAATAAGTGTACATGAGGTGCTATGTATGAGGAGTAATGTCATAAAACATATAAAACATGGTTAACTAATTTATAAACTTTGTCTTAAATATGCTACTACCACTTAATGGAACACTTTCAATAAGGACAAAATGTTGGAGCACAGATTTGTTACCATGTCACACTGTACTATCAGGTGGACAAAAAGGTAGGAGCTTCACAGCACATCAGGAGGCCCATGCCATTGATTAGTGCTAAAGATAAACCTCCTGCAGGGCAATGTCTTGGCTGTCTTCTCCAACTTGGTCTCTCTCTCTCTCTCTCTCTCTCTCTCTCTCTCTCTCTCTCTCTCTCTCTCTCTCTCGCTCTCTCTCTCTATTTTACAGAATCACCACTATCTCTTTCACCTACTCTCTCTGTGCTGCATTGCTGCCCTGCCTTCTACACCCAGTAGTATGATCATACTGTATTCACTGATCTTTGATCTGCCATCAGAAACCACAGCGTTGATGCAATTATTTAATGTCTTTTCAAACCACTAAAATGTCTCCTTACTGATGCCGAAAGAGTTTCAGTATCAAGTAACGAGGACAGAGATGTGTGTCAAGCTTTTCTGGATCTTCAGCTTGCCTGCAGTGTTGAAGGAGGAGCTTAGCAGAATGTGGGCATGGCCAGACT
Source organism: Pangasius macronema (assembly GCA_037577455.1). Taxonomy (NCBI): domain Eukaryota; kingdom Metazoa; phylum Chordata; class Actinopteri; order Siluriformes; family Pangasiidae; genus Pangasius; species Pangasius macronema. Next base: position 6,831,247 of record CM074963.1, read on the forward strand.
GCAGCCACTCTGCAGGGTGATCTGTTCTGTGAATAACGCATGAAGGAATGAAGTGAGATCTAAACTGGAACTGAGTAAATTCTGTTTTATGTGACACAAGTTATTGAAATGGATTCACATCCATTTGAGTTCATTTGTTTAACAGACACAATTCACAAACTTCAAAAAAGTAGTTTCTTTTGACAAAAGAAACCTCCAACATATCCCCCAAACCCTTTCAAATATATTTCTATCTTTAGTCAAATAGTCATGTCATACCTTCCTAACATTTCTCTGAGGGACTCCTTATAGTGTTTGTGACTCTAATTTTGGGATTTTGTGTGTTTAAGTTAAGATAATACATTGTGAGTGCTGCAAAAATTCTAATATTATGTGGTGGACTTCTGATCATAGTGGTCAATCAAAGCATTTGGAGATCTGTTAGTTAAGACTAAGACACAACAGGCTTTCAAGTTGGGCTGCATCACACCACCCCTTTGCTGATTATTTTCAGCATGTCCCATAACAGCATGTCCCAAATTATTATATTCCTCTTACCACAGCAATTTGCCAATGCTAATCTTTTTTAATCCATTTTATATTTACAGTTAATGTTTTGGAACATCTGCAAAACAAGTTAGCTCCTGTTATCACTTAATTAATAGCAGTATAATAATAGCAATATCACTTAAAAACACCAGTCTCTCTATTTTTCTCTCTCTTGAAGTTAATAAGACAAAAATACAGCTTGTAATATTAATGATAAATCAGAACTCATTAAGCCCACTGTCCTGAAGAATTTCCTTTGTCAGAACACTTAAAAGAACAGCTTTACATCAAAAAGCACTGACACTGGAGAGTCCTTCCAAAAAATGGTAAATAAACTACTACTAAATCTACTTTAACTTGTATCTTCCATGAAATTTCACCAAGTATTGTTAAGTATTTGAGAGAAAATATGGAAAACACGTTCATCGTATTACTTGATATTGCAGTGTTTGCCAGAATTTTCTCTGTTGCTTAAACACAAATCCTTAGAGTCCTTATTTTTTTGGACAACTCATTAAAATATGAAACTCCCTTTCCCTGTCCAAAACCAAATATTTTTTATGAAATATCCCTAAAGAAATCACCCTTTACACAAGTTTCACAATCCAGTGGTCAGGTCAATCAGGACATGTATTCTAATTACAAATCCTAAAAACTAATTCACGTTGTTACATAATAGAAGTTAAAAAGGATAACTTACTCTAAATATTAGACATTTTTAAGACTATTTTGTGTTTCCTATTTTTACATAATACACCCTTCAATGTGTCTTTTCACTACACAAAGGCCCACTGCTGATTTCCTGTTTTTACTGCTAATCTTCTGAATTAGAGTCACACCGTTCTGTCTGTCTGGGAAACCACAGCATTTCTCTCAAGTTCTACATCAGACTATTTGACCTGTGTAAATCCTGCATGTGTCTGACTCCAATAATTTGACAAGGAGAGTCTAAGGTAAAGGATAAAGAAAACATAGAATTAGGGGAGGAAAATGTTAATCTTTAGTGCAGTGTTTCCTGATTCTGGAAATGTGATATAGGTATGTTGAGGTATGACTAAAAGAGTTAATAATAAAAGGCCTCCATAACAAAATTCATTCTCTAAGAAGCCTGCCGGACTGTTGCTGAGAGGTAAATAATTAGGAACGGAGAACATTGTGAGCCTTCACGCAGGCTCGTCTTGTCTTTTACACAACCTGCCATTGAAAATGTTCCAAACTCACATTCCAAAGGCACCAGAGGCCATTCTAGGATTGTTGCTTTCCAGTAGAATACATTCTTAATTTGCGTAATTCAGGAGCTTTTCCCCCAGCAATAACTTGCCTTATGTATAAAATTGTGACTTAACGATGCTGCTAAATATTTTGTATCTTGTTCATAATGTTTCATAATAAGCTTTTTATCAAGCTTATCAAGTGCTATTGTTTACTACCTCCCATAATTCAGGCAGCAGGGATAAGCAGGATGCATTGATAACATGACACAGAAGAAAATGATGAATTAAGAGCTTAATTTGAGTATTTAATTCAGGATTTAATAATGTAGGGTTTTCCCCCTCTACTCTTTTCCAGATATGAGCCATTGTTTGTCTTTGTTTGGTTTAGTTAAAGTACCCTCAAAGTTTATGATTGTAAACCACTCTTCTGTCTTAATGGAGAAAATTCTCTCCCAGCCTCTAAGTTCTCATAACTGATTACAGAATGTTCCATAATGTGTATTGTAGCGAAGGAACAATGTCATTTCCATTGTAGGAACTCTGGGTTCCTGTTGATAAGCTGTCGGCTGTTCATAGCCAAGTGGTGTTTGTGTGCATTTGGACATTGGGTGAAAACAATCTTTCAGTTGAAGGGGACAACAGTGTTGGTGTATAAATAGCCAAGCATGGATAAGCATCAAAGGGCTGAAAATTCTTCCCAGCAAACAGGATTTTAAGACGTGATCTGAGATGAATGTATTCAAGACTCATCATGCTGGCATTCTGTGCATGTGTACACTAGAAAAAAAAGGTTCCTTAAGGGTTCTTTGGATGCTTAGATTTCAGTTGCATCCTAAAGAGGTACTACAATAGTATGACAGAGGTAAAACAGAGAGCATTACAATCCCAGCCTCGAGAAAGGCCTTAGAAAAGTTGCAAAAACTTTTTGGTTAATTTTCATTGATTCTTTTATTGATTCCAAGCAGGGGTAATTGTCAGCAGATTAATGATAGTTATCTTTATTTGTATCTCACAAATACCCACTAATACAGAAGATAGTTTGCAATGGCATTGGTACAAATGCAAGCACAAATCTGAAGTCGTAATTTTCTCAACTTACTCTCCAAACAGTCTTCAAAAACCAATAATGCTAAAAGGAATGGGACCCCCTTCTTGGATTGGTCACCCCATAACTCTCTCCAGTGCTATTTCACAGCAGACTTTCTGCAGCAAATCATAGAGAAGCCAAATGGTTTGCCTGTATCTTCAGACTACATGATGGTGCTTCATACTGTAACGGACCACTGAATTGCGCCATCGAAAGCTACTCTGGTCATCTTGTCCATGCCTACAGTTTCTGGCTGTGTTATAGTCTTGTTCCTCTGCTTAGCACACAGATAATTGCTGTGAATATTGACAGACATATAACTTGATAGCCATATAGCTTTTGCTTTTGTGTTTGCTGAGTTGACCATGCATCAGGCATGTAGACACTTATACTAGGCTATTGCACTATAGCTCTCCTTGCATCTGTCCTGGAAATTTCAATGGACCTTATTTGTTCTCATTTTTCTTTGAAGGTCACAACAAGAAATTTTACATCTGCAACTGGATGACTTCTTTGGAACTATAAAGGCCAGTGATCTCTTTGGAGTATGTTCTTGAATGTGTTCCATGTTGACACTCTAAAAATAGCCACAGTTCCCGACTGGATGTTTACAGCACCCCCTCAACACTTGATCATATGACTGAAGGGGGGGAGGGGTGGGTAGGAGGTGGGGGTGTTGGAGTCTGGGGGGGTGGTGGATTAACCACTATAGAACTACTCTAGTTAGATTGCCTGGAAACTAAGTAAATCAGACTTTGGAGGGCACATACTCAATTGTGAAAATGATTTCTGCATTCTTTGTACAACACTCACATTAGGACCAATTTAAAACATTGGACAAAGTCCAGAAATTGAATAATCATCTATACATTCAGCGTAAGCTTAAGTATTGATTAAAAGGCTGTCCACAGTTTCCACGCTTGTTCTGCATTGTTCAGTTCTGTGTCTTGAAATGTAACAACTAAACATAGATCAATCCACACCCAGAAAATTGAGAATATTAAAAAATGTATGCCTGGTTGTATCCAGCAGCCAAGCATTAGTAAGCCTGATTGGAGCGAAACCCCAATGACAGAGTAGCTGTGTGAGAGAGTGGCTCCCAGGGCAGCTGTCTGATCCCTTCACGCAATGCTGAAACCGCCCGTCAGCGTCACTCGTCATTTCCACGACAACAGGAGTACTCTCTGGGACTTAGCTGTTGGCTCACACAAACACACCACCACCCACTACCACACACACACACACACACACACACACACACACACNAGTAAGAGGGTACGAGCAGTCAGAATAAATGACTGCTGTCTCAGCCATAAGCATGATTAATCCTATTTGATGAGTGTGTACTGCATACAGGTTTGCATGTGTCACTATGAATGATTAAATGATGAGAAGGCCTCTAGTGACTCTATGTAGTGATTTAGACTGCTTATGTCCCCACTGTATGGATTTATTATCATTGTGCAAAGCAAACATACTTCAATAATGTTCTTAATAATTAACATTTAAAAACCAGCTGTAACTTCTGAGATATACTCTTTTAAAGGAATACTGCAGAACTTTCAACCTAATGCTGACCTAGTTTGTGTTCTTACCATGAACAATAATTTCACCAGGTCCACCTGGTAAAAGACCAGAAAATCTGTTTGCTTGAAACACACTTATAATGGATGTCTAAGGGTCAATTGTTAAATTATGTAAATAATATTTAAAATATGTGACTATGTAATGCAAAAATACAACTTTTATATTTTAACACGGATGATCCTAGGGTAAGACATTAGAGAATATATTATCCTCTCCAACTAATTCTAGTTATTCTTTTCTACGTTTTCTTTCCCTCCGGAAAATGACTCCTCCTTTTTTAAAAGAATGATATATACAGCTTTAGAGCTTAATTGAATAATACCTTTGACTAAAGAATTCATTAAAGCTTTCTACAAATTCAAACATTACAAACATTCATTGACTGCTTGAACACCTGTCATTAAATTCCATTATAAGTGAGTTTTGTGTAAACAGATATTTCGTTCTCTTTGCAGAACAGAGAAACAAACCTTCCTTTAATACTAACATATTAGTACTCGTGTGCTATCTGCTAAAGCAGTTTTTCAAATCAGTCACTTCACAAAACATTTTCTCCCAAATTTGCACTCAGATTCTCACATGGAGTTCAGTGTATAGGCTAGACGATGCTTGAGTGCTCTTGTTCAAGGTCTCTAAATTGTTAGTTGGCTTGATTTGATATTGGTACGCCACTAGTGAGTTCACTGGCAAACAGATACATTGTTGATAATCTGCTCATTGCCACAGTAGAAGATATGGGATAATTAAGGCAAAATTCTGGATGCTTTCCTCACCTATTATGGCTCTAGGCTGACAATGGCTGGGTTATTGTCAGCTTGGTAGAATGTTGACAAGCCCCTATGGAGGGTTGCTATTAGCATGAGGTAGTGGCACAGGTGGGGGATGTAATGATCGCTCACAGTAACACAACATTACGGTGGGTGTGCACCAGCTTCAGCACTTAAATATTACTGTGTGTGTCCCAATAATACATTTAAGCAAATAATGTGTTGCACCAAACATACAATTAAATAAGGATTCTTGAAGCCAAGAATACAGCTTTAACATTTTCACTCACCAGCTAAGAGCATAGAACTCTCAAAGTGCATAAAACCTTTCAGCTACTGTTTTTTTTTTAGGCAATAAATGTAAGTATTTATGCAAATAGATTTCTACAGCACATGGGACTGTTCTGCTTTTTACTTATACTCTCCAAATGTAATAGGACTGTGTCTTTAGTGTGATCCTCTCACGTCAACTATGATCTGCTCTTCTTAGAGGCCTGCCTCACAGTCTGGTGGCCTTCCTGGCCTGTTATCAGTGGCTAATTGCCAGTAATGGTCAGCAGCTCAGTCCCTCAAACAACCCGTCTAAGCAGTGAACAAGATCTCTGTAAGAAGCCTGTGTCTCTGTTTCTCTTTCTCTCATCCACTCTCCTTCTCCCCTCACCCCTGATTCACTTATGCTGTGTCCAAGGCCATAATCATGACCTACCCAAAATTGTCTTTCATGTCCGCTTTCCCACGCTTGTCCAAAGCCTCACCTATCAGCATTGCAGTCTGTGACTCTCTGAGCATGTGTGGCTTCAAATCAGTGCTAGTAATTGGTGTCTGAGACATGAAAGACGATGCAGGATTAGGTGGTTGCATGGTCTCCCCCTCCGGCTGACATGAATTACAGGAAATTAGAACATTAAAGGTTATCTCTCCATGGATAAGGTGATATTAGCCTGGTCGTCAGGGAAGTCCCCATGTCCTACCCCCATTTTTTTGTTTTTTTTTATGCAATGGATCCTGCATCAAGTGCAAATTAATGATACTTTTCACCTTGTCCTACTTGGCTTACAACCTTGTGCTTATGAATCAAATGCAATACACTCTTAAAGAAAAGGGTTCCTCAAGGGTTATTCGGATATAGAAGTTCAGTGAAGTGAAGTGACGTGTTGCCAAGTATGGTGACCTATAACCGGAATTTGTGCTCTGCATTTAACCCATCCAATTGCGCGCACACACACACACACACACACACACACACACACACACACCTCGAACACACACCCGGAGCAAGCAACGGACAAGCAATGGACTTTTTTGCTGGGGCGCCCGGGGAGCAGTTGGGGTTCGGTGCCTTGCTCAATGGTCTCACCTCAGTCGTGGTATTGAGGGTGGAAGAGAGCGCTGGTCATTCACTCCCTGCACCTACAATCCCTCCCGGACCTGAGACTCGAACCCGCGACCTTCGCTACAAGTTACAAGGTTACGAGTCCGACTCTCTAACACGCAGTGGTGCAGGGTGTCCAGGTTTGATCCTAAGCTTGGGTTACTGTCTCTGCAGAATGTTCATGCAGGTATTCTTTGGGTTCTCTGTTTCATTTGCACTGTTCAAGAACATGCAAGGAGGTGGATTGGCTATGCTATATTGCCTCTTAGTGTGAATGAGTCCATGTGTGCATGGTGTCCTGTGATGGACTGGTGTCTGATTTGTGTTGAATTCTCCTACCTTGCACCCAGTGTTTTCAGGAAAGGCTCTGGGTTCACAAGGATAAAGTGGTTAATGAATATGAATGAATGAATATTCCCTTACAGGGAAGACACCTCTTCTTCTCCCTAATGTACAGAAATCAATATCTATAATTTTGTAATAGCAGCCCAAAATGATTTTATTCCCATTACTTTTGAGATCAATATGGCCTTGTCATGGCAGTAGCAGTTGTCAGAATGTTCGGTGCTCTTGGTGCTGGCCGGTTGTTGTCTGTTAGGGCCAGTTAGTGTCCTCCGTCTGTCCTGTTACTACAGCTGTCCTTCTGATCCCCCAACCACCCCACCAAATCCACCCTATCTGTATCACAGCTGCTCTAGTCACTTTACTACATTGCAACTCGTATGAGGCGGTAGTAGACGGTCTGAGACCAGATTTGGGAGGGAGTATTCAGATGTTGTAGACAGTGTCTGTGTGTCTTCAGACGAGCCACCAAGCAGTGAAACACTGCCTGTATGGAAAGAATGGATGATTGTGCCATGTCTCTTTGAGAGACAGACGCCAGCTCTTCAGCTCACACTTGATAAAGAGGTGTATGTTTGTGTGTTGGGGGTGTGCTTCTAGCCTGGGCCACTTGACAGTGGCACTTTTATAGTGAGGGAATTGAATGACAGATTTGGAAGAGTCTTTTGGAGCTAAGAAATGATTGTTTTACCCATAGACCCTTGTCTACTTCTTTACAGTAACTGATCTACTCATACTACATATAGGCAGATATAAACATAGCATGATCACTAGGAAATGGCAATAGAATTTTTAAAACAATAGCTCCAAGCAGCCATTACCACATAGACAGTGCAACTGAGTGCAGCTCAGTTCTCACACCTTCTGATGCTAATTTTTGACCTCTCAAGCAGCAGACATTTTGGGATGTGATGTGTGACCAGGGACCTCTCTTGATCCACTAAACCCTTATTCTCTTGACAGAGTTCTCCTCTCACCCATTTAACATAGTGGACTCTTGAGGCTGCCACCTTCACATAGAGCTGTGACAGGTATGCCAGCATGAAGAGCCGAGGTGCCAAAGACTCTCACAGTGGTGCACATCCTTCTCTCACCAACCTGACAGATAACCATGGTAAGAGATTAGTCATGACAATCTAAAGTGCAGAAGAATGCCTGTTCCGGTGTGTTTCAAACAATTTCCCAAAAGCATTGCAAGCTAAGACTATCTTACATAGTAGAGAGAGTGCTCATTGTGATACTCATTCTACCTTTTAACATGGACCCTTACAAGAAATTTGGCCCTGATTCTACTGCTAAAGAATTTTCTCAATTTTACTAATGTATTAGTCAAGCTGATTTTGTAATCTACAAGAATTCTTTTCATTTTAAACCATATGTGTCACAGCTGTTTGTAACTGGGTGTTTCAAACCTTGATTAACCCTTAGGGGCTGTGCAGTGCTTGAGTGAGCACTGTGTTAATTATACATTATTGTTAAGGTTATACAACTTAATTATACCTCTTAGTTACTGCCTGGGGCTCAGGTATCAGAAACTGGAGGCCTGTTCAGCTTGTTCTAGGTCTCTTAGAGACAAATAAGAGTAGAGGACATCATGCTCTCCACAGAGAGTGGTCTAATGAAGCAGGTTACACGATCTTCCTATATTCTAGAGAGATGCATAACACAAGGTTTTACTAAGGATTGTTAGTAATTGTTGTTGGGACAGTTTGTAAAGTTTGAATTGAAATCCCATTCCAGTGTCACTAAGAAATATTAATATACTGTTTTGTTACATATTATTTTTTAGCATGGCTGCGTTTTCACATCCTTTCAATTGTGTAAACACTAGCGAGATTTCTCTCAGGACTAAGGCCAAAATTGCTTCATGTGAGCAAAATGGCTCTATAAATTAAAGTGGAGAAATGTTTTTTTATTCTTTCCTCTTGAAGAACATAGACTTTTCTCAGCATAAAAAAACAACACACACACCAGGACTAAAGATGACATGGGATGAAGACATGTCTAATTGTGTGCTGGTAAGATCTTGGCCTGACTGAAGAAGAGGAATATCATGTACCCACTTTCGTTGCTTAGCAATGCAGCCAAGAAAGGCCGGAAACACTGATAAATAAATAACGGGGTAAATAAAGCAAGGTTCCCATAAGGGGGGAGAAGGATTGGTGTTCAGGGTGACAGTCTCTGTATCGAATGTCCTGCAAATGACTTGGGCTGAGCTGAGAAGGATCTGGACTTTGGTTGTATAGCTTGTCTGGAAGATGGGAGGTGGCCAGGGGTCTGGGTTTGGTCAATGGTGGGTTGCCAAAAGTGTACAATTGGGTCATGGGTGTGACAGGTATATCTGAAAAGATAAGAATAAGATATGAACCTCCCTTGAAGTACCAGCCAAGTGCCAAGGAAGAAGTAGCTAGATCCAAATAGAAGGATTATGGTCAACATGCAACCAGTTGGAACTGGCTTGGGTTAGGAGTACAGAAATTAACTTTGAGGTGGTGGGAGGTTCCTACTAATTCTTAAATTCTAAGTAAAATCCTGTCAGCTGAAAATGACTTTTACATCATAGTGTCAAGAATTCTGATACAATGATAACTGATGTTGTATATCATTGCATCTCATATATCAGCTTAGTGGCAAAATAATGTCTTTTAAGCTCATTCGAAAGGAATATATTTTCAGTATCTTCACTGAGTGTCTCATCTGTAGAAACTGCATGCTGTGTGTGCGTGTGTAGTATTGGGTTTCTTTATCAGTGGCAGTCGTGTGCTACTTGTTGTCAGGCTCACCACACATACACTGCCGCCTACTGTCTCCCAGTGGGCCTGCAATTAATCAGCACAAGCATCTAGTACAACACAGCAAGAGAACAGCAATCAAAGTCAGATGAGGATTTAAGACTTCATCAGTTGAGTAATAATAAGAAGAATTACCACAAACATTGCCTTATGGAGCAAGATGATTCAGTGTAGCAATGAAATTGGAACATATCATGAAATATGGGTAAAGTTCTTAAAGAGATTGGAGTAAAAAATTGCTTAATGAGTGTTTGGACATGCATTGCTCAAGGCTTAGCAGAAACTTTAGCCAAAATATACCTGTAAAGTTGCCAACAGGAGAAATGTATATACATGCACAGTTAGAATGTTAGGAAAACTAAGCACTGTGATGAACTGAGGTTAGAATGGAATGATGCTCATTTTCCAAGGAACCCAAGGACCAGACTTTTGCATCCAGGCTGGCACCCTGTCCTAAGAGTGACCAAAGTAGGACATGGTGCATGTTGTTTAATCATTATCAGTGCCTCTTTGCCAGGGACAGTGAACAAACCAGTTAATTTGGGGTCAAACATTTACAGCCATTTGTGTACACACAAAGAATTCATTTATTGGTTTGTGTTATAAATCAACCAGTGTTGTCATCTAGTGACACTGCAGGACAATGTGGCAGTGTGATGCACGGCTTGTAGACCACAGAAGGGGGGGGGGTGTTCACTGGCCTCTCACACCCTGTGGTGCTGGCACCAGGGTAGGGGTTTATATTGGATGTTGTGGTTTGCCAGCAGTCAATGCTTACTAGCTGATTCAGCACAGCTATTGGAGATGAGGGTAATTGTAGTTGGTTGTTCATATTTTCCAGTCTTTTCTTTTTGGGGATTCATAATTCTCTGCTGATAAAGTAGCACATTAATCTGTGATAATAGGCATACTGTAAAGAGAAACAGTATCCCTCAACAACAGTTAGGATTATATGGAATTGAAATTGAAACATGGTTCTTCAAACACATCCTTATACAGTATGTGCTGAATGCACAGGTTCAAACAGGACATTTGGAATTATGGTATGCTTAATAATATGCTTATCGACTTCAAAAGCTTTCTCAAGAAAGAGTACCAAAGGCTGGTTAGGACATGATTCAGGAAGCTCGGAAATCTGAGGCATTACTTACTTTCTGCATCTGAGCTCACTCAGTGAGTACAAAAGTCCTCACAATTAAAAGAATCACAACTAAGCATGAATAAAGTTTTTTTAAGTAGTTTTTTTTTTTTTTTTAGAATTTTATGCACGTCTCAGAACTTGCTACAGTAGTGAATTTAGAAAGCCTTAAATGGGGTGATAAAAGGTAGCAGGAATTTTGGCAGGGTGGTGTGTTCATGTGTGATGGAGAAGGAATTGACTTATATTTTCATTATTGTTGTTTTTATATTATAGTCATGCTTTGTCACATATGTATATAACCCTAACCCTAACTCAGGTATGCCAAATTTCTATAAAATAATGTTTAAATAGCTGCAATGTACCATTTACCTTAATTAAAAACTTTTTCTGATTAAATATTTAATTAGACATAACACTTATTTATGTAAATGCCTAAATGCCTAAAAAACTTTAATTTCCCTATTGAAGAAAGTAAGAGATAGATATATATTGTTGTCATCATGACCTTCTGGGAGTCGCCAGAATTACCCAAACTAACACCATGCCACTCTTTGTTTCTTTAAGGTGGCAACATCATACTGTTTGTGATTAGGAAAAAAAATGGAGGTATTCATTGATCTGCGAACGTGCTAATGGGACCACTGATAAATTAATTACATTGCAAGGTTGATGGGAGGATGACAGCCTCTCTTGCTCTCATTCTTCTTCTCTCCCTCCATATCGCTTTCTCCACTCACTCTGTCTTCTGTCTCACTGTCTGACCTCTGCCCTTACCTCAACATTCACTTTTTCGCTGCTTCTGTCCATGGGTTCTTGTCCTTCTGCATCTCCAAAACATCCATTTCCCTGACCCCTTCTCCTGTCCTTCACAATACAAGTACCTCCATTGGTATTGTTTGTCTTTTTCTTTGGGTTCTTGTATGAGTGTAGGACTGAGTTTGGAGTGGGGAAGGGTACTGACCTGTGTATAATGTCCCCTCCCAACCCCTGCAGCCTGCTCTATAGATCAAGGTTCCACATGGCTAATGACTGACCTTTTCCTCACGGTCCAAGGCCCTTCCCTTTATCGGCTTCTACAATACCTGACATTCATCTGCCACTCTTCTTTCATCCCATCATTATCAGCCTCAGATCCACATTGTCCTCTCTCCTATTCCCAGAGCAGCTTCAGCTACCTATTAAATCACTTGAGTAGAACTGGGGGTTGGGCAGTCAAAGCGTGGGTAATTTCCCATATAATGTGCATTGAATTTTGACTTGTCAGTTTATCAGTGGTAACTGTTGAGTGACATGTTCACCTTACTCAGAAATTTTATAAATCTTTACTCTTAAAGGAAAAGTTAGGGAAATTTATGCAGGTGCCCCAACTGTGATCATGTTTAGTGTCCAACATTTGCTTCCTTAGTTTTGCGCTGAAGCTATAGATTTAATGCAACTAAGAAACAATGGAAGTCTATCTCCTCCAGATCTTCATAGACTTGCTTATGAATAGACAGAACTGATAAACTATATAACCCCATTTCCAAATAAACAATTTTATGAAATGGCAACTTGAGTTGTATTTACATTTTTACATTCAAATAAAACTATAACATCCACAAGAGTTCCAGCTTCCACCTTTCCATTACAATTCTACCACAATGATACCAAATTGTGTTAAGGAAAATGTGATTGCACTGTGATAGTCTGGCCTCCCATCCATGATAAATTGTGCCTTTTGCCCAGTGTTACCGGGATTGGCTCTGGATTCGCCATGACTCTGACACCAGGATAAAACAGTTACTGAAGATGAGTCATGATTAAATGAAAATGTGACTGCATAACGTTCCATGTCTGAATTTTGGATTTTTTTATTAATTTTTATAGACTGCAGAAGGCTATTTTAATGTTATTACAACTATAGATGTTAAACAATTCACTAATAAGTATTACGTAACCATATAATGATTCAATTTTAAGCCTCTGTTTTTGTCTGCATCATTTGTTGGCAGAGGGAGTCATGTCTTGGTGCTATGTGTTTGTGAGTGAGCACATTGTTGGTAGGATTTGTGTCAGTGCAGTTTTCCCTGCTGGCTCGGCGCATCGTGTTGTGATTGCTGATCTCATTCCTGATCTTGGTTTCCTGTCGGCTTATAGCATTCACACAGTTGCTTTCTGCTGTCCAGGTCTTTCACCATCCAGTCACTGGTAAAACAAAAGGCTTTCTTTTTGTTCAGATCCAGCTTTCCTATCTAGACAAGCCTCATCAGGTCTGTGATAGACTGAAGGGGTGGCACATGATTGCCCTCTTGTATTAACTAAAGGGTGTTGGTTAATAGATAATTATAAATAAGGCCATAAACATGGCCATAAAAATGTTTAAGTATATTTCTATGTAAAACTAAAACTACTTTTTTGCTTAGTTTATAGTACATGCAACAGTTCTGACCTGTTATATCTGCCACTAGCTTAGAGGGACAGATGGGATGGCATCCACATGGTAGTCGACAGTTTAGAAGTGACAGGAGGTCTGTTATAGACCTCCTCACAACCGTGTGCCATGCTTCCTCACCAATATGTACTGACGAATCACAACCTTTTACTCAGAAACACTCATGTCAATATAAGGCCTGCATTTTGCAGCTAGTCTCCAGTGTGGGTGACATGTGGTCTTTCATACAGCACAGGGCCTCAGAAGAACACTGCTGCAGTGTGACAGTGCAGGGAAAACAGCATGATCTCTGACCTCTCGTCTCCCTTAGAGTCTTGCCCTTATTATAGCCATCAATCAAGAAATGGGCCATTTGAAGAGGAGCACTTTTAACTTGTCAGATTGCAGTGAAGGTTACAACACAGGTGTTCAGGAATAAGCCTCTTTGTTCTACAGAGTGTAAGTAGCAAAGTAAAGGAACTCCAACAGCCTGACAAGAATGGACATTCAGAATAAGACAAAGTCCCCATAAATGAACTGGATTCATGCTATTGATTAGACGTCTGGACAGAAATCTTTGTGCTCTATAATTTTATTGAGCTCCAGACTGCAGTAAGGATGTTTTTCCAGCCAATGATAACTATCGTCTCAGAGTTGATACACATCATTAACCAGCACAAGTCAAACTTAATTGGCAGTTCAGTTAGCAGAGAAGAAATTATGATCCTTGTATACTGCATGCTGTCTGGGACATCAAGTTTTGTGTGTATGATTTTGTCTGTATGATCCTGTATGTACTGCATATAGATTAGCTTGTTGCAATGAAGGTTGTGATGCCATTGAACACCAAAAGGACTTTCAGTTTTTGTACTGTACTAAGATGGATCACTTCTGTCAAACACCTCCTGAAATTGAGACCTGGTTCAATCAATGTATCCCTGAGGTGTCTCAGGGTGGGCTGTCTTCCTAGTTAAGACAAAAGGTTTGGGAGATTGAGAGAAGGACAGATGCACAATCACGTTAATGCTTGGAGTCCGAAATCTGATCTTTTTTTTGTACAATACAGCCTGTGCCAAGGTCAAAGGTTGCTTTCACAGTTGTTTTGCCCTTTAGGCCTCCTTCTGCTTGGCTGCAGGGCTGGTTTCCTGAAAGGCTAATGTTAGCAATAGCTAAGGTCAGCTTAGCCACATCATATAACCTGTGACATCTAGTAAAATTTAAAGCAGTTATGGTGACTCTTTAAGAGTCAACTTAATTTAAACCAATTGTTGGCTCAAACCCAAACAGTTGACCAAAGTTTTGTTTTTTTTTTCAAAAAATGTAGTACATCTTTAAGTTTTTAATTTTTTTTAATTTAATTAATTTATTTATTCATTTTTATTGTAAATGAATATCAATACAATCCTTCATGTCGGCCTTGGTAGTTGTGGCAGAGTGGAGGGTTCCTGTCTGGAGGTGATGAATGGCTCTGTCTTCACCAACCTGCCAGCACTAAGCTCGATATCATCAGTTATGTGAAATAGTGAACCACCACTCGTCTCTAAACCAATTGCACTAGACACTTACTGACACAGCCTGCATTGGCCATTTGTCAAGTGATCAATCAGAGCCCAGGAACATTGCAATTTTCCTGTCTGGGCCTGACCTTACAAGATTATGGCTATTGAGTTGTTTGTGTGTGCCTTATTTTGATTCGATAATACTAAGGCAGAGTGCTTATAGCACCCCTGTATTGCCTTAACAAATCTTCAAAAGTACCATTCAAAGACCAATGTGGGATAATACAGAAAAGCTCTTGTATTTGCAGCAGATGACATTGGTTTATTATGAATTTGTTTGCAGCCCACCCTCTACCCACACACACACACACACACACACACACACACACACACACACACACACACACACACACACACACACACACTGTTTTTATTTAACAGCATCATTTGACACAGATATATCTTTTTGCTCCTTCTGTGTTATTGCCCGAAAGAGTTGTTTGTTGCTTTCTTTAACAAAATGTAATAATGAAGCCTTATAGGCCAGTTTTTCATCATTATCTCATTTTAATACAAAGGCAGACTTTCTGAGAAGGAATCAAACATTGTGCAATACTCTGATGCATGTTTGTGTGACTTACCACAGCTTGGTGCCATTGTGACATATGAAATCACTCTCACACTATGATGTGGGAACTCGTGGGTGATGTCATGGGGTTTTACAATATCTTACACATGTATGTTGGAGAAGCATAAAACCAAGGCTCGCAAAACAGGGACAGAGACATTTAGGGAATGGATAGGGTGTGGGACAACATGGAGAAACCCTTGTACTTTTTATTCTCCTTGTGATAGAGGGATTTGTTTTCACAAGCCTAACTGCAACCATCAAACCTGGTTTTTATTATGAGGAGCTGTCTTATAAGGCAGCAGGGGAACTGATTGAGTGTGGGCTGTGACGTTATTCATTCTCAATGAGCCTTCCTTTAGGGCCTTAGGAGAGCCAGACATACAGAAAAATGAAACATACATACATGAGTCATGAATGTCTTATTACTTTTGATAACCTGAGGTTTAACTCTGCTATTCTCCCTTTTGTGCATCTTTAGTAGAAATGTCTATTGATGTCAAACAGACAAGAATGCTTATTTATTGTCTGTCAACACCTATAAAAGAGAAAATCACTGGTTACTCAAGGGAAGCCATGCCAAAGTGTAATATGACTGACTAGAAGGCAAAACATGGCACAATGTTTGGTAATTTCTATGACAACCCGTTTGAGAGACCACTCAGTGAAGGTAACTGGAAGCCAGTCAGTGACCCAGTGGGTTGAAGACCATTTTCAATTAAGATAATAGGGGGTTGAATTTGTTCTTTTATTTGAATTGGATCATAAAAGCGTGAATTAGTACTTTCAAACTGTTATGTCTATGCTTTGCAGTCACACTTCAGTTGGTTTTATGACTGCTAGCAGTTAGACAGAATCCTTTTAAACTTGACATGGTGATCTAAGAACTCTGGTTTTGTAACAGAACAGTTGTTTTTGTAAACTGAACCTAATATTAAAGTATTAGAATAACAACAATAAGAATCTGTCCATCATTTGTAGTATTTTACAAGATGGGCTGACTGGACTGGAGCTGTCAAACACTACTTGTCTATTTGGCGTTGATGACTGGAAACAGGAACTAAAACATGTATCTAAATAATTACCCAAGTAGCATACAGGCTTGTGTCTTTGTCTGAAGTCTTGATCGCAACTCATTTCATTTTGTCTGGCGCTGGTATTACCAGATGCGTCCAAATATTTGCCAGGGTAAATGTCAGGCACTACAGAGGGATAAGGAGGGTGTGGATCTCCTTCTGTTCCTTAAACTGCAGCTTGAATAAATGAAGGATTATTTGACGAAGATTTGTTTTGCACTGAGGCCCACCCATGTGTATACTTCTTTATGAGCTGTTCTAGTAATAAGAATTGTGCTTATTTACTCAACATTTTATTCATTAATGGCACATACTACCACAGTTCCCACGAAAGGAAGTTTATATGGTAATCGGCATTGTAGCAAAAATTATTATATGCTATGCAGCTGCTAGGATTAGTAGAGATGATGTCAGGGTGAAGATACCAACCTCCGCAGTTTGCCTTGCTGTCTCGGTTCTCCTGGCCTTAGAACCAGCATAGTCCTCATCATATCATGTCCTTACAGTGCCTGCAATTGTCTACATGCTCATTTAGTTCAGTATTTTTTAGAGAGGTACTACCCCATTCACTAGATTTCAACAATCTATTTGTAACCAGCCGGGGAAAGGTATCACGCTTATGCAACAAACTGCTGAAGCATTCAAGCTAGTTTTTGTGCCTTAGAGGAATGTTTATTCCTCTCCCGCGGAGTATGTTGTAAAACTGCTCATGTTGATGCCATGCAGTGGCAGGCCTGACCTGTGTCTGTGTTGGTACTCCTCCAAGAACGCCTCCCTCTAATGAAATGGCATGAGAATGAGATTTCTCATTTCATCATAAGTGTCTCTAAAAAGGCCCCTGGCCAGGCGTTAGGATTCAAGGTATTGTCAGGAGTAGAAAAAAAATTATTGACGACTTATGCTTAAGTGAAAACATAGATGATGTGTGTTGAAATCTTGCTCAATTAAAAGTGGAAGTATCCAGACAAAAAAAGTGGCTGCTTTGAAATGTACTCAAATATATGTAACTTTGTTAAATATAGCCAGTTTAACTCCGTTAAATACAGCCAGTTAATGTCAGTGTTAATGTTGTTAATGTTAATGTTAAAGTCAACTCAACATACTTTTTCAAACTAGATGGAGTTCATGCCTTTTAGGGAGGGGAAGGAGACACCTCATTTTATACGAGTCATTGCTTACTCTAGCATAATGGAACATTTTACTGAGGTAGGGCAGGGGCGCTCATCCTCAACTCTGCGGTTTTGTGGCTTATCCATATTCACGCCGATAGCTGTAGTGTAGCTGTAGCTGTAGTGTTAGCTATAGCTATGTGTCTGAAAGTGGATAGCTGGAAGATAGCTGTAGTGGACTACAGTGTGTTACTACATTCTGTAGCATCAGAAGGTCATCGCAGTTTACAATTTTTTTCAGGATTCTAGATAGTTTTTTCTACATTGATGAACTTGATTAGAGTTGTGAACTGTGTCAATTCGATTGATTTAGAATCAGTTGAATTGGCATCACTGGCTAGATGAGAGAAGAACAGAACTTCTGAAGCTTTTGCAATGTTATAGGCTTCACTTTTATAGTGTTGACAGAGCCAGGCTGCAGTGCTGGCCAATTCAGATGCAGAGTCTGTGGAGTGTTTGAGTGACGGCACTAGCCTCCAGTAAAAGCGGTCCAGTGCCCTAATGTAGACGCACTACAGCAATTTCCATTATACCTCAGAGATTGTAGTGTTCGGTTTGGGGGGCACTAAGGGATCCATAGATGTCATGGCACCTTAAGTGAACCTCCATGTTTCCATCTCAACTCCTTCTTCATCTCTTCATCCTGTCTTCGGAATCCTGGGAAAGCACAGTCATACCACAAGTAAGATGGGTGTCATCCAAACCATGGCTCCTCTGCTTATTATTCAGTCTCCTGACATCATCGTCTGAACTTTCATGTCAAAGGAGATCTTGGCAATCAGTCAGAAAGCTTGATCCCACCCAGAGGCATCATAAATGTTTCACATTATTATGTCAAATATAATGGAGAGTCCGAGGACAGTTTTGAGTGCCAGAGGCTCTGTTCTCCTTTGAAACTTAAACGCTCCCAGTCTTACATGGGTGCAGCGGCTGTGGTTAAACTGACACGTGCCGGCCTTGTCTTGGGTTTGGAGGCACTCTATTGGCACACCTCTTCCTTCATGTAAGCCTGGTTTGTCTCTACAGGAAAGAGAAACTCCCTATAGCTGTGTTTCAAAAAGAGGCTTGTCTTTCCTGAACAACTCATCAGCTGTCACGCACTAAGCAAGTATTCTCACTGGCAGGGGCAGCGCTAAGTCAGCCACATTCTTTGACGCAAGGGCTCACACCTTCCAGCAGATACAGATATCAGGCACATACACAGGCACCATGCCAGTGTTTGAATGTGTCTGTGTGTGGGGGCATGTTTTTATATCTTGGTGGGTACCAAATGTCCCCACAATGTTTTCTTTTGGTTAGGGTTAGATCTAGGTAGAGGCATAGTATCAATTAGCTGCATAATTATGTCAATAATTTAATAATTATGTCAATGGAAGGTCCTCACAAGTACAATAAGACAAACACGTGTGTTTGTGTGTGTGTTTATTTGTGTGTGGATGCATGAGAGCAAGAGACAGAGGGAGAAAGAGAGAGATCAATTTCCTTGCTAACTTTGTTATCTAATATTTTTCCTGTTCTCTAAAGTTACTCCCAGAAGAAATGTGTCCCAGATTTGCAGCTCTCAGGCTGTAAAGGTAATCAGCTCATTTGTTGAGAAATGATGCCCTCTTCTGTTCATCTAGAATAATACGGAATAATGCAGTGTGTTTATTTGTGCTTTTTTGTTTTGTTTTGTTTTGTTTTTTTGTCTGTGTACCACAACATTTAAATTTAAAATGAAACAAAATCAAAAGGTGCAGATTTATTTTTTGTTTTTGTTCTTATGCATGTAATTATGTAAGTTATGTAATGTTCTAATGTAATTTCTTATGTAATTGTTTTGGGCATATGTAATTTCTGATAATATGTCGTGTATATTGTGTGAGTGGGGTGAATATTGAAATCATGTGACATCCAGAATGTGAGGATTGAGGAACATAATGTAATTACATTACTGGCCCTACTTCTGGGCCAGAAAAATGTAAACAGAAGCTTAAATGAAAAATGTAGTCAGATCAATTGCACTGCAATATTGCAAATAAATATATTTTTGAAACTCTTATTATAGGTTCAGAAAAACATTACAAACAGAAGTGTTTGTGTTTAGCACCAATGACGTCATTCACAAAGTTATTCAAAGGACATCATAACAGGCATGCTCCTTGGTGATACCATTTAATGCAGCCATTTTCACTTCCTGCTTGTTTTTGGATATTTTGTTTCAGTAGCCTGGAATACCACAAAGTACCACAAAGTGGTATTTATTTTATCTCAGTAAAATATTTCAATATGCTGTAAAGTGTGTAGATGGATAAATAAAAGTTGAAATTAAGTTGTTGCATAAATATAGGGAATTAGAATATACTGTAAATGTCTTTTGTATTATTAATTTCAGTCTTCTGAACTCACCTAATTGTTTATTTGTATTTTATGAGTTCAAAAACCTCCCAACACTGCTACCAGCGAGGTGATGAGCTGATTGTATTGTGCTGCAATTGACTGCAATTGAGAAGAAACCAGTTAAAATTCCTCATGATCCATTTTTATATATTTTTACCTGAAAATGTGAATATGGTGTACCTTTAAAAATGATTCAAGGTGTATAATTGGATCTTGGGGGCCACTGATGTACCTTTAAAGCTTTATTCTGTTAAATAATTTAAAAGGTACACCACATGCACCTTCCTAGGTAAAATACACACATTAAAGAAACAAAATAGCGACAATAAAAGCCTTTATCCTTTAAGCCTTTATGGTACCTTTATCCCCAAGAGTGTGGAATTAAAACAAAATCCCTGTGTGCCTCTGATTTGACTTTTTATTGTATGACAATCTAGGTATGTATGACAAATGTACGACCTATTTTCAAAATTCAAACATTAAATATATGAAGTATATGTTTGATTATAAAGATACAAACATCTGCCAAGTTGTTTAACAAGTTTTCATGAAAAATTTGTGAATGTGTGAAGGATTGCATTATATTGTATTCCTATATAATACAATAAAGTATCATTACATAAACTTCTTATACACAGTCTAATAACTTCTTAAAATATGTTAATATAAAGGATGTATTCTAAAAGCAAGCTAATTGTTTATCACTTAATGTAATTGTTAATTTTCTCCATTGTAAATGCAAATATATTGCATACTATCAATAAAAGAAGGCTACAGTGATTGTCTGGCCATTTCAGGTTGAGAACCACTGGCCTAGACTACATCATCTTGCTCTGTTTCTTGCATTCCCCGTTTGGAAAGTGTATCCCACCATCTTCAAAACTCCACTAACAGCACGTCATCTCTGAATGTCGGTGAGAAAATATACTGTCAAGCAATTCCTGATTTGTGTTAAGATTTTATTCTGATTAATAATTTATGAACAGTGAAGTGAGTTGGAAATGCATACAATAAAGAAAGAAAGAAAGAAAGAAAGAAAGAAAGAAAGAAAGTTCAGTAGTCTTGCCATATTTTTTGCAAACTCAAGTAAAATCAAGATTAACTGGTTGATATGCAGACTGTCTTGTTTAGGTACTTTGCTGTCCCCATGGATTTTTGGTGATCATGGTGATCAGGTAGATTCCTTTTTGTCCAAATCTATAGCTCATGAATTGCACAAAAAACAAAATAAAAAAAAACAGTATTCCGTAAATGCAGGGCAAAATACCTGAAAGGTACCTAACCAGGCGAGCGGATTTTCCTTACTGTAACCGTTTCTTACCAGTAGGAGCAAGAGAGGGAGCTGTTGCATCACACATGTAAGAGCAGAATGCTTCTCATGTGTAATCACACCTATCCACCATAGTCACTAAACGATTAAAATAAGACTTTGGTTGTCATTAATCATATTGAATGTGTGTTATGTTGAGGTATGCTGATAAGGTCCAAAGAGTGTCCAACACTAACAACAATACAGTAGTAAGTTCTATTTATTTTATACATATTATTCATGACTTCTGTTGTCTAATATGATAATGTGTTAATTAAATTCTTAGCATGGTCCTCTATGCATTATCGTTTTTTATACCACAGTGCTGTTGTATTCTTGATTCTCTAGCAGTTCTGGCTGTGAGGCAAATCACACGTTTATATTAAGGTGCTGATTCTAATACATTATTGTTTCTATAGTAACAACCTACACAGACTTGTATGGTGTATGCTGCACATAAACTGAAAAAAAAATGTGTAGTGCTTCATATAGCTCTCTGTGAGGAAACATCTATTTAGCCCTTTTGAAAGGAGTCTCCAATGTCAGTGCTAAGACTGTTTCTGTTAAGTTTTCAGACATTGGAAAGTGTTTCTCTGTAACATGATTAGCTGCATTTTTTTTGTCTTATTAATTTCAAGAGAGAGAAAGCAGAGGGGCTAGTAAGGAATCAACTGTTTATAGCTGCAGAACTGTAGGTGGGGGGCACTGTGGCTTAGTGATTAGTATGTTTGCCTCGCACCACAGGGGTTGTGGGTTCAAATTCCACCTCTGTCCTGTGTTTTTGGAGTTTGCATGTTCTTTCCATGTTTCTGAGGTTTCCTCCAGGTACTTCAGTTTCCTGCCCCAGTCCAAAGACATGCATTTTAGGCTGATTGGCATTTCTAAATTGTCTGTAGTGTATGAATGAGTATATGTGATTGTGCCCTGTGATGGGCTGGCACCCTATCCAGGCTCTAGGCTCCCCTGCGATACGGATGGATGGATAATATAGGTGATAACAGGAACTTGTTTGTAGGATGTTCCACAACTAACATAACTATAAACAGTATAATAAGTAAAATGTCCTTCTTTAAGAACATTTAAGGGAAATAATTAAATATGGGGTGGTAATGGCTGTGTTTTATTTTATAGCTATCATTATGCTTTCAGCAAATAATAAATTTAAGGTTTTTTAGTGAAGACTGATGTAATAAAAATTTGAGAAATGGGCTCAGTGGGTAGTGTTGCTGCCAGGGGTGGAAAATATTTGAGTATTTGTGCTTTGTTACTATACTTAAGTAATTATTGCTATAGCTATCCACGTCTCTGAATATGGATAACCCACAAGACTGCAGTGTGGTACCTGCCTCAGTAATATGTTTCAGTGTGATGGACTAAGCAAAGACTTTATAAGATAAGGCCTCTTTTGTTTCACTAGAAGAAATGAACTCCACCTAATTTGAAAAAGAATGGAGAGGTAAGGTTTGCTAATTTGCTAACTTTAACTCCCTATATTTGATTAAATTAGCCTGCTTTCTTTACTAATGGCAGGTTACAATAGCATGGATTCCAAGTAACTAACCTCAATTTGTTAGGCAGCAAGTCAAATTTTAGCTAATGCTCAGTTAAATATTGCAAACTTACAGAGACTGATGTTTTCACACAAAACTGTGTAGTTGCTTTAAAAGTAGTAGTAATAATAATAATAATAATAATAATAATAATAATAATAGTAAACAGTTTTAGATAAGTAATAAAAGTTACTTTTCATATGAAAACATGATATTAACTTAATTTCATTAGTTAAATGCATTTACTTTTTAGTACTTTATTTAAAAAAGCATTTTTTTTTTTTACTTTAATGTGAGTATACTCTGGATACTCCAGCTTTTAATTGGATAAGAATTTAACACATTGCCTTTGCTTTGGCACTCCAGCTCCACAGCAAGCCTGACAAGATAAAGTGGTTATTGAAGATGAATGAATTAATGGATGAAATAAACTCTGACAAAGTTACTCGCAAGGTTTCTCATTTAATATTGTGTCAAATGCCCTATAATATTCTTTGATATGTTGAATAAGGTAACAAAACTTGCTTATTACTAGCAGTCAAAGGGTTTTGTGACTTTATGTAACAGCAATGAAGAGTAACGATCCTGTCAAAATCTTTGGCATTGTACAGCTTGGATGTTTGTTCTAGTGGCTAATACACATGACTTGGGGGAACTGGTGAACTTCTGTCTCCTGTGGGCCCATAGTGAGCTGAATATCAGCTGACAGATCACTTCAAAGGCCTCAGCCATTGCTAGACCATCAACAGCCCTTTTTACAGGCACTTAATCTGTCAAACTGCAGTAAACCAAAATCATGGAAATACAGGCTGCTCTGACAATTCACTGCTGTTTTTTTTCATTGAATTTCCTTTGCAGTGTACACATACACACACTAAGTCACCAGGTTAGATTAAATGCTCTTGATGGATACTTTAAAAGTAGTGCCTTATTTTTGAGCACCGTGTTCATTATAATGAGCTCTCCAGCTGCACTCTGCGCCTTCATTTATGGCTTGCATTGAGGCCTTTTTTTAAAATTATCATTTCATCTGTTGTAGGGGCTTTATTAGCAAATGGCTTTTTATTGAGTTTTTGCTTTAAGATGAAATTGGGAAATAACAAGTATTGTTATATTATTCTCTGGATAATTATGATATACTGTTTGCTTATTGAAAACAGCATCACAAGACTATCATGCCTTTAGTATCGGTAGAGGATCACGTACAAGCCACAGTGCCATATTTGTAAGAAAAATCTTTTTAAAAATCCTATTTATTTTCAATTATAGTTGGTATATTAGAGCAGATAAACACCTGCTTATAGAGCAGCTAATAATCCAGCCCAGGTGGGAGACAGAGGGAGTTTATGAACTGAGAGAACCATGACCTGGGGTCCTCTGTTTGATTGTGGTTACAAAATGATTTGCTGCATTTTTGCTACATTCAAAGTAAATGATTTATGTTAGTAAGAGGTAGGAAAGAGCAACTCTGAGAAATTGCAGCTTGTATTCCGTTTATTTATGTATTTTTTGGAAAGGGATTGGTGGATGATTTTAATTGCTTTTGCAATGAGAGCTCCACTCCCATGTAACAGAGTGTACCAGCACAGAATGCAAAGCACGGCACAACAATAAATCCTCCTGGCTGCTTAGAGGAAACTAGCTAGCCTTAGAGGGATCTAGGACTGTTACACAAAACTAACCCCATCTCTAATCTTCTTTTTCCTTTTCTTTTCATTTCTTTTTATTCACTAACCTCAACTCAGGGACAAGTTCTGATGGGAAGATTATGATCCACCAGGTCTTATATTACAGTTATGTTTTAATCAAGTAAATCACTATTAAATCTGCACCAGCAACACTTTATTTAAGTGTAGTGTTCATAGGTGTACATACTATAAGACCTTCATAACAATTAAAATACTAACTAACAAACATTTAAGGCTTATTTCAGTAGGCAGATTGTCAGTTTTGATAAACAACAGTCAACGTTTGAGTCAGGTGACAGAGTTTGTTGACATAAAGTTGAGTTATGACACATTCTGAACTTACGTGAGTGAGTAAGTAAGTCAAGACAAGTGACTTTGCAACTCAGTGCAGCTTAGAACACTGCTTTATGTTAACAAATGTTTGTCACTTGACACAAATGTTACACAAACTTGACATCAGCACTGATGAAAGCTGCTTTTATGGCAGCTGCTGCCTACTGGAATAAGACTTTATAGATGTAGGTTTATGTCAGTTGTCATGTAGCCCTATGAACATTTTTCTTAAGTAAAGTGCTACTGCTGTGCCTCTGCAGAATTTGTCATGTATCTCTCTGTCTCTTTTTCATCAGTCTGGTGGAGATCACCTTCAATATGCCACCGAGCATCTTTTAGCACACTGATTCAAAAATCAGACTTACACCTGTATTAAATTCTCTTCTACATTCTTATGAATTTCCTGAATGCAAAATGGGTCAAACCTTTAACCACATAAGCACACCATAACACAAATCACAAAGATCTCTCTTTATATATTTATTGTGATTGGTGTTGCAGAATAGTCACTGAAATGAATGCAAAAAATGACTAAATATTATGGATTAAGAATAGAATTTAGTAAGTAGGAGCAGGAGATCATTGCAGAGGGCCAGTATAGATCACTTCAGCAACTTAAGCAACTTAAGCCATTCTTCCCTTCATACATCCCGCTCTCCACAGGCCATATGTGCCCCCAGAACCGGAAACAGCTGGCACAG
The DNA here is from genome assembly GCA_037577455.1 of Pangasius macronema. Classification (NCBI taxonomy): domain Eukaryota; kingdom Metazoa; phylum Chordata; class Actinopteri; order Siluriformes; family Pangasiidae; genus Pangasius; species Pangasius macronema. The sequence continues at coordinate 6,856,819 of CM074963.1, forward strand.
AGAAAGAAGAACTGAGGGCTTCCACAGAAGAAGTGTTTTTAAGTAAGCGGAAGGGGTCATTGTCATTGCCATATACAAAAACAAGGCTTTGGATGCTAGCAAAGGGTCATACAGTAAAGCAGAGGGTCTGGAGCAGTACTGCCAGAGTTTCTGACCCACTGTGCCCCTGCAGGTCAACAGGCCACTTTGTAGAAGTGAGAGAGGGAAGTCATCAATGTTATGGGGTTTATTTGGCACGTGCATTGCACTATTGTTTAGGGAAGCCTCCAGTTGTTTTTTTGCCACTGGCACTTACTGAGTCAGCAACATAGTGGAACTTATAAACGCAATACACACTGGAAATTTAGCAATGTGTGTGTATAATGTCCATAAATATTTGGACATTAACAAAGTTATTGTTATTTTAGCTGTCTACCACAGTATATTGGAGTTGAAATGAAATAATGAATATAAGCTCAAAGTGCAGACTTTTAGCTTTACATTCAAATTGGGTGAATGGTGTAGTATACACAACACGTTTTATAGACATCACTAGATGCTATTCTTTTCCCTGGTGATGCTCTGCCAGGCTTTTACTGCAGCTATCTTCAGTTTGTGCTTGTTCTTGGGGCATTTTTGTTTCAGCAAGTAAAATGTATGCTCAATTCTCAGTTGGATTAATGTGATGGACTTGGCCATTGCAGAA
>CM074963.1:6871423-6882806 GCA_037577455.1 Pangasius macronema
TAATAATGTTGTATATTCATACAATAAAAGTAGTTTAGCCCTCATTTACTGTAGTTACACTATTTCTACTGATACCATGTCACCTACTTTAGTCATAACTGGAGTTATGCTACATGTGTAGTAACTAATGCATTAATTGTTTGCAAAAAAAAAAATTGCACGTGATAAAATGCACGTGATAAAATCAACTCTTAACAGCAAGTTCAAAATATAACAGTATACACAATCATTTTCCACTTAAAGTTCTACTTTATTTCAGAAATATTTCTTTAAGTTGTGTTTTTACAATTTAGAACGAATACTTTATTAATATTAGTCTATTTCAAAACTACCGTCCACAACCCGATTAACGTGTCACACTGCTAAGAAGGCAGTAGCCTCCCATGCTAATCCTGTTCAATGTCATGCGGCATTGCCTGCGGATAGCCTAGTGTCCGCTAGCAACACGCCGGCCAATCTCATTAGCATGCCAGACAATGTGTCAGAGGGGCAATAGATCACTTCTTCATTACCACAACTCTAATTAATGATGATAAAGGTTTTGGGTAAGAAATAATAGAGAAAATATCCACCTTTCACTGCCTCAAGCTTACTCACAATGCTTGAGCACAAGGAGTTTAATAGTTTAAACACTTCAGATAATGGCTCAAATTAATTTCCGAAGCTCCTGTTTGAATAGTCAAGTCTGGACACATTGACAGTATGTAAAGGGCTGAGCAGTGAGATAGGCTGCTAACAGGATTTGCTAGCATGGCACTGGATGAAGATTCTGTTCTATAATACGCTAACTAATCTCACTATGCCCTAAGACGAAGGCATTGTTTCTTGGAGTATGTTTGAGCTGGACCCTATGCAACAGACTGAACATATTTAGTCTTTTCGAAAAGTCTCTCTCCTGCTTCAATGGGAAACATGAGGAGGGTGAAATTGCCTTTGCCACTGCTAAGGTGGAATTCATCGCCATGCTATCGGCACTTAATAACACTTCTATGACTTTTCAGAACGTGAGCTTTCCGGGAAATGATGAATAGAGGCAGCTAGCGCTTGCAATAACCCTGCCAAATGCAAATGAGAGCTGAAGAAGCAGTAAGACAAAAGAGACATTAGCAGAGAGCTCTCTTCCAATCCTGCAAAGAATTCAGCCTAGAACAATTCAAATTATACTAGTAATACAGATCCATAGTATTTACTTTTCCTGGTGTGAAAAGCCCAGTATAGGGGGAAAAAAATCTTACATGTGACTTTCAAGTGCCCTTCTAGCAGAATAATTCATGGAATAGATTTTTTTTTTTAAATTACGAAATAAATATGGTTTGCAAAGGTGTTATAATCAAACACCTAATAAAACCACAGAACGTGTAAAAAAATAATAAATCCATAGAACATATAAAAAAGCAAGGTCAAGTGAAAACTCCATAAATGCCCAAAATTTATGTATGAACTCAATAAAGTGTCATCACGTGCTAAAAGCAGCTCTGCTAATTGCTAATTAAGACCACACTTTCATTAAGAAATTATTTATGCACAAAATGTCGGCTCTATAAAGCATTACATGGCTTGGCAAGACCTTAATGGATGTTGTAATCCATTTGAGGAACAGGAGGATCAAAGCCCTGAACCTGGCAGCTGCACATGTTAGCAAGATCATCATTGTCCTCGGGAACGTTTCAGACTATGACAATGCAGTTTCAAGTTAAAGCCTCCGATTAATTGCATTTATAGAGTAATTCATGTTGTAGTCCTGGTCTCTAGTACATTACAGTGTATGCATTCTTAAAGGCAAACCTGAGCATGAATAACAGCCAGTGGCGAGGGCGTGAACTAATGAGCAGACCAATCGATACACAAAGACTTACTCTGCATATCATTAGAGACTCTTTGCTCTGGGGGCTTATCTCATTAGATCACCATGATGTATTAAAAGCTTATATTTATTATAAATTCATGGCGATTACGTTGTAACTACAAGGTTCAGGAGCAATATACACTTTGGTTCTTCATGATGGATTACCCAGAATGCTTTAAACAGTAAACAGGAAAGTGATATGTTATTGTTTAAAATCTGAGCTTCAGCCAGTAACAATGACCTTTTGGCTTAATATGGTCAGGCAATAAATAACCAAACTGTGATTTGCTTTTAAGATAATCATAATCTCTTGAATCTACTTCTAGTTCCTACTTACATGCAGTGTAGGCTATTTGAAATTAAAATGAGTCATAAATGAGTATTTATAACGAGTATTTATAAGGATTAGAAGATTCTGAAGCCCATTTGAATATATAAACTACACTGCACATCCTCTCTCTCTCTCTCTCTCTCTCTCTCTCTCTCTCTCTCTCTCTCTCTGCCCTTCTTCAGTTCTCTTTAGGAAACTGCATAATTACCATGCCATAGTACCAAAAAGTGACATGTTTGAAGAACAGATAAAAAGACATAAATTGGCTAGTAATGGCGATATTTCCTCAGCTTTAGAAAAACCCATTTATTCTCCCTCTCAACAAATCAAGGCATTGTCATTTCGCCCCACTCATCTCCTTGGCCAGAGGGGCCCGCCACAATTTCTTCACTGTAAAGTGAATGGCGGAATGCAGATGAGGCTCCGGCGCTAACTAGTGCTCTTGGCTCCCTCCAGCATCTGCTTGCTGTGTTTCCTCCATTTCTAAATCAACCATAATGGGGGCAGGACCTCTGCAGCACTAAAAAGAGGGAACTGACACACTGGACAAACTGTGATTTTTTTTTTCCCGAAGAGGAAATGATATTGCACATCTGTCACTGCTGTGTAGACAATTACTCACTGTGTGTGTGTGTGTGTGTGTGTGTGTGTGTGTGTGTGTGTGTGTGTGTGTGTGTGTGTGCGCATGGGAGTGAGAGGGGGGGGGGGGACATAAGGAAGGCAGTGGCGTGTGTCTGTGCAGATTGTTAACTAAGCTAAGCAGGAAAGATGGGCTCTCAGAGCTGGAAGCCTTTGTCATTATGTATTGACTTCTGCTTCCTTAATTGTTCATTCATTTATCCGGCGATGTTTGCGTTCCTGCAGTAATTAAAGGCAATCATGCCATTTACCCCATACTGTACCTTTACTAATGAATAATCATGGTGTTTAGCCCCGTACCTTTACTAATGATTAAATGAACCACAGGGACAGCGGCAGCTTATAAATGCAATAGTTTCTCCTCAGGATCTGGCTCTGTCCTAAATAACATCACAATTACTGAGTCTTTATTTAGCCTAGATCAATTTACACATAACCTTAAAATATTATGTGGCTTTGGTTAAATTGGTTTTCTTTTTTTTTTTTTCATATTGTATACACTCCTTCAAGGCATACTCATGGGTTCTTTGGATAGGTAAGGGGTCTGGTACTTGGGACGCGTTCTAATGTAGGGTTCATAGAGCAGTTAATGATTCCCCAAGGATCCTTAAGAGCTCCAGATTAGACATTATTACCTACTAGTTTTTTATTTATTTTTTTTTTAACACTATACAGTGGTACACATCTACTGCTGAGAAACGTAATGCATGCTCATGCCTTCTCAATGACATTTTCTTGTATTATAAATAAATCAGAAGATCTAAGGATGCAATTGCAACATTATTTAGATACCTCTGAATAATAAGTGACATTTATGAGATTTTAATATATTAAACTGTACGTTTTGATGCCAATAAGCTCAAAGCCGATGCAGCTGTTGAGCTTTCTATTTTTATTTTTAAATACTCAAACAATATTTCGCAGGAACACTTCTCACGTACATTCAGTGTCATGTAAATATTTCCAAAATTACCTCATGTTTTGGATATTTAAAAAAAAAAAAGTCAGAAAGGTGATCAGTTGGCCCAGTTAAGCCCTTTTCTGCTTCAGCTCATATTTGGCATATTATTTATGAACTATGTAGATTTTTTTGGCATTTGTTTTAGCTAAATAATTTAAATTATTATTATATCATACTCCACTATGAAGCTAAACTCTTTTCTTCACATTGTGATCACTCTCTATTTCTTTTCTTTTTTTTTTGAGGAACAAATTACTTTTGGTGTTAGCTCCAAATCATTAAAATATATTTGTAAAAGTTATGACAGTGTTGTGAAATAATGACAATATTACATACTTCACAACCTGACCCAACTCTACTCATATTTAATATACATATTTATAAAATTATGTAGTGAGATTTAAACAATTGGGAACATAATAAATGTTGCTGAAACATATACAGTTGTATTTGCTACAATATATAATATACCATTAAAACCTGTGTGACTAAAAACCTGCATAGCCATTAGGTTATTTCTAAGCTTTTCTGAAGCTTCACTTCTACCACTTCTGCACAGCAGTATTGGTATTAATGTATATTGATGATGTGTATGAGAAATGTGTGAGTAAGTGGGAGCGCAGGATGGCAAGGGAAAGCGAGGGAAATCTGCTCTTCTATATGTCAGGTGTGCTGAGGCAATGAGGCTTGCCTTTGCTGCAGACCAGCAGGACTTTTCATGCTCCAGTTGTCAGTTGCATATCAGTTACAGCAAATCAGTAAAACAAATGAGTTGTTAAAACCTAAAAGTTCTGTCGTAATGCCAAACCACCCCAGACTAACTCTTCAAGCAGGTAATATTAGGATATTACTTACTGTGTATATTTAAATTTCAAATATAAGTTTACGAAGTGTCTGTGTCTTTAATTTTTTGTCATGAAAATCACAAAAAGTTTATTCAGTTCTAGTATACAAATCATCAGATTTAATTTACACCAACTGACTAATTCAATATAATGAATTCAATATGCATGAAGTCAATACAATGTGCATCAATGTGCATGTAACATTTTACTTTAAAGGCACAATAGATCAAGTTTTACATCAAGTGAGCAAGTGACACATACTGGTATAATTTTAAAATTAGAAAGACCAACGAGACGAATTTCGGACAAACAGTAAAAGAACACGTTCTTCGAACACTCACTACGACGAGTATGATTAATAGCAGTAAATAATGTGAGATGAAGCCTTGTCGCTCTCTGCCATACCTGTGTGCAGGCCGCCATATTGCAAGATTGACTTGATGAAGCAAACATCTGGTCTCTGGCTTTTCTCAGTCACCCTTCCAGTATTGCTCAGGTGTGTGTGTGTGTGTGTGTGTGTGTGTGTGTGTGTGTGTGTGTGTGTGTGTGATTGAAGCTGTGTTGCTACTGCAGAAGCATGGTTGCAGAAAAGGAATTAATAATATGAGAATACCAGCTGTTCGTTATGAAGTGCACACAGTACTGTAACCTATTAAATGTTATATGGATGTTATTATTCCTAGTAAAAATCTGTCTAGTTTTTGCGTCTAAATTTAAATGAGTATCAACTCACCGATGACAACTCATCAGTATTATCAGCAGATTCTTAAGTTACAGTGTGTAGGCATTTTATTGTTGCTAAAAAATAGATCATTGTTTCAAGGAATAAAAAAAAAAACACTGATGATGCTGTGTGTGTGTGTGCGCATATATCTATCTATCTATCTATCTATCTATATATATATATATATATATATATATATATATATATATATATATATATATNTCTGGCTTTCCTGTTCTTGAATGTTACCAGTGGTTAGCACCTTGTTGTAAACCCTCTGTATTTACATTCATGAAGGCGTCTCTTGATTGTAGATTTACAAATAGTCCATTTGTAGCTTCATCAGTCAGTGTGTTCTGATGAGCCACAGCTACAGTTTGGTTAATAATTACAAGTTTTCCAAAAATGGCAGAAAGTGTAACTGGCACTGCTGAGCCACTGGACATCATCTGACATCACAATAGTAATGGCCAAAGTTTTTTTAGGCTAGCCTTTAATTTGGTCCCAAATTGGAATAGCAATTTTAACTTCTCTTGACTATTTTCTTGTTTTCGTAAGGCTGTGTTTTCAGCCTGGATATAAGTGGTATATGTTATAATTGCAGAGACCTTTGATATGAAATAATTTAGCCAAATTTGGCAAAAAAAAAAAAAACCTTGTGCAATGGAGACAATAATATACACATACATGAAGCTTTTTAATGGCTTACATATAGCAAGAGATTTTATAACATAATTTTGCAACATATAATATTTTATATATATATATTTAAGAGGAAGTCTCCTCTTTAAAGCAACATAGCTCTGTAAGCAATGTAAGTTTTGATTTCATTTAAGTGAACTTCCCACAGTGGATTGTGCTTTTTGTCTGCCAGTGCCAAACGACCCCAGCTAGATTATGGCACCATTCTTCAGAATCCCATTTGGTGAAGTTGAGAATAACTGTATCATGTGGGTTTGGTATACAACATCCAACACCTGAAAGTAGTGAAGTTAAGTGATTATATACACAATGTATATACCTTGTATTTGAATATCAAAGATACTGAATACTGAATCAGTACTAACCCACATCACTCCTTATTATGGTGCCATTCTGCAGTTTGACAAGAAGCTCCCAGTAAGTATGTTCAGAATTGTTCCCTGCCACTCCGTTCACACTTACAAGGAATGGACCATAGTTTGGATCCTCTTTAATGGTGAAGCTATGCAGAAATTCAATATTGAATTGAAATGAAGTAAGTAAACTTTATTTACCCCCAATGCATTTATATCACCACTACTACTTTTAGTACTCCTAATAATATTTTATTTATTGTCTCACACCAAAGGTTGAATTCTTGAATTCTAAGATGATAAAATACATGACACAATATCCTAAACGACAAAGGCTAGACCCGTCACTGACATGTCTGATTTCAGTTCAATGAACAGTTATGAACTGATCTTTTTACTTTGAGGTCTATATCATGGGTTTTTATTGCAAGCAAACTACATGTTCTACATAACTCACTTGAAATTTTTCTCTGCTTCTTGTATCTTCCTCATAGCACCAAGTAAGATCCCTCTGTATGCAATCTCAGTGTGGAAAATCAAATTCCATTTTGGGCTGACAAGTGTGTTGTATACAGCTAGTGAAATAGGGTAGGTCTGGATATCTGCAAATAGGAAGAGTTGTGAAAATCACATGCCTTATATTTGAATTAATGCTGCTTCCAAAAGACACAAGGAATTAATGAAAGAATATTTAAACTTGTAAACTTACAGTAATAGACTGTATCTGGTATATATGATGTGGATAGCTATAATGTCAATTTTTCAAATTATTCCGCTTCTGTATAGGATATATACTAAATTGTGCATGAACCTATAACGTCTATAGAGATCTGTACCATTTAACCATTTTATCAGTTGTTAAGCTACATTAATTTAACAACCGATACCACATAAGATAGCACATAAGCTACTGATAGTGTACACATTCTTACCTGAAGTGAATACCAGGGGAGCCAAAAGGTATGCAAACATAAACACGGACAGAAGAACTGATACTTTGAAGGCCATCTTTCTGCTTCTTTGCTCTGGAGCTCTGTGTGGTCTGTGTGTTTGCTGTCATCTGACAGGATTATATGCTGTAACTTCTGTAACTTCTTTGTTCCTGCCCACTTTTTTGTGCTCATCAATACCAACTCAGATTCAGAAATGTATTTGCAGCTTTATTTCAGTGCATGTCCAGGTGCTGATACACATATTTCATTAGTGCTAGCCATTACAAAATGCATATTAGTCTAATTACAAATCTTCACTTGGTAGTGTTGGTTTTCAAGAATAAAACATTACCACTCACCATTAATGCTTATCTCACCTAAAGCATTTCACAGTATTTTATACATTAGCAACTTTGATGACACACTTTACCAAGCTAACTGAATATAGGACTTGCTATTTCAGAATTAAACACAGTGTTTTTTTCTGAAGTGCTGAAGTGACTGGTGGTAACTGAACAATGTATTTCCTTGCGACGCCGTTAGCGGTAATTATGCTAGCCAGTTTAAAATTTTACATGAAACTTTGTCAAGCAAAGTTGGCATTTTATATATATACAACCCAATTAAAATGGACATAATGGAATTAAAATGTAAGCTTGCTGTACAGTGCAGTGAATACTGTCAAGGAGCTTGAGATGACAAACATAGCTAATGTTGGCTATCAGATACTACAATGAAAAGCACAAAAGACACTGCTTTGTGGACAGTAATGTACACATTCTGGAAAGGACTTGATTTAAATCAAACTAGATCTCTAACTATCTCTGAACAGAAGATCTCTCTTGCAACAACAACCTACAATGTTACCCTGACCTTTTTACTCTGGTGTGTTCACTTTGATTCACATCCCTAAATTGTAGTGTGATGTCAGTGTGAGTTACACAATGTGATGAAATTGTGTGGATTTTTCCATCAACGGACTGAACTGAAGAAGTTCCTCATCAGCTGGGAAACATCTTCAAGAGTTAATTACAGTAATAACAGTACAGTAAGTTTGCTGAACTGACATCCACAGGCTGTGAAGACTGTCAAGGGGCTTGAGATGACAAATGTAGCTAATGTTGGCTATCAGATTCTACAATGAAAAGCACAAAAGACACTGCTTTGTGGACAGTAATGTCTACATTCTGGAAAGGACTTAATTTAAATCAAACTGGATCTATAACTATCTCTGAACAGAAGGGAAGTCTTGAAACAATGACCCACAGTGTTACCCTGACATGCTTACTCTGGTGTTTTCACTTTGATTCACATCCCTTGTGTCATGTCAGTGTGAGTTACACAATGTGATGAAATTGTGTGGATTTTTCGATCACCAGACTGAACTCAAGATGTTCCTCATCAGTGGCAGAGTTCTCTTTAAGAGTTAATAAGTCCAGTCACCAAGACTCTCAAATAAGATATTGCCTTTTTCTTAGCTTAGTAGTTAATGGATTTTGCTACTTTTATTGCTTTATCTAATTGTGTGGTGTTTAGGTGATGACAATATAGCTACACATAATAGTGTGTTACACAGGAGTGTGTGGTCAAATGAACTCAACATATTTTGTTGCCACAGCATTGAGTTATAGAAATAAACGAATTGAAAACTGAACATTTCTCCCAGCATTTTTAGATGTGCAAAAAACTAATTGTCACAACACCAGGGTTTTTGTGTACAGTTGGAAAAACTGTGATAAATAAAGCAATTAACTCTGGAGTTATTGGCACTTTTCAAGAGAATGGGCAAAGTGATGATATAAATTCAACATTATGCATAATTTTCCACAAACAGTTTGAGAGACTATGGCGGTAAAAGTTTATCCAATCTTGTTAAACATTATAGGAAGAGGCTTGGTGCTGTTATTCTCATCAGCAGAGGCATCTTAAATATTAATTTTATTATGGGCTGTTAAATTTAAAACCAATGTTTATCAGAAAATGCACTACTTCGAAATACCTACCTATCTACCTATCTATCTATCTATCTATCTATCTATCTATCTATCTATCTATCTATCTTTTAAATTCATAAAACTATTAAGCATATTACACTTCACATCTGTTATCTGTTGTGTTAGCTGGTGAGGAACACACATATAGGCCCATTATCAGAAAGTGATAGGGGTGCCATTTCAGGTAAACCAGGAGTTCATCCTTTCTATCACTGAAGCAGAGGTTCCTCAGTAAACTAAACCAGAATAAACTATTACCAGAATAAACCTTGAAAAGTAATCAAACAGCACAAGATAGGTGGAATTATCAAGCACCAGTTTTTGCCAGTGGCCCACTGGAGTCAGACTTGGGAGTCATCTCTATTAGCTGTTCTTTCACCTGGAGGAGTTCTTGTAGAGGTCTGTTTTTTTCTGTAAGATAAGAAATGTATTTTTCAAGATGGCTGATTGGGCCTAAGAATTTGATTTCCTTTTGGCATTTGGCATCAGGCCTGCTTGTTCTACATGGCTGAGGACAGCATAAAGATGTATATTGTGTTGACGTTGAGTAGCCCCATAGACCAGGATGTGGTCCATTTACACAACATTCCTTCAAGGTTTTTAGGAAGGTGTGTGTTTAACTTATAGTAGCACTTGAAACTCCAGACAGGAACTTATTTAATTTAGTGAGATTGACATGAACATGCACTTTACCATCCAGCTTCACAACTACCTCTATCCCAGCTCACCATGGTTTTGGCTTCTCCACTCATTCAATGATATCTAGCTGTTCTATGCGGTCGAGTTCCACTTTTACTTCTGCCATGGGGAGAGCCACTCTTCTAGGTGTAGACAGTGCAAAAGGCTGAGCTAGATATGATATGTGTCTTTCAGTTTTCCAATTCCACAGATAGGCCAGGAACGCCCCTCTAACATCCCATTTGAGAACCAATGAAACAGCTGAACTTGGGGTTTAGTCTGTGTCACTAGTCTGAGTGCAACTAGTGCAGGGCAGTCCAGCAGTGCAGAACACAGGCCACAGATCACATAAATGTCTTTCTGAATGGACAGCTGCCTAGGGATGCCAGTAACTTACCCCTCACATCAAGTGGAACTTGACTTGGTCCTTGGAGGACCTTGGAAATAGGCCAAAGAGGGGTGGCTGTTGCTACATAGTTTCAGGAATTACTGTCCATGCCTGTGTCCAATTTAATGCTGAATGCTGAGGTCAATTAGGCTGAGTGTGACTACCCATGGCAGGACTGTCTAAGTGTCGAGAGAGCCAAGAAATGCAATTTCAGTGTCATGCTCTTTCAAAAATGGAGAGATGGTAGGCCGTGACCTGCAAACAATTTTCCAAACAATTTTTTAAGTAGTTATTTTTATTCCTATAAAAATATTGATTTAAAAATTATTTGCACTCTCATGACACCTGCCCTGGAGATAATAACAACACTGAGTCTCCTCATTACCTGATTACCTGACTGGTACAGATTAACAACCCCCTGTCTCCTCTGTGTTGAAAAAAGTTTAGTTTTTTCTCACATGGTAATTGATGATAAAGGGATTTTATATACGTTGTAAGCTAAGAGCAAATGAAAACTAATATGCTTTTCAAGAATGACAGTTGCATTAAATAAAAATATTACTTAGGGATCTAAAATATAAAGAAACAAACAAACAACCAAAAAATACTAAGCTAAATTACAGTGTGCAACCCAAGTTTCTTCATATAGGGCATACTTCCTTCTAAAGAGCATACATTCCCAATTTCCTTTATTCATAGCGACAGCCTACTCTGAAATCTCTCAGAAAGCCTAGGCAAGTTGAGACATTTATGCATCATTTTGGATAAATATTTTTGTATTCTTAAATAGTGCTGGCAAAGTTAGGCTGAGAAAATACCCAAAAACTCCTTTTCTTTCTTTTTTTTTTGGGTTAGCAGTACCTACTTTTAGGTCTGGAGGTATTTGGACAATGACAGTTTTTGTGATTTTGCCTACCACAATGGATTTGAAATAAAACAATCAAGATGTGATTGAAGTGTAGACTTTCAGCTTTATTTTAAGAGGTTCCA
>CM074963.1:6886115-6898800 GCA_037577455.1 Pangasius macronema
ACTGGCACCTGCCCGACAAGAACACTGAGAGACAGATGAGAGCAGACTGATCTATATATATATATATATATATATATATATATATATATATATATATATATATTATGCCTATTGCAGTCAGCAATCATCAGCCTTATTTACTACCATGTACCAATATTTATTATAATTAAGCTTATCTTTATATAAGTTTTAAATTGAGTGGTTGTGCTGTACATATGATTACAGGAATTTAATATACAAACCCATAGGGAAATGTTTCCAGGCAAGCCAACCATACAGCAAATATATAAACTCTTAAAAATGCTGTGTTGCTGTATTATTAATGCATTATTGCTGCATTTCAGCTGGGCAGTTTATTGCTGTGTTATTTTGAACATTTAAAAATTCCTTTTGCCTTGGAGGCTGAGTTATTTGAGTCTTGGGGGTGTCTGTTCTGAAGTAGCCCGAAGTTCAACTGGTTTGGGCCCATCTGGTTTCACGGGTAGTGATGAATATCCTCAGGTTCAACAACAGTTGATGTTTTACCCTACCAGTAAGCTAAAATTAGGAGGAAACTGATTTATTTTCAGGTGTATTTGTAACATCCTTAATTAAGGAAAGGCCACAATAAAAATGTACGTGGAGGCATGTCTTCTTTTATTTCGTTACTCCCATATACACTTTTTAAAATTACTTTTATAGATAGTGGCTGTTGCTTTTTTCTTGACCATATTGTCCAGTACAAGTAACACATTTTAGACATAATCATACTTTTACTTTAAAAGGCCATTCTGAGTGAACTGTGTATTCTGTAATAACTGTCGGTGAGGTAGTATTATAAAGTGCATCATTGTGATTCAGTAATTTAGGTAGTTTTATCTAATCTGCAGTAAATTGCATGGGAAATAAAATGCATTTCCAGCCGCTGAATGAAGTAGCTGAAATGAAGTAGCATTTGCTTCGTATCCTTTTTTGTGACTGCTTTTAGTTTTTTTTTCAGTGCTACAGTCGCCCGGCATTCTCTAATTCAGAATATCAGAGCATACACCTGTGATAATGGCTATTGCTACCTTTTAGCTTAACACTGAATTCATGCACTTGTTTTCAGACGGTGCTGAGCAGAATGAGGTGATACATGCCGTTACTATAGGCAGAAATCTTAGGTCGCTTCATTTTTTTTTGGACCGTATTAAACTTTTCTCATCAAGCCTGGAAGTGCTCTAGTCCTGGTTCCCAGTCCTCCTCTTCAGGGCATGGTTTCCCTCGTTGCCTCTCCCTTATCCTTTTTCCGCCTTGGAGAAGGGAGTGAGGGAAGCCGAAGTGGGGGATTGCACCAATGGCCTTGGGCTTTTTGTTTCTGGTATGCACCGCTGGCCAGAAGTCCTCTCTCTCCCTCAACTTGATCTTGGCTTATTAAATAGCACTTAGTTTAGTTATTTTTGTTTTTATTTAGTTTATTTGTGTCAAATGTGTGCTTTAAATTTTAGTAATATCGTCTGTTAATGGGTTGTATCTCATCTTCATGCATTTATTTCTGTCACAATGTGTAATGATTTTATGGAAAAATGTTGTTAATCCCATAATATGCAAGTCATTGCTCAGTTTCAGTGGGGAAGCAGCATGTCATATATCTTAAACTCTGTAATCTTTTAGACTCAAATGATTTATCATGAAGCTGCAGATACTTTAATTATGGTGTAACATCAGTATGGTTAAGCTTTAATAATTTTTACAGACTTACAGAGACATAGAAAGTGTAGATGTTTTCATGTGTGCTGTGTGTCCAAGCTCAGTTAACTCACATGCTTACTTGCATTCTCAAAGCAATTATCAGGAAATTGTTTTCACTGTGTAGCTCGCTGTGTGATTTTTTTTCCAATATGAAACTTTCTGTGCCTGCACCGAATACTAGATGTAATTCGGCCAAGTGTCTCTGCTTTGCTATGGGTTCAAAAGTCCTCGGCACAGACAGTTTAGGTCACTTTGGTTGAGCTGGTGAAGCCTGTATGTGAAGATTTGCTGGTAAGCAGGTTCTGGGAAATCGTCTCTAGTACTGCAGTATAACATAACACAATGGGGCACCGTGTGATTCCTTGCAACTTCGAGCTAGATTAATAGTCTCACTAGCTACTTCTGGCAGTGTCACATTATTCTAGCATTATTCTACAGTATTGCAGAATAGATTTGCACAGTTTATACAGCTTTTTAAAACTACTGATGCAAAGATTGTGATGAACAAAACATTTAAAGAAAAATTTGTGATTCAGAAAAGAAAGCAACAAATACACAATTGATTATATCCCAGTGATTGTGGTCACATATTAAATAATGTACAGGCAACAGATTCACTCATATTTGGTGCCCTGCACTGGCTCATTATTAGTTATTAGTATATTGTAGGTCATTCTGTATATATGAATAAGTCCTGGTGGGATGCGTTGCAGTCTGTGCTTGTCAAACAGCCTGTTGTAAGTGCTATATTGACAATGTTTTTCATGCTTGTAACAGTTTGCAACAGTTATTGGGCTGTTCTGTTCTTTGAGTCTTGTAGTATTTAGATTTTTACATAGACTACGTTCTTTCAAAAATGAAACCTAACTCTGGTCAAAATTTTAAAAAATAAAATAAAAATAAAATTGACAATTAATACATTTGATGTAAGCATGTCTAGTCTATTTGGCTTTTGCTAGCTCCTAATTAGGCAACAAAACTAGCAGGAAAGCAACATGCAGGTCTTCCCAAATTCAAATTTTGTTACATAGCATTTAAAAGCAGGCATATTCCTGTCAACAATGAGGGACAACAAGCCAAAAGATAAAACTGGGATATAATATGTACAGTAGAATTAGTTATCTGCCTTACTCAGATTCACTCCATTTTTTTGAGAACTTTATTGGATATTGCAATAATTCTGCTTTCAGATCTCTCTCATAATTTTCCAATCTGAGGGTTCTGGCTTCACAGTTATAAATATGCAACATAACATACTTTTGAATAGCAAATAAACAATTTTTCTTATTTACTACTCCAGTCATGCTGTATTCTGTTGGTATTCTTTAACTTGATATTTCTCTTTGGTAAAGAAAGTTTATGTGAGGATTTTCCAGTGGTTGTATTTGCTTAATATATGCATTTTAACATGATGGATATTGTAGGGATATAACACAACAGTGATACAAAAAGAAGCCAAGATTTGTACATAACATGATATTTATGTCATAATTCCCTTTTTGAATTACTTATCCAATTCCTAAGTTGTTGCTTTCAACTTATGTCACAATTTCATGCAGGGTAGGTGATGTGGAAGATATCCTGAAGAAAATGCAATAGTCTGCATTGAGTCGCAGGTGATTACTTCTCATGCAGTCCTTCAAGGATGATGTGTTTTCTCTGGATCCTGCCCAAAAGCTGCCTTGGTAAGATTCTCTTCAGTTAAGATTTTGTTCTTGTGAGTATAATATTGTTCAAAGTCCTGAAATTCTACACATGTATTTTTTTTGGGGGGACCTTCAGCTCTACCATAAGCGCTGATGTACAATGGCTGACCCTGCGCTTTGACCCCAGCTTCCTGAAGGGCTTGGTTTGATTAATTAATAACATTTAAAAACATATAGAAATGTCAGAGTCTCCCGAGAGAGACGTCCCTCTGCTGCAGCTGCAGGAGGTCGATTCCAGCCGAGCAGCAGGCTGCGCTGTTTCATCCAGAATGAATTCCTCCTCAGCCCCAGCCGTGACAATGGAGAGCCACCCCATCTGCATTCCTTCACCCTATGCGGACATTGGGCACGATTTCACCACCCTGCCTTTCTACAGCCCCACCCTGCTCGGCTACAGCGGGCCCCCACTTCCTGAATGCCCCTCAGTGCATCAGTCACTCAGCCCCACGCTCTTCTGGCCCTCTCAGAGCCACATGGCACCTCTGGCACTGCATCGCCCACAATCCCACTGCCAGCAAAACCAGCCGAGCAATGGCACCTGGCAGGAGCTCACATCACGCAATTACACAACCAGTGACAACAGGTATATCTTCTGATCAACCTGCAATTTCCTATTTAACCTTCTTATTGGGTTCATTGCTAAGCAATGCAAGTCAAAGCATTTCTTTTTATAGCAGTGCAGTTGTAAAAAAAAATTCTGTTAAATATCCATATTCTCCTGTGTTTGTATCAATTATTAGGAGTGTAAAAAAAATGATGTCAGGTGTGTGTTTACACAGGTGTGAGTGCAAATAATACATGGAGTAAATGTGTACTAAATTACATATTTACTCCATGTTTTTAGCACAGATTTAACCATATTCATGTTAAATTGCACAAAAAAAAGGTTAAAAAAGGGCATTTTATTTTTCAAGTTTATTAGAAAAAATTATAAATTAAAGGCAATGTGAACAATCTTGAAGTCAGAGCACTTTTTGTAATATTTTGTGAGTTGTCATGACAGACCCCCAGCTGTGCTTAAAATATATGTTTGGAGGAAAAACCTTGGTCTTTGCAGCACTTCAGGCTTTGAAAACTTGACAAAAATCACATAATGTGGACCACTAGTGCTTGACTGCCAGGCATGTTCATTCAAAAAGATTCCCCATTTGCACTTCTTGTGGGTGAGGGTGGTGGGGTGCCATGGTGGTTTTGACTTTTGATGGAACGCTGAAGAGAACAGTAAGCTTGAGCTAAATTCTGCCAAAATTGCTGACAGTACCTTTAAAGCTTCATGTTGCAAATATGATTTCTAGTCTCAGGTAAAAATGTAAATGAGTCATTTAGACCCAACTGGACATTAGGGTTAAAATAGTAATGCAACAATTTTCTTCCTCTACTCCAGCAAACCCATGGGGAAACGGTCAGTGGAGTGTGAGGAGAGCTTCAGTTCCTCAGAGAGCAAAACAGACATGCACTTCTGTGCTGTGTGCAGTGACTACGCCTCTGGCTACCACTATGGTGTCTGGTCCTGTGAGGGATGCAAAGCCTTCTTTAAAAGGAGTATCCAAGGTAACAAGTCCCCGAAGGCGTCTCGTAATCGACTGGTCCAGGTATCTGGACATGCACATTTCTACATGCTTGTGCTTGCACATACTTATACAGTTACAGATTTCTCTTTTATTGTAATAACTCAGTTAGTTCCCAATCTGATAGGATTGCTAACTCAGACCATGAGTTCACACACAAGCACTTGCCTTAATATGCATTTTGACCTCATTCGTCCTGATGAGAATTAACTCAGCCCTCCATGTCCTAAAAGTGAGGTGGTTTCCAGCCTCAGGGGCTTCATGATCACAACACAATGTTCCCTTTTAAGAGTTTAATTGGGAACCATCCTATTCTGTTTTTTGTTTGTTTTTAAATCTATTCTCTCAGTGGACTCTCTCTGAAGCCAGACACAGACTGTGACCCTTATCATTAATATTTAATGGTTTATTTTAAGATGTTCTCTATCAGTTTTAATTTGCCGGTTTGATTGTTGCATTCACAGGCTTTATCAATAAGAAACACGAGGCTTCCTCTTGTTAATTTTGCTTCTTGTGAATTTATTGCTGAGTGAGTGAGGTATGAAAACAGCTGCTTACACATGTCCTGTCTCTTGATTAGGACATAACGATTACATCTGTCCTGCAACCAACCAGTGCACCATTGATAAGAACCGGCGCAAGAGCTGCCAGGCCTGTCGGCTTCGCAAGTGTTATGAAGTGGGGATGATGAAATGTGGTAAATATTTATTTTCCATTTGCTCTCTCACTCCTTTTTCATTATCTCATATGACACTAAAACCTAGCATGCTTTGCCAAGTCCTAACTGAAAATATGGACTTTGTTTTATACCCTTTTTCTGGACTTTGTCAGCAATCATGCTGTTTTACACTGTGTTATTATGGAGTAATGATCTGATAAAGCAGGTAATATGGTAATATAATACACACACACACACACACACACACACACACACACACACACACACACACACAGTAATATGTTAGCCCTATATAATATTTTTTTATTTTCTATTTTTGTGTGTGTGTGTGTGTGTGGCTAGAACATTTTGTAAACGTGCAGTCAGAGGTCAATATTTCAGACAACTTACTTAGCACTGAAAAATAATTAATTAGCTATTTAACTTCATGGAAAATTACAATTTTTTGCTGTAGCGATGGATTTGCTGTCTTGTCACCAATGTACAATGACTGTTTCTGCCAGGTTTAATTTTTAGTAATGTTACATCAAGCCTATATATGTGTCACCTAAGGCACTGACATCAATATAAAATTCTCATTTTTGAAATCCTACATAGTTCTGAAGTTGAGCTAACCTGAGCTAACCTGACAGGAAAATTGTTCATAATTTTCACTGCCTCTGCTATTCAGCTAGCTAATGTGCTAGCAGTTCAAGAAAACCCTTTGAGTGCAAGCACTCTATTGAAAAATGACTGATGCCCACTAGCTTGCAGACTGTTCTCTTTACTTTCATTTGAAAAGAGCTTCACTGTCCTTGCATTACTGTCATACTGGTGGTGGGTACAGGCTACATACCGAAAAAATGGACTCACCGACTGCTGTGAGTATCTTGTTATAGTCCAGCCACTCTGGATCATTTTTCTTTCTTTCTCAGCTTTAAAATGATTGTTAATTCATTAATGGGGTTAGCTGATCTCACTAACTTCCAATATAGTTTCTCACAAAAGAAAAAGGAACAACAATAGTTGAGACCAACATGATTCTTTCCTATACAGTGATATTAGGTTTTCCACCAGTTAAAAGCTAAAACATGAAAACACGTTGACATGGGCTTAACACACTTGGTGAGTGTCCATTTAAGCTATTAATCCTGTTGCGTATAGGTATGCGTCGGGATCGTGGCAGCTACAATCGTGGAGGCTCACAGCAGAGGAGAGTGGCACGCTCTCCTGCCAGAGCAGTACCGAGCGGTCAGAGACAGCCAGAACGGAAAGCAGCACCACCTACCAGGGTAAAGGAGGTTTTTACTGCCACACTGAGCCCTGAGGAGCTGATAGCTCGCATCATGGAAGCAGAGCCACCAGAAATCTATCTTATGAAGGACATGAAAAAGCCCTTTACTGAGGCCAGTGTCATGATGTCACTCACCAACTTGGCTGACAAAGAACTTGTCCACATGATCAGCTGGGCCAAGAAGATCCCAGGTGTGTCTCTGTGTTTGTGTGTATAATTGCTTTTATTGAAAATTACAGCCATTTGTATTACAAAGAAACAGGTTACTTTTCTGCTTTTTTGTCTTTTTTTATTTCTCTTATATGATCGCTATGCTGTCTTAGCTACATATGCATATATGATTATATATTCCTGCAGTAATTATGTGTTCAGCCTCATATTTCTGACTACTTAATGAAATCCCTATTAAATAAAAATGCTTGTCTGAGTGTGAAAGCCTATTATTGCTTATTTGCAAAATTGAAAAGCTTCTCAACAGGCAGTAATACAGTGTACAACTATTTCATTACAGCAATGTTCCTTCCTCCCTCGGTTCAGAACCATTAAAGCAAAAAAAAAAAACAAAGCAATTGAATTGACCCCTTTCTATCGTTCTCTAAGGTTCTTCCTTTTTCTTCACAAATATACCAGCGGGTCATTTGATTAAATTATCTACGCCCTGGCACTTCTGCTCAAATCTGGTGCACTTTTTTATTTTGCCACAGTGGAGGTGTTTCTTTTGAGGGCTGGGTGCCATTTGAGGCACCATTAGGTGCGATGGTTTATGATGTGAGGTGCCAGTGTTGTTGCTTGGACTTCATTGTGCTGCATTTTGTATAAATAACCTGGAAGATATGTAGAACATGATAAGAAAATGGATTATGTAGTGGCCTTAGCAAAAGTGTATTAGGTTTCTTCAAAAAATCCATTTGGAAAACTGAGTTCTGATCCAGAATGCTTGTTTGTGTTTGGATGCTCCTCCTGTCAGTCATTTTATAGACATTATATGGGCCAACATAGATCCTGGGGGCAGACCTTTATGGTTGGGGTGGGGGTGTAATTCAAATGTCAAACCCACTTAACTGTTAGAGACCTAGACTTACCTAATGCGCTTTGAAGATTTTGTTTGCCTGCTCTCTGGTTTTATACAGGTGCTGTTTCGGCATAAATAATTAAATACATGTATTGCTTTCTGCAGGTTTTGTGGAGCTCAGCCTCTTTGACCAGGTGCACCTGTTGGAGTGTTGCTGGTTGGAGGTCCTGATGTTGGGGCTGATGTGGAGATCTGTTAATCATCCTGGAAAGCTTATCTTCTCCCCAGATCTTATCCTCAGCAGGTA
Source organism: Pangasius macronema (assembly GCA_037577455.1). Lineage (NCBI taxonomy): Eukaryota > Metazoa > Chordata > Actinopteri > Siluriformes > Pangasiidae > Pangasius > Pangasius macronema. The sequence continues at coordinate 6,894,371 of CM074963.1, forward strand.
CAGTTATTCACGCACCAGCATTTATTCTAATATCCATCTGTTCAAAACTCTGACACAGTACGTGAGCCAACCTTGCTATTTCTATAGCCAGTCATTTGCCGTCAGACAGTCTAACACTTTATAGATAGAACCATGCAAACTCCTTGTCCAATCATGCTCCTGGATAAAAATCAATGTTTATCTGGTTGTCAAATAGTGACATGGTTGAAGGTCATAGCAAAGGCAGGTCACAGGCAGTGGGTGAAACACACACACACACACACACACACACACACACACACATTGTCCCACATTATGGGATCACGTGTGTGCTCTACCTATGTGACGTGATGGTACACCTCAGGACATCAGCATTTGCTTGGATTAAGTGAGAAATCAAAACAACACTTGTCCTTTAGCCAGCTCAATTAGCAATAAATAAGCTAAGCTGGATCTAATATTGAGTTCTGCTCTATTGAGTTCCATGAATGTGAGCAGAATGTCCTGTGAGTCATGTCTCATTGTTGCAGGTAAAATCTTTATTTCTCAGCATTTAAACAGAATTCGATTTCACGTAGAAGCCACCTCCTAGAGTAATGACAGTTTATGGTGTTAATAGTTTTCTGTGCCTTGCTTTAGACCTTTGTGCCAGGTCATTAACAGTCCTGAGATCAGTCAGGTCTTCATCCTACAGTCAGACACCAGCTCACGTTATTTTTCGGTTGATGAACTCCGTAAACAAGCCTATATCTTTTGTAATAATTGGCATAGCGCTTAATGGTTGTGTCATTTATTTCAAGACTTACTTCTGAATAAGTATGACTAGATGTAAAAAAAAAAAATAAAATTATTATTTTAGGTTGTATACATACAAAACGTGATTCCAAGCAAAAATCCTGAAAAAAGAAGAAGCATTTATTTGTCACATATACATTATAGCACAGTGAAATTCTTTTCTTCGCATATTCCAGCTTGTTAGGAAGTAGGGGTCAGAGCGCAGGATCAGCACCCCTGGAGCAGAGAAAGATAAGGGCCTTGCTCAAGGGCCCAACAGTGGCAGCTTGGCAGTGGAACGCCTGGCTTTGTGATCAGTAACCCAGATCCTTAACCAGAAATGCTGAAATCTGACAAGAGCAGCATTAACAGCTTACAGTACCAGAAGTCATAGACAGTTTTAGTTTTACATTTTTCACTCAGGTGGAATCACATCTCTTTTAGTTTTAGTGTAGTTGCTGTACATTTCATACTACTTACGATCTTATGTTCTGTAAGATGTTCTTTAACAATCAAATAATAAGTTGCGACTCTGATGAGTTCATTATTCCATATTGGATTATTTCATATAATAACATGTATTTAGAAGTAGGTGTGTACACAGGTAATATCAGTGAATAATCAGTGAACTGTTCAAAGTACATTTATGCAGATAATGAAATCAGGATTTGGGTATTTGCATGGTGGGTGCTCTACATAATGTAAGCCTAATAATAATGAATAAAAAAACAAACTTGTCATTCATTAATTAGTAAAAAAAAAAGTTAATCGTTGGCAAACTGCTGCAGTATAAGAGGAGCAAGTCACATGCTGTTATAGGGAAATAATCAACTTTGTCATGGTAATGGCAACACAGCTAATTTTTTTATTTTCCTAGAGTAGCATGCTCTGTCGTGTTTTATTTCATTGCTTATGATGGCATAGAGAGAAAATGGTCTTAAAAAAGAAGAGTCTCATCTGGCAATACGTTGAGGAAAATATCTGCTACAATTTCAGGGCATACAAGTCATGCAACACCACTTAATTATAGTTCTAGTTTAATGCTGACTTACTTAAGCTCGAAACATTCGGCACAATCACTTGATCCATTCAGACTGAAGCAAATGTCATTAATGGGGTTCACTGAAAACTGAAAATTGTGATTCAGTCCAATGTGTGGTGCTCTTCAGTTTTGTTTAATGAAATAAAAGAGTAAGTCTGTTTCACAGTTAGGCTTATAGACCACAGACCACAAAGTTTACTATGTTTATGTATAAAAAGGTTGTGGTGTAATTCAGTAAAAGCTTTTATTTAAGACAATTTATATAAGACATAGACTTCCTTTTCTATGATTTTACCCAAAGTTCCATTCTTTACCTTTCACAGATACTAAAATACCAAAATTAGTCAGAATCACATCCTTATTTGGAAGTATATTTGGAAGGCTTATAATTCCTATGTTGTTCCACAGGGACGAGGGCAGCTGCGTACAGGGCTTTGTGGAAATCTTTGACATGTTGCTGGCTGCCACGTCCCGGTTCAGAGAGCTGAAGTTACAGAGAGAGGAGTATGTCTGTCTCAAGGCCATGATCCTCCTCAACTCTAGTAAGTGTGCTTGTGTGTGAGAGCTGCAATGCACCCTTAAATGCAGATTTCTGTCTGTAATTTCCCCTAAGGTGGTGAGTGAGTGTATTCTTTTTTTGGGTGGGTGTTTGAATTAACATGCATTGCACTCTTACGCCTGCCACTCTTTCATGGCCCTACAATAAATGGGTTTCAGTCAAGTGCATTGCTCTTTTCTACACTGTGTTTAACTAATGAAATTGTTAGTAAGCGTTGGTAAGAGTATTGCTTACACTGTAAAGGTCTAAAAGGAACAACATTGTTGGTTTGGGGAGTCACCCTTTCTTTCAGCACATATATCCATTTCGTTTAAAATGCATTTTATTAAGCAGTGCTGGTGTTGTATTAAGTTTGTCAGCAGGACTGTGTATTTCTTTCCCATAAATTTTTGATTTGTCTCCTTCTCTTAGTGTATACCAAAAGATCAATTGTAATTCACCCAACACAAAGCCTCAACATCTGTTTATAATTACACTAACTAGAACCTCTCAGAATAAATAGAGCACTTTATATGCTTTATGGCTGACATGAAAAGTCTTTTTAAGTTTAGCTTTTGTGGAGTTGTGGAGTAATGTGCTGTGTGACTGTGTGTTATTGCAGACATGTGTCTGAGTTCAGCTGAGGCAGATGATGAACCTCAGAGCAGGACCAAACTGATGCAGTTGCTGGACTCTGTGACGGATGCCCTGGTGTGGGCCATCTCAAAGATGGGCTTGAGCTTTCAGCAGCGTTCCACGCGCCTGGCCCACCTGCTCATGCTGCTCTCGCACATACGTCATGCCAGGTATAGAGTATTAGTGCACTGCATGAAAATCTGAACAGTATATGATTAATACACAAAATGTCTGTGAAATCATTAATGAGTTATAATGTTTAATATTAGGGAACTTAATAGTTAAGCTGCTTGATTTTTCAGCAGTTTTGCTTAAATCATGTATAGGACATATTGGACATATACTGTGCATCTTTAGTGGTTGATCTCCATTTACAAAATATTATTATTATTTTTAATTCTCAGAAGCACAATAACAAGCGGTTCAATATACAAAGCATTTAAGACAAAAAATATTATATTAATGGGAAAATTAATAGTGGCAACAGACATTTTAAATCTATTTTAAATTTATTCTCCCAGGTATTCATGTCTTCTCAGTCTCCTTCAGTTGTCTGTTTTTTATTATGTCCTGCATAATTCATGTTTTAACATCTTTAAACATCTTTTATTGACCTATTTAATCTAATTATTAAATCAGTTAAATTTTTTTATTCATTTCATTATGAATTTGAATTTATTTCATATTTCAGTGCAGTATTTATTGTCTTCATTTGCCTTATACTTAACTTAAAACAATCAAATACAACTAGGCTTATGATTCTTATTACAACTGTAAATATTTAATTTAGTAATATTTTTCCTAGGTCAGAGTAAACACAAAGCAGCTGTATAGTTATTAATGGCATTAATGGCTTTTCACTGTAACAGAGAGGTGATACATGACACTACAGCACCTGACCGCTCTGCCATCATGCTGACGGTGTTTGCTCTTGCTGCAGTAACAAAGGAATGGACCACCTGCACTGCATGAAGATGAAGAAGGTAGTGCCTCTGTATGACCTGCTACTGGAGATGCTCGATTCCCACATCATGCACAGCTCACGTCTGCCCCACTCCACTGTGGCCATCGTGCCCAAGGAGAACCCTGGTGCGCCGGAACACTGCAGCTACTCGTCTCAGCAGTGGGCACAGTCATTCATGGAGGGGCCAATGGAGTTCAGCCAAAATGGTAAGGCAAAAGGTTTCCTTAATTGTGTTTGCCAAAATTCATCCAACTGATTTTCCCAGGCTGCCACGCATTTTCTTTTACAAGCACAACCTCCACTATGTTCCTAGGTGTAATGGCAGTAAAGGATGGACTTTTGGTAAGACAGGCAATTTACAGGCAAAATGGAATATGTGGCCTGTTAAATTTAAGAAAAATTCTATACCATTACATATAGTTTTTTCTTCTTCTTCTTTCGGCTTTTCCCTTCAGGGGTCGCCACAGCGAATCATCACTCTCCACCTATCCCTATCT